>VXBI01004067.1:568060-696747 GCA_013397375.1 Toxostoma redivivum
GCTGCATTCCTGCCCTGCTGCATCTCTGCCCCTGCTGCATCCCTGCCCTGCTGCAGCCCTGTCCCGCTGCATCTCTGCCCTGCTGCATCCCTGCCCTGCTGCATCTCTGCCCTGCTGCATCCCTGCCCTGCTGCAGCCCTGCCCTGCTGCATCCCTGCCCTGCTGCATCCCTGCCCTGCTGCATCTCTGCCCTGCTACATCTCTGCCCTGCTGCATCTCTGCCCTACTGCATCCCTGCCCTGCTGCACCCCTGCCCTGCTGCAGCCCTGCCCACACGTGTCCTGTGCTTGGTGGGCAGCCTGGGCTCCAGCTGCTGCCCAGGAAAAGATGCCATGGAATCAGCTCCATCAGCAGCAATTGCCTTTCCTTGCCAGCACAATCAGTGTGGATTGTCTGCTCTTTTCCAAAGTTCAAGTGTGACAACTGCAGCCTTTTAAAGCAGTGTCTCAGGGCTTGGAGCCTGGATGCACAGAGCTCCAGTGGCTCCTCCAGCCCTGCCCTGGCAGTTCTCCTCTCCTCCCTAGAACAGATCTGCAGGGCAGGTAAATGGCCTTTGGGTCCCTCCTTTTTCCTGTCTGATCCATGCCCAGGAGTCTCTGGTTCCTGTTCTCTTCCTGAAAAGCCAGTGGTGATATTTGTGTTAAAGGCAAGAGATGAAGCTCTCAGTGATGGATGAGAGAGCAGAGGAGCTGCTCAGCTCAGGGAGGAGCAGGAACACAAAGGAGACAAAGCTGCTGGGGAGGTGGATGCTCAGTGTTTATAAACCCACTTGTCTCTGCTCTAACCACCTCGCTCCTTTTAGGTGCTTGAAACTGATAGATGAATGTTGACATTCAAATCGTGTTAATTCTGGGGATGGAGCATTGTGTTGCTTTTTTCCTTGAGCACGTGGACAGTCTGTGTATCTGTGTGAGTTGTTTCTCCTGACTCAATCTATTAGGAGGAATTCTGTTTAGGTTTACAGGCTTACACAGTTCAGGTGTAATGAAAACCTCTGTTCCTTGGAAAGCATTTGTGTCGGGATCCTGCAGGCTGAGCCAGCACACGCTGGGGCACCTGTGGTTAGAAATTCCATAGAAATTGAAAAACCATGCTCCCCAGCACGTATTTTTAATCTTTCCTCTTCTCTCCCTGTCGCTTCCCTCTAGCCCAGTGTCCTACAAGCGGAGAAAGAATTGATTTTAAATGTGACCGCTGCATATGAGCCAAGGTCCCTGGGCTGTGTCCAGCTGGGGGGAACTTGTTTGAAACACAATTTACTCGTCTGTGTCTGTCTGCAGCCCTAAGAGGAGAGACTGCAGTGGTCTAAGGCGAGAAGACAAGTGCAAAAATTAATTGTACAGGTTGCAGCCAAAGCGTCCCTCGAGCATTGTGTGCCCCCTCAGCCCCTTCCAGCAGGTATAAAACAAGGTGTCATTTCTCACCTTGCCAAGGGACATCCAGGAAATGAGGCTGGAGAATTGCTTTGGGTAGTGAAGGAAGCACACATTGTATTTTCCCTCCTCCTGGCACTGCAGACACCTATTTTGGTGTTTCCCTTGCTCGTTAACACCGGTGCATGTGTTAGACAGGAGCTCACCCCAGAGACCCCCAGACTGAGACTTCTTTCTGTTCCAGTCCCACTCCCTCTGCAGCAATCCCCTGTGCTCCAAGTCGAGGTTTTCAAGGCTCCAAGCCCAGTGCTGGAGTCTGTCTGTCCCACACTGGGATGAGGGTTTGTCCCTCGTGTTGGGGTCCCAACAGGAAGCTGTGGTGGGATGCATGGACACTGTGCTGTCACAGTCCCTTCACGTGTAACAGATGAAAATCTGTCCCATACCATTCTGCTGGGGGCTTTCCATTGGATCTGCTTGTGCTGTGCCCCTCCAAAGCATTGCTAGGGATTTAATATTAGTTATCAACAGTAATTTTCCTTTGCTTCTCTTAGCTCCTGAGATTCCCTGTTGAGTCCATAAATTCCATCTCCCCTCCCCAGCCTGTCCTTTTCTGTTCCAAAATATTGTCATGCTGTGTGTGTACTTTATTGCTCCTCAAAATACATATACCCTGACAGTAAATATTTACTGAGAAACTTCCCGACGTGTTGACAACGAGGACGGGTCTGAAGAGTTCCTGCCTCGTGTTGTATTTTTATTTCATTTACAGCTTGTAATTGCTGCTGCTCATGGAAATAGCTTTCCTGGGAGCAGATGGGAGTGGATGCCCAGAGTCTGGAGGGGGGCACGGGGCTGATCAGATTCCCTTTGATGGGGAGCAAAGAGGCCAAGCCCAGGAGGGGCTCAGCCTGTCCTTAAGTGCTCCCTAGCCATCATTAACCCGATAAAAGCCCTGTTCAGAGGGATGGTGCCAGCCCACAGCAAGGTGCTGGACTCTGCAGCCATCCTTCGGCAGGATTCATGCAGCAGCATCCCGGTGTGAAAAGCTTCAGTGGCTTGAACTTCAAATAATTTATTTCTAAATTACTTCTACTGTAATTCTTATTAATTCAAATAGTCTTCTAAGCTGATGTAAAATTCAGTAAACGCAAGGAACAGTTTAATGAATTGAAAATAGGATTGAGTCTTTTAAAGTAAATGTAAAAAAATATGCTGGCAATAATTGCTTAGATGGAAATCGAATCTTAATAGCTTTGTTAATGATTTGTAGGGAATATTGCATTTATGAGAACATATCAAGCTGATCCTTGTGCAAGAACCTTGTTTTGAATGGGTTTGATAAAATTATTCCCTAGAAGCAGTTAGTAATGTTTAATATTTTTGCTTGAACCACTTTGGGGATGTTTGATTTCACTGATGCCAGGGCCTGGCTGTGGCTGTGCAGGGCAGCATGTGGCACAGGCAGGGTAGGGCTGTGCTGTGACAGCCCTTGGGACCTGCACAGTGCTTGGGGATTTGAGAACAGAATCATTTAGGTTGAAAAAGCCCTCTAAGATTATCGAGTCCAGCCATCAACATGTGTCCCCAGGGTTCAAGAACACCACGTGAAGGGTGCTGATAGTGTGGTGGGGTGGCTGAATGTTCATTTTCTGATCAGAGCAGGACCTGGCAGATGTCTGGGACAGGCTCTCTGCCCCTCTTCAGCTGGGCTGGGGGTCTGTGCTCCAATGTGGGGGTTACTGCTTGATAGTAAATCTTCTTGTTGCTCCTCAAAGTTCATCAATCTGGAGAATCTATCTAAAATATATACTGAGAGGGCAGAAAAATGTGCCCAGACTTCAGCTCGCTGTCCATCAGGCGTGGAGAGGAGTCTGATGGTTTATCAATCTTTCTCTTTCCAAACAAGGCTCCTTTTTGTCAAACATTTGTTTCCAAGGGATGTCAAATAATAAAGGCAAGTTGTAAAGAAAGAAAAATGAAGAAAATGCAGGGTGAGAGAAAAACTGGGGTTTAAATATGATCCCCAGGTTTCCTGTGTGCAGACTTTATCCCAATCCTGCACTCTCGGGTTCCTCGTGACTCACAGAGGATTCTGTGAGCACCCAGCCCGTGGCCAGGTGTCCTGCCCTCATCTGGAACACTGCCAATCAGAGTCTCAATATTTCTCCCACTTTGATTCCCAGTAGTTATGGAAGAATTGAAATGCAAGGCACAGTTGCTGCTGCCATCCTGTTCCTCTGGCGAGCGTCTCAGCGTGCGGGCGATGCTTCGATTCATTAGGAGGAGAGTTTTTGGGGTGGTGACCTGTAAATGATTACAAGGCTCCCACGGCATAATTGCATGGGATCCTTTTTTTTCCCTGCCTCTGGACATTAATAGCACCTACTGATTACACAGAGTGAGTAACGACTGATTCCCTGAAGTCTGGCTGCTCCAGTCAAAGGATAAGTGCTTCTTACAGCGAGTTGTTCTTTCAGGGTAATTTAACAAGATGTGTCTGTTGGGAGGGGAAGGGGATTTTGGGTGTTGCTGTGTGGGGCAGCAGTCTGCATTCCTCTGTTCCCATCTCAGAGCTCCTTTCTCACTGCTCCTCTCTCTGCCAGCTGCCTGGGGACCCTCAGTCAATGGCTCACTGGCCCATGTTCCTCCCGTGCTGGCAGTGGAGCTTTTCATTCCCAAGTGAAACCCACTGGTGCCATTTCTGACCTCGAGTCCTGCCTTTGCTGTGTCCTGCAGGTGATGGCCAGAACCTGGTGACAGAGGATGTGACAGTGGTGGAGGGGGACGTGGCCACCATCAGCTGCCGCGTCAAGAACAGCGACGACTCGGTGATCCAGCTCCTGAACCCCAACAGGCAGACCATCTACTTCAGGGATTTCAGGCGTAAGTTTATCCTTCCTCCTTTGGTCAGGACTCCTTCTGAGCCTCACCTGTGCTCAGGACACGGCATTTGCTGAGATCTCTCCTGTTTGTGCAGTGCTGGGCACTTACAGTTCAGCTGGTTCTGTGCAGGTAGGTGAGATAGACAATCATCATCTTCTCCTTAATGGAAAACTTCACAGTCCCCTCTAAAAGTCAGAGCATCTTACTTTGCAATGGGAATTGATTGTTGTAATTCAGGGTGAATTGCAATTGAGTGCCAAATATTTAGCTGACACAAACAAATTGAGCAGGGCGACGCCGAGACAGCGCAGTGTTCTCAGGAGTAATCTCTTCAGACCAAAGACTGAACATTTCAGGACAATCTGTGCTGCTTTATACCCAAACTGAAATAACTGCAATCTCTCATCACTTGCATGTCCAGTGGATAAGTGTGTGCTGTGGTGACAGTGCCAAGGTGGCTGCAGTGACACTTTAAATGGTGTCAGTGTCACTGTGGGGACGTGGCTGTGCTCTGTGCCCAGGAAGCCACAGGACAGGAAACAGACTTTACATTCTACTTTTCCCTTATTTAGGCTGTTCCTGAGTGCCTACAGTTGGTGCTGGGGCTGTGTAGACACCAGAAGCATTTTACCTACACATCCCCCAGCCTGGTAATAAAACCACATCCACAGATTTGATGCTGTGCCCGGTGATAGGCTCATGTTGATTATTTGAAATTATCTGAGAACCAGAAGATTTTATAGGTCCAGCTTCAAGTGGGAGGCAGGATGGAAGCCAGTCAGGAGCCCAGGGGTGCTCACCTCGGTGTGCTGCTGTCTGTGGGGGTCTTTGGGATGTGCAGGGGTGGGAAGGGGACGTTTCCTCTCTCTGTGCAGTCACCCAGGCTGTGCTTGCCCCACAGCTCTGAAGGACAGCAGGTTCCAGCTGGTGAACTTCTCCAACAGCGAGCTGCGAGTGTCCCTGACCAACGTGTCCATCTCTGATGAGGGGAGGTACTTCTGCCAGCTCTACACTGACCCACCCCAGGAGATCTACACCACCATCACTGTGCTGGGTGAGGAGCAGGGCAGGGCTCACGGGGAGCCTTTGGGCACACAGTGGGATGGCTTCTGGGAGAGCCTTTGGGCACCCAGGGACAGTGGGATGGCTTCTGGGAGAGCCTTTGGGCACCCAGGGACAGTGGGATGGGGTTCTGTGCACCACTTGGAGAGCTCCAGCCCCCAGGAGAGGATTTGAAGGAAGAATTTGAACCCTGATGGCCAGGCACATGTGGCCACAGGATCACTCTGGCAGTGCCAGCAGCTCCTCCATCAGAGCAGCTCCTGCCGATTAGCAGCAGCTTTTAAGGCTCCATTAATGGGAGAACCTGAATCAGGGAGGGTGACTTAATGTGAGATCTCACTTGCTGATTAGTTTAAATCTTCCTTCTTTTGCTTAATGAGATTTGGGTCTTAGGTTTTTATACGTTGTTAAGTGATGTTTATAAGCAGTTTTACTCCAGCTATTACAGTTATCAACACCTTCAAAGTTTCCATGCACTTCCCAGCGCTCACAGGCACGGGAGGCTCTTCCAGCTCCTGCCTCTAATCGTGCACAAGCACAAACAGTTTGTTGGATTTAATTTCACTGCTGGCAGCGCTGAGAAGGTGTTTGAAATGAGAATCCTCATTTCATTCACCTGTAAGCCAGCACTGCATGCTTCTCAAGTGGGAGACATAATGCAGGTTTTTGTTGGTTTTTTTTAAGCATGAGCCATGCTTCAGCACTGAGGGAGAAGTCTGTTTTCTTGCCTTGTACTTGGGTTGTTTTTGAGGAGCCTTTGTGGCATGGCCAGTGTGTGTGTGCTGCCTTGCCCCACATCCACAGAGGTGTGGTTTCTGGTCACCTTCATCGTGAGCTCAGGTCACACCTCAGCTCAGGACGCAGGCGAGGGTGAGGGAGGTTTATTAGGGGAAGATGAAGGAGGGGTTTTAGTACTCACACGGAGAGATTGGGCACTGTGGCTTCTCTTGCTGGCTCCCTAATTAAGGGAACTAAGGAGCCAGGGTGGAGGAGTGGCACTGTGCTGGTGCTGGCTGCTCCCCACCAGGAATCCCATGGCCATCACCCAGCCTTTGATGGGTCTGAAGTTGTACCAAGGACTGCTTTTGCTGGCTGGTCTGTGAAGCTGCCAGCTCAGGAGGGCAGGGGGGAGCCCAGGTGTCCCCCTTTGTGCTCCCAGGGAGCTGCACACTTGCTGCAGCACTTTGGTGTCTTCTGTGACACAATATGGAGATTTATTCATGCTTAATTGGAACATGTGAAAGTCTCAAATATGTAGCTCATTCTGTTCTTTTTAGAGAGAAGCCACAAGTGACTAATTAGTCCATTTGATCATCTGGATGGTATTTATACATATTTGTTCTTCATTAGCTTGAAGACCTGTGAGTCACATCTGAACTATGCAGTTGCTTAATCACATTGATCAGAGCAAAGTTGAGTTTCCTTTGGAAGTTCTGGGATTTTCTGAAGCCGTGACTCTGCCATAAGGACTCTCACTGTTCACTTTTCCCTGGGTTTTGCCTTGCTGCTGGTGCTTTCATGGGAAAGATTCCCTTGTTTCCGTGTCTTAATTTTTAAGCTCATTTGTCCCATTTCTGGCTGCAGTGGTTGTTACCCCTGAAGTTACAGCCTGGTTTTCAGTATTACTGGATGATTTTTTCATGGGGTACAACCTTCCAGCTTTGTGTTTTCCTGATCTAGGGAAGATGTGTGCCTGGGCAGAGCAGCAGATCTCCACCCCAAGGGACGTGGCTGGGTGCAGAGCCAGCTCCCTCCTCTCTTTGGGGTCTTGTGGGGTGGTTTTTGGGGGTGTGATGGCAGGCAGGGCTGTCCCCAAGGGATGCTGCTCCACTCCAGGCTTGTGCTCAGTGGCTTTTTGAGCATCTTAAATGAGGTTGATGTTTGCTGGCCTGCTTCCACGCTCACGGCTGAGCCTTGGAGCTGAACAGCAGGAGAGAAAAATTGCCGTGGAGGTTAGAGGCTTGGTAAGTAATGCAGTGCCAAGTGTCAGCTTTTGTGTTTCCTCTCCTTGTCAGAGGAGTCAGGAAATGTGCACGGAGTCAAGCTGGATTTTTAAATAGCAGCACACACCCGAGTAGCACAGGAGGCTGCAGCTCTCCCTGGAATTGTGCCTGCTTGGGAGAGGGAACACAAAGTTACAACCCTGATAAGCAATAATTTGTGAGACTGCGGTGATTATTAGGTGGAGAGTGAAAGTGCTCACTCCAATTACTGCAAAACCACCTATCAAAGGGTTTGATTGATTGAAACATCAAATAAATGCTGGTTGCTTGTTTCCTTCAGTAGACTTTACAGGTTTTCCTCAAGGTTTTGTCTTGTGTTAGCGATCAAAAGATGTTTTTTTCACCTGGTGTGTGTTGTGTTGTGTTTCCCACTGCAGTCCCACCACGCAATCTGGTAATTGATATCGAGAAGGAGACGGCTGTGGAGGGAGAGGAGATCGAGCTGAACTGCACTGCCATGGCCAGCAGACCAGCCACCACCATCAGATGGTTCAAAGGCAACAAGGAGCTCACGGGTAGATGTGTCCTCTCAGCCCCTTGCTTTGTTCAGGGAGCTGGAGTGATTTATGTAACGCTGGGTGTTTGTTCTCTGCTGCCAGTTTAAGGGGAAAAAAAAGAAATAAAGTAGAGCGAGCTTCTTTGAGCGCCAGCTGAGGAACAAAGGACTGTGTGGGCAGACAGATTATTCCCTAACGCAGGGGGCTGAACTCCATTTGGTCCTCTGCCTACCTGCCAGCCTCAAGTGCCGGGCTCTGGAGTCCTGCTGTAACTGCAGGTGACCTTGAGGAGCCCGGAGCTGTGCACTGAATTCATTTCTGCATGGCTTGTGCAGCTTCCTGCCCTGCTTTAGGTACGAGAGGGATGGTCTGTGCTTTGGGCTGTAAAGATTTGCAATTCACCTTCACGTCTGGCTCCCTTGTTTGTGGAGCTTTTTCCCTGTGTTCAGTTGAATATTCATCTAAGATGGGTTTCTCCGACTCCCTCAAGTCTGGTGGCTCCCAGTACTTGCACATTCAAGTCACTGACTCTGATTGCATGTGACATGCTGTTAGTTTAAGTCTGCACGTAGATGTGAGCTTGGTTGACAACACCTTTGTGCTTTACCCAGTCTGAGACACTGACGGACTCTCTGCAGAAGTCCAGACTCATTACTTCAAACCCACCCCCCTGCAAGGACAGGATAAAATCCTCTCTTTAAGCCCAGCACTTCAGAGCATTTGAGCAGGCCACATGCTGATACAGGTGGGATGCAGACCTGCTGCCTGGCCAAGTGGAGCCTGCTGAGTCCCAGTGCCGTGGTGTGCAGGGAGTTAATGATCCCTGCATCCCCTCCCCATAGCAGTGGGCAGCAGGACAAAGTGTTTGTCCCTTCTGCCTCACCTGTCCAGCTTCTTGATTGAGTTTTCTTGTGCTAGCAATCAAATCCCAGCTTTGAGTTCCCTAGGAAGAATGCTGAGCTTCATGTAATACCACCTCACCCTGCTCAGTCTTCAGATTTTTTTTTTTAACAGAGTAGAGACTTAAACACTTGGCTGTGAGTTTGTGAATCACAGGAAGTGTGGCTTTGCTCATGGGAAAGCTTTTCCTCCAAATATCAAGGGGTGTCTGCGTGTGTCACCTGTTTCACTCTCATATATTATACAGCAATATTTGGTGTCTGGCAGAGCTCTGCTACAGAAGTTACTCTTAGCATTTTGCCTGTGAATTCTTAAATAAAAAGTCACAGATCAGAGCAGAGCTGCACTGTCAGCAGGTGCTTGCTGAATTCCTGGAAAAATCCTTTTTCTCCTGTCTTGTCTTGTCTCGTTTTGTCTTGTCTTCCTGCTCGTTTCCATCAGGGCTTCCCTCAGGCAGCGGGTCTGGAGCTGGGCTCCCCTCCCTCAAACACAGCTCTGCCAAATGCTCCCACCTACCCTTACTACTTTTAATTAATTTATTCTGTTAAACCTAATTGTAGCTAATTGTTGATTCAGGAGTGGGAGGGGATTTGTAGCTCATTGATTTAGAGTTTGGGGATTTGGGGAGGGCGTTAAGGGGATTGTTAATGATGTCAGTAACACGGCGTGGATGGAGGGGAGGGGATGGCTGTCCAGAGGGAGCTGGCCTGGCTGAGGGGCTCCAGCTGTGCTCAGTGCCCTGTGTGTGTCCCTGGCCCAGGCAAGTCGGAGGTGGAGCGGTGGTCAGACATGTACACGGTGACCAGCCAGCTGCTGCTGAAGGTGGGGCGCGAGGACGACGGCATCCCTGTCATCTGCCTGGTGGATCACCCTGCTGTCAAAGACCTGCAGACACAGCGCTACCTGGAAGTCATGTGTGAGTAGCAGAGCCTTTCATTCTCTTCATGTGTGGAACTGTGTGCTTGGGAGCTCAGGAGCCATTCCCTACATGTTCAGATTCCAATGTCCATGGGGGTTACATCCTGTTACAAAGGAGTCACAATGTAAGGTGACACTTCATGGGTGAAGCCACGACTTTCCCAGCCCTCTGTGATATCATAAGTACTTACCTTTGTTCTCTGATGAAATAACTCCTTGTACATAGAATTTGCATCAAAGGTTTCTGACTGGGCTTTTTAATTGTCAGAACAGATTAAATCTGAGTGTTTTCCTTGTAGCAACCTACTTACCTCTGAAAAGTGCTTCTCTATTCCACCTTCAAAGCAACTGGCCACCGTGGCAAAAACTGGGTATTGTGCAGGAGAAACCCAGTGTTGTGCCCTGTGTGAACATCCAGCATCACCTGGGTTTGTACATCAGACTGTGGAGTTCTGGGGAATCTGTAGTAGCAGCCCTGATGGAAGCCAGCCTATTTCCTGTGCTGCTCCTGACATGTTCATTGTTAATAATGCATCTCACTTCCCTTAGGAGCTGCTCCACTGTACATGACAGCAGCAAGCAGCTACCTGGAAATATCTGTGGTCCCAAAAGCACCTGGTGGAAATTTTGGAGCTGTGTACATGCATCCCTGTGTTCTGAAACATCTCCCAAAAGCAAAGTGGGATGGTCCCTACAGCAAGGCCGTGTGCTTGGAAAACCAGGACCTGATTTTCAATTCAAAGTCTTTGTTTTCGTAGGGTCCCTTCAACTACATCACCCTGAAAGGAGGAGAGGAAGTTTTGTATTAATTTATTTCATCTGCTTCATTATGTAGTTTCATTATGAACATCTTGGTTACAATTCTTGTATCTCTGAAACTAGCGGGAAGTAATGTTCCTGTAATGAGGAAAACAGGAATGATCAGATACTGCCTAAATTGACAGATCCGAGATTTCTTGCGACTGTGCTAATGTGTAATTCATTTATGCAAACTTAATGTCCATTAACATTTCTTGTAGAGCTCCATTAGCTTTAATAATACATTAGCACCTTTGTGAGGCTTGATCAAATACTTAACGGGGAAGAGCAAAAAATGCCATCCACCCTGTTGTGTGAGGGGATTGGAGCTCTCTGGGTTGAAAGGGCATTGCACAACCTTGAGGCTTCCTTGCAGAAATCTCTCTGGAATCCTGGTGATTTGATGGAATGGGAGAGGGCCATTGTTTCCGGGGAAAAAAGCTAACATTTTTTCTCTTCTTCCTCAAGTAAATCCCTCCTTGCTTTGCAGCCTTAGGGTTTGCCCATGCAATGAGGACAAAGCACCCCTAAAGCACAGTTCTTTGTTCAGCTCCTGCCCTGGAGGCCCTGCTGCATCCTGTGCACAAGTTTCTGCTCTTATTGCTGAATTTTGTGTCTCCTTGGGCTGTTCCAGAGCTGTTAGTGGGAATGAGGCAGGGAGCCTCCTCGGGAGGGAGTGGGGATGAGCAGGAGAAGGGGGCTCAGACTGATTGGGTTTCATGTTCTGAATTAAACTCTGAGCTTGTTAGAAGTAATTACATTCCAACGTGGGGACTCGACCCCGTTAGCCCAGTGTGTTCTGGAGTGGGCAGCAGCAGATGGCCAGAGAGGAGCCCCTGCCCAAGAACTGTCCTGCCTTGTGACCTTGTGGCTCCAGGACTCCGTGGGCTGGAGCACAGCCAGACACCTGCATTTCATACCTGCTGCAGGCTTTAGCTTAAAGAAAAGGCAATTCCAGAGCAAACTCTTACCCTTGAGCTTCTCCTGTCTGACAGTGATGATTTGTTGGCCAGTGGGAGAGTGTGGGCAGGAGGGAGAGCCTCTTGTCCTTGCACAAGGCATCTCCAGCAGTGCTGCTGTGCAGCTCAGCCCTGGGGGAGCTGGGGCTCCTGCTCTGACACCTCTCCGTTGATTTTAGGTGTGGAATGTGCAGCAGAGGATGCTTCTGCAGCTCCTGCCACTGCCCATGGCATGTCCCTGCAGGCTCCCAGCCCTCTGCTCAGTGACACCTGGAGCTCCCTGCTCACCCCTGTGCATGCAGCTGCTTTCCCTGCAGCAGGGCATTACCTGGGCTGTGTGTTCCACTCCCTGCTCTGACATCCTCTCCCCACAAATCCTGCCCGCTCCCCTTGTGGGCTCAGCGGATCCACCCCTCCAGAACATCAGCAGGGCACAAGAAAATGTTTTTCTCAGCAGATGTCGTATTTCTGTGCATTAATGTATCCAACTGGAGCATGAAATGTGTTGGGGAAGGACAGGAGGATGATGGATGGAGCCTGCTCAGATAATGAGGTATTTTTTGTCTGACTAAATTTCAGAGTAGGGAGATGTTTTTTGTGAGATGCAACTCATAACTTGTGGGGTTTGTTTTCCCAGAAAAAAAGCAGAAAACAGCAGTTCTGGGTGTTAACTTGCCCTACTCATGGAGTAAGCCATTTGTTGCATATCTGCCTTGGCACAAGTTTGAAGTGAATGCTTTCACGTGGCTGTAGGGTGTGTTATGAACAGGAATCTCTGCTAACAAGCAGTGTAATGTGTGAAACCTCCTCTGACATCCTCAGACACCACTGCCATGCCTGAGGAACGTGCTCAGCCCTGTGCTGTGACAGCCCCAGCCCTGGCACTGGGGTGGAAATGCCCCAGGTCTGCTGCAGTCGCTCTTCCCATGGCTCAGATCCACCAGCGAGCCATGGGAGACCACTGCGTTGGGTGTAATTTTAGAAAGGAAATGAAGCAACAAAATGCATTAAAATATCATTAAGGAACTGAATGGAACCAGATATTCTGGGAGACGTGCGAGGTGAGCCCGTGTGCTGCTCTCATTACATGATACTGGGTTTTGGCCTTTTCTCTGGGCTGGCTTTTTGTCCTTTTCTGAAGTTATAATTACCTGTGCATTCATTTTTGTAATACCTACACGTGTACCTTTAAAGCCTGCCCCAGTGGAGTCTTGTTGCAGCCTCTGCTGTTGCAATAGGAGAACGTTTTGTTCCCAATTATGTTTCAAATCGGCCACATAAGTTTGCTGCCTCATCTCCAGTAATCCTTACATTTCCGTCCAGTACAAATATTAATTGCATAGTTTGCAGTGAAGTTATTAACATCAATGTAATTTATCATCTGGAGATCGCTAAAAGCGAATAAATGAGTTGTTTTGTTCAGCGAGGTGTTGACCCCTTCAGAAACTTTGATTTAAAGCTATTTTTTTTCTTTTAGTGAATATGAAAAGCACCACAATCAGCCAAGTGTTCAGTTATTTGATTTTCTGGGGCATTAGCCACTCTTGTTTGTGACATTTCCCAGTTGGGTGCTCGTTTGTGAGCTCATTAATAAGGTTTTCTCGGAGGAATGTTGTTGGGAGCACGGAGCGTGTGGGGCGGCCGGGGCTCTGCCATTTGCAGGCATTAAGCAGCAGAGTGTGCTTAAATATTAAAAGAGAAGTGTTTATCCCCAAAATGCCTGTCGGGCTCTGGCATTCCTTTTCCTGCAACAAGCAAAATGATTAAATTGCTTTTGCTAAGGGTGAATTTTGCAGAGTTGTGTTTGGGGCTGACAGGCTCTTCCAGACAAGCTGTGATCTGCCAGTCCTGCTCATTCCTTATTTTAGACACGGGATCTATTTATTGAATAGATTTCTGTATTTTGGCTGAAAATCAGCAGTGCAGCCTCTTGTCCTTGTCAGAGGTGAGGAGCAGGCAGGGGATTGCCAGGCTGGGCTGGCTCTGACGCAGAGTGCATTCCTGATGAGCAGCCCCCCTGGATTTTGGAATAAAGGTGCCTGCTGTTTACACCTGAGGATCAGTGGTAACTTTGCTGACTTCTTTTAGTATTGAAAAACACATTTTTCCTGCTCTTCTGGAGTGAGACCAGAGACTCCCACAAGTCAGTTTTTGAGCAGCTCTCCTGGGCACAGGACAGAGCAGGGATGAGGAGCTGGACGAAGCAATGCCCACCTGAAGGGAGATGTGTGAAGCATTCTCTGGGAAATGCTGAGGCTGGATTTAGCTGCAGTGGGCAGGAGCACGGCTTGGCCCGCAGGTCCTGCTCCCAGGGATGCCATCTGCCATCAGCCTTGCCAGGAGGTGCGTCAGCCACGCATGCAGGGATCAGAAAATGGATTCCAGCCTTGGAGCTGGCAGAGCCTGCTCGGCTGAGTCACTGGCACTGTCCTGTTGGCCAGGGTCTGGCACTGCCAAAACCACCACGTGCTGGTTTCCCAGTTTTGGGAAGGAGCCTTCTGGCTGTGGCCAGCCCCTGCAGAGCCCTTCCACCTCTGGGAAGGCTGGGCTGGGGTGGCCAGCGAGGCTCCCAGCCCCCTGGGCTGGCCAGAACTGCCTGGTGTGGGCAAGGAGCTCGCCTGCCTTCCAGGTCTTTGCCTTTCCTGACAAAAGGAAACGCATGGAAATAATAGGCTTAGGGTTTTGTAAGGCCCCGAACTCGGTGTAATGTTTTATCTCGGCTGATTAATGGCATCTAAGCATTATCGATGAGTGCATGTTTAAATGGATTAAGAAATCACTAACTGGCAGATCTCAAAGAATAGTCATTAGGGAGTAATCAGCAGTGCTGGTATTTTTAGAGGGAACACAGGGGCCTGGGTGCTTGGCCTGATGCTGTTCAGTTGAAGCATTTGAAGTTCTTAAAAAGTCGCTGTTAATAATCTTTGCTGATGGCACAAAAACGGGTGAGCAGCTAAAAAAGGAAGAACTGGGACAAATGCAGAAAAACTGGAGTGGTTTGGTAAGTTCCCAAGCACGGAGCTTGAGAGCTGTGAAAGTCAGTGGGTTGCAGGGTTGGGTGGCATCCTGAGGGGAGGTGAGGCTTTGGGGAGGTGATAGTTTTGGGGAGGTGAGGGGTTTTGGATAGGTTAGAGTTTTGAAGAGGTGATAGTTTTGGGGAGGTGAAGGTTTTGGGGAGGTGAAGGTTTTGGAGAGGTGAGGGGTNGTGAGGGGTTATGGGGAGGTGAGGGTTTTGGGGAGGTGAGGGGTTTTGGGGAGGTGAGGATTTTGGAGAGGTGATGGTTTTGGGGAGGTGAGGGTTTAGGGAGGTGAGGAGTTTGGGGTGCTGCAGCCCCCAGCAGCCCCCAGTGCACGGGCACGTGTGGTGCCTGTTGTGAGAGAAATCTCATCAAATGCAGAATGGCTTTGTAATAAGTTTTTCAAATTGGCTGCTGCTACAGTGTAACCTTTAGACGACTGGTATTTAACCTTGTATATCACTCTGAGCTTTTGAATGAATTTAGCTTAATAAAGGTGCCTTATTAAATTACGAGGCTGTTTTTTTTAAGCTGCTAGAAAGAGGCATAGTAGGAAATAGCTCTGGGTTGTTGGGTCTAATTGGCTGCCATGGAGCACGCAGGGTGTGCAGATGCAAGTGTTTATTTCTATGTAACAATCCAGTGGTGTGATGTTAGGAAGTTCCAAGTTGAGGATTTTGGGGTGCTGGAGTGCACTTGGTGAAAAGTGCCAGTTCTGCCTGTGTTACCATCCGAGGTGGTCACAGAGCTGCAGGCATCCCTGCTGGAACGTGTCCCTGGTGCCAGGGACAAAGGCTGGAGCACGCCTTGGACCCAGCCCTGCTGTTAAATGTCACAGGAGCCGGGCTGAGTCCCCCAGCACTCAGCATTTCACGAGCCAGGAGTGTTTCCCTGCACTCAGAGTCCATCATCTGCAGCAAATACACTGACTTGGTGTGAGGCACAGCCTGGCACTGCAGGGAGAGTTTGAGATTGTCTAAAGGCACGTCCTTAAACAAAGGGAAGAAGACACCACTGCTCCTCCAGGTTCTTGAGTGAAATTTGTTTTTGCATGTCATGAGCCTAATGCCAGCTGGCTCTCTGGAGTGTCCAGCTGTCCCTCTGAATCCTGCAGGGTGCATTTTCCTAATGCCCTCTGTAATTCCCAGCTGTGCTGTGGTAACTCCTTTGGGCATCTCTTGGTGTCAGCAGTGCTGGCAGATGTGCTGATGGCTCCTGTTGCAGGTGACACCTCGGCAGTGGCTGGATCCAGGTGGGACAGGTCCCCTTCCCTGCCACCCTTGGGTTACTGGGCTCGAAGGGCAGTGGAAGGGCTCGCCCAGCTGGCTGGGAGCTCATGGAGATGGCAGTGTGTTCTCAGCACAGAGAGCTGGGTGTATTCTCCTGATTTCCATAGGTAATTGTCATTAGTAAACAGCTCATTAGAAGTACTAAACTCACCTAATGGAAAGGGGCTGCAGCAGGAGAGGCAGGCAGTGAGAGGAGGTGTTTCAGTCCCTGGGTGAGCTGGGCTGGGGAGTTTCCTGCTCCTTGCACAGACACCATGGCCCGGGCTGGTGCTGCTGCAGGGCACGTCAGGAAAGGGGAGCAGATGGCTGTGGGGTGGGGATTGTGGGCAGGATGGTGAGTGCAGGGCTGGGGAGGAGGCTGCTGGTTTGTCTGCTGTGTGACACAGCACTCGTCCTGCCCTGCTCCTTGTGCAGAGCTGTTGCCACTCCAGGGCTGGAGGGCGTTTCCAGGCACACAAAGCTGCCCCATTTCCTGTGGGACTGGGACTTGTCCCCTCAGCCTGTGACCCCCCAAAGTGCTGCCATCCCACAGGACTGCCACTGCCCCAGCCCACAAGGACAGCCCTGTTCCAGAGCTGCAGGAAGCATCTGTAACAGGGATTAGTTGATGAAATGTTGTGGTAGAGTCATCTCGGGAGAGGATTTACTTGTGTAGCTTATTCCATTACTGAAAATTATGAGAGTTTAAATTGGTTAAATCCTGACACGCGGGTTTTTTTTCCTAATCTCTATTATTCCATAGGAGGCATGTTAATGAGTTAAACACAGTTAATAAAATGCAGCCAGCCAGTATTTTGGGTAGCAGTTACTCTCAAAGGAAATAGAAACATTTAAATTGTTTCAACCTTTATGCATACTGATTTTTTTCCTTCCTTTGTTCCTTACAGTTGAGTAAATTCCTGAAAAATATCTATGGCTTAATGGCACTTGTAGCCTTGAATTGATTCCCTGCACTGATAATGTTTTAGCTACAGCTCANATGGGGAGGTGAGGGGTTATGGGGAGGTGAGGATTTTGGAGAGGTGATGGTTTTGGGGAGGTGAGGGTTATGGGGAGGTGAGGGGTTATGGGGAGGTGAGGATTTTGGAGAGGTGATGGTTTTGGGGAGGTGAGGGTTTAGGGAGGTGAGGAGTTTGGGGTGCTGCAGCCCCCAGCAGCCCCCAGTGCACGGGCACGTGTGGTGCCTGTTGTGAGAGAAATCTCATCAAATGCAGAATGGCTTTGTAATAAGTTTTTCAAATTGGCTGCTGCTACAGTGTAACCTTTAGACGACTGGTATTTAACCTTGTATATCACTCTGAGCTTTTGAATGAATTTAGCTTAATAAAGGTGCCTTATTAAATTACGAGGCTGTTTTTTTTAAGCTGCTAGAAAGAGGCATAGTAGGAAATAGCTCTGGGTTGTTGGGTCTAATTGGCTGCCATGGAGCACGCAGGGTGTGCAGATGCAAGTGTTTATTTCTATGTAACAATCCAGTGGTGTGATGTTAGGAAGTTCCAAGTTGAGGATTTTGGGGTGCTGGAGTGCACTTGGTGAAAAGTGCCAGTTCTGCCTGTGTTACCATCCGAGGTGGTCACAGAGCTGCAGGCATCCCTGCTGGAACGTGTCCCTGGTGCCAGGGACAAAGGCTGGAGCACGCCTTGGACCCAGCCCTGCTGTTAAATGTCACAGGAGCCGGGCTGAGTCCCCCAGCACTCAGCATTTCACGAGCCAGGAGTGTTTCCCTGCACTCAGAGTCCATCATCTGCAGCAAATACACTGACTTGGTGTGAGGCACAGCCTGGCACTGCAGGGAGAGTTTGAGATTGTCTAAAGGCACGTCCTTAAACAAAGGGAAGAAGACACCACTGCTCCTCCAGGTTCTTGAGTGAAATTTGTTTTTGCATGTCATGAGCCTAATGCCAGCTGGCTCTCTGGAGTGTCCAGCTGTCCCTCTGAATCCTGCAGGGCGCATTTTCCTAATGCCCTCTGTAATTCCCAGCTGTGCTGTGGTAACTCCTTTGGGCATCTCTTGGTGTCAGCAGTGCTGGCAGATGTGCTGATGGCTCCTGTTGCAGGTGACACCTCGGCAGTGGCTGGATCCAGGTGGGACAGGTCCCCTTCCCTGCCACCCTTGGGTTACTGGGCTCGAAGGGCAGTGGAAGGGCTCGCCCAGCTGGCTGGGAGCTCATGGAGATGGCAGTGTGTTCTCAGCACAGAGAGCTGGGGGTATTCTCCTGATTTCCATAGGTAATTGTCATTAGTAAACAGCTCATTAGAAGTACTAAACTCACCTAATGGAAAGGGGCTGCAGCAGGAGAGGCAGGCAGTGAGAGGAGGTGTTTCAGTCCCTGGGTGAGCTGGGCTGGGGAGTTTCCTGCTCCTTGCACAGACACCATGGCCCGGGCTGGTGCTGCTGCAGGGCACGTCAGGAAAGGGGAGCAGATGGCTGTGGGGTGGGGATTGTGGGCAGGATGGTGAGTGCAGGGCTGGGGAGGAGGCTGCTGGTTTGTCTGCTGTGTGACACAGCACTCGTCCTGCCCTGCTCCTTGTGCAGAGCTGTTGCCACTCCAGGGCTGGAGGGCGTTTCCAGGCACACAAAGCTGCCCCATTTCCTGTGGGACTGGGACTTGTCCCCTCAGCCTGTGACACCCCAAAGTGCTGCCATCCCACAGGACTGCCACTGCCCCAGCCCACAAGGACAGCCCTGTTCCAGAGCTGCAGGAAGCATCTGTAACAGGGATTAGTTGATGAAATGTTGTGGTAGAGTCATCTCGGGAGAGGATTTACTTGTGTAGCTTATTCCATTACTGAAAATTATGAGAGTTTAAATTGGTTAAATCCTGACACGCGGGTTTTTTTTCCTAATCTCTATTATTCCATAGGAGGCATGTTAATGAGTTAAACACAGTTAATAAAATGCAGCCAGCCAGTATTTTGGGTAGCAGTTACTCTCAAAGGAAATAGAAACATTTAAATTGTTTCAACCTTTATGCATACTGATTTTTTTCCTTCCTTTGTTCCTTACAGTTGAGTAAATTCCTGAAAAATATCTATGGCTTAATGGCACTTGTAGCCTTGAATTGATTCCCTGCACTGATAATGTTTTAGCTACAGCTCAGATTGCGTTTTTAATCTCTGTTTCAGTCATGGAAGGTAATGAATTTTTTAATTGTGGACTCTAGGTTTGTGGTTTGGCTCTTTTTTTCCTGCAGGGTCTCACTAAAGTGTTTTTGAGTTGGCTCCCTAACTACACGTGCTTTAATTCTCAGTTTATTGTAGGATTTGGAGGAGCTGTGGATGGAATGCAGCCTCCTGCTGTTTGCACAGAGGCAGCAGTGCCTGTGCCTCTGTCTGTGTCTCTAACGAGCATCTCTTGTCCAGCGCAGCGTTATCCCTCCTGGACCCGGGGCGCTGTGGGAATCGCTGGTGCACCACGAGCCCTTCCATTCCACACCTCTCCAGCCTCCCCTCAGCACAGAACGAGCTCCTGCTGCCTGGAGGGCATGAGCTGTGCAGCAGAGCCCGTCCTGGGCAGCTCGGGGGGCTCGGGGAGCCCCCAGCCCCTGCTGCTGCCCCGGGCTCACAGAGCCCTGTTTTGTGTCTGCAGATAAGCCTCAAGTGCGGGTTTCTCAGAATTACCCCTTGCAAGGCCTGACGAGAGAAGGGGAGCCGCTGGAGCTGACCTGCACAGCCTTTGGAAAGCCACAGTAAGTTGGACCCTTCCCAGGGGTGGCCCGGGGTGGCCGGGGGTGACGGGACGTGTCGTGGCCCCTGTTCCTGCTGCCATTCTCTGCTGCGAAGACAATGTCCCAGAGTGGAGGAGAGAGATGCTTCCTGCACCCAAACATCTGCTGGAGACATCTGGTTTGATGTGCATTTATTCCTGGGCACCTAGTGGCCAAGGGATTTCTGCTGGAGGAGCTCCTGGCCCTTCCTGGCCTGCAGCAGCGTTGGGTGCAGAAGGGAAAGCTCCCAGCTGGACACCTCTTCCCCCAGGGAATGGCATCGATCTGCAGGTCCTCTGGGGTTTGGTTAGTCTGCACAAGCAGGGTCAGGGGCTGCAGCTGTGGCCCCAGGAGGTGCTGCTGTGTGGTGTCACCCCAGCACAGCAGCACTGGGCCCTGGGGAGGAGGGATGGACCCCAGGTAAGGCAGTCCATCCTTCTGCTCCTGCTGGCCCTGCCGTGGTTTTCCTCCCCCTTGGTGCCCCCTGTGGTTTTTATAGAATACCAGTTTTATTCTCTCTCCTCTTCTTGCCAAGCCCTTGAGGCTTTCTTAGGCAGTTGAAGAAATTTATGCATCAGGAAAATCCTGGCAAGGGAGGGTAGATTTTCTCACACTTTCATTGCTGTTCTAATTTAAGTTTTGTCGGCTTTATTTTTTTTCAAAATACTTTCTCTTCCACTTGGATTTATGGCTGTCAAGTATTTACTATCCTTCTTTATTTTCATCATGTCCATAAGATTCCTGCAAACATCCCTGAGATCTGTCAGTGCCTCCCTGGCAGCGTGCCCAGAGCTGGGGTGGGGAGCTGGACACCATCCAGCTCGGCGTTGTGAGGAGGCTCAGGCTGCCCTCATCCTCCCTGGTAGCCTCCATCCCCTTCCACAGTGTTTTCTTGGTTCCCATAGTACTTGCTTGATTCCCAGCTGTCAGTTTGTTCTGTTGGGCACCAGGCCAATCCCTTCCCTGTGCACCAGAGGCTGGCACGTCCCTGCTGAATTCCGTTTAGGAGCTATTCCCTGCTCAGAGCCTGCCAAGCCCCTTTGCATCCCTGCTCCCCTGGGTCCCTGCAGTGCCTCCCATTTGCTATCAGCTGGGAATCTAATGAACAGGCTTCTCTACATTTTTTCCTTGCAGGCTATGAGTAAGACATTCCCATGTTAAATAGGACAGACACATCTCCCTGGCAGCTTGCTGCTGCACACTGTGTGGTGCTGGTGATGTGCTGGGAATTGGCTTCTCTAGGTCACTCTACCTGGGTCTCCCAAAGCTAAGAAAATACACAGTAAAATAATGAGCTGCGTTTGGCTCCATCTTTTTAAGAGAAAAAGTTTTCATGAAATCTTTTACAGAGGTTTTAGATGAAGGGGGAAGTTTCTCCAGTTAAGCAAAGTGATTTCTCTGCAACATAAATATTGGGGGAAGGAAGCTCAGAGGGAAGAAAGACCAGAGAGGAGATATTTCTATTTGGTATTAATACAGATATTCTGTTAGATTTGACACAACCCCCTAAAGCTATGACAGAAGTGGGAAGATGCTGAGATGGTCACTTGTGGGGCATCCAGGGACACACTTCTCTGAGCAGCAGCTGCTGTGTCGTGTACCAGCTGGGAAACCTGGGGGCTCCACAGCACAAAGAGCCCTCTAAAAACTGAAGCCAGGAGCATTCAAACCCTTCCCACCCATACTGAAGTTAAAGTGCATTTGGGCTCTGCTGCAAGGGGCAGAGCACTGAGCCCCTGTCCAAAACCAGCCAGCCAATGCCCAGCTGGGTTTGCTTGGTGCTGGATCCATCCAGTAGCATGGCTGGGATGTTGAAGCATCAGGAGCTTCTGCATCATGGCTGTCATGTGCTGTTTGGAGCCAGGGAAAAGCCTGAGCCACGGGATACTTCCAGCAGTGTGAAGTCCCACTTGCCAGCCTTGAGAAATGCTGTGCTGCAGGAAACTCCCCTTTAAGGGGGGTTGAGTGGCCTGAAGGATGCTGGAATTTTCTTGCTGAGAAAGAGCTGATCTGTCCCCTCACTGCTGCTTAAAGACATCATAGTAATAGATGCCAAACACCCTCACAAACTCAAAAGACCCCCCCCAAAGCCTTTCAGTGCTTTCAGTCTTTACCAGCTCTAACAAACCAGACTCATTTCATTCCCTGAGCGATGCAGACCCCCTGCCCACAGGGGTTCCACCAGTGTGGGGTGCAGGAAGGGGCAGCCAGGCGGGCTGGGGGACAGGAGGAGGGCTGGAACTCCCTGAGTGCACGGCACAGCCCCTGCTGAGGTCACCAGGTCCCTGGCAGCTTGTGGAAGGGTTCCAACTTGACAAAACCTTACTTGTTCTGCTGTCCAGCTCTGCCCTCAGAGCACCCCGTGGATGAACACTGAGTCTGTAGCCTCAGAGCTTTCAGGTTTGCTGAGTAAGCGAATGATTAACCACTAATGAACTTTCTTCCTGCTTGCATTAGTGTTTTCAGAAAATTTAAGCTCTGGATACAGTTTCCTGTTGGGTTAAAATAAATTTAAATTGAGGAAGCCTGACAGCATCTGGGCTTGAGTAGTGCAAAAAAGTATGTGTTGTTTCTTTACAGTTTTTCTTGGTTTGGGCTTTCTGTCTGTGGATGAACTTTTGAAGATGCCATCTTGACCATAGGAAAATAGTAATGTGACTGTTTCTTTTTCTCCCTCCTCTGTAGGCCTACGGACATGAGGTGGTTAAGAGTAGATGATGAGATGCCTCAACACGTTGTAGTGTCTGGTTCAAACCTTCTCATTAGTAACCTAAACAAAACAGATAATGGTACATACCGCTGTGAGGCTTCCAACGCGGTGGGGAAATCACATGCGGATTACATGCTGTTTGTATACGGTACGTGAGACAACCACCGTTCTTCTAGACTCCTTTACACCTCATTGCAACATGCCCTGCTCCCAAAGCTGTCACAGAACTTTACCTCTGCTCAATGCCAGGTCTGCAGGCAGCTGCTGAGGCCCCGAGGCTGTGCTGGGCTGGGGCAGGGGCTGGGGGAGCACTGGGGTGCTGCTGGGGCTCTGGGTGTGTGCACGGGGCACTGAGCCTGCCCCGTGCTGCCAGGGCAGGCCCAAGGGAAAGCCAGAGCAGGGGCCTGGGGAGAACTGGGAAGTTCTCCTTGGACTTCTCAGGGGTTTCTTGTCCTTCTGGTAATGCCTGAACAAAGGTCCGAGGGGGTCTGAGCCTTTCACTAGCAAGTTAATCAGCCAGCATCCCCAGATAATTACAAACCAGTAAATAAACTGGAGGGATGAGATGCCTTCAGCCTGTCTGAAGCTGGGCAGACACTAAAGCATGCCTCAGCATCATTTAAAGCACTGTTAAGTACCTGCTTTAATTCTTCTTTTCCTCTGGGTGACTTTGGCATTGCTGTAAACCTCATGCTCCTGCCATGAGGTGTTGCATGGAATGGAGATCCAGGAGGCACTTGCAGAGGGATCCCCCAGTTAATGATGAGCTGTTCCTGGGGCTGCATATTTAAACTTTCTCTGTGAGGGGTGGCTGTGTGTGGCTGGGCTGAGTTCCTGGTGGGTCTTGGTCTCTCCCTACGGTCCCACTCAGATGGGGCAGACCTTGGTTTGAAGTTTGTTCCATGCAACAGCCACCTGAAGCTCTGCAGGCTGAGCTCTCTGGTAGTTGCTCTGATCCAGTGAAGGAGTGGAGAACCTCCCATACCTCTCCAAATGCCACCTCTGCAGGAGGGATTTTAAGCCCAGTTTTAGAAACTCGCCTAAAGACTCAAGGTAGCAACAGCTTTGAGCTTATACAAAACTCATGTACCCCATCATATAGGTGGTTTTTCTAGTGCTTCTCACTCCACAAGACTCCAGTTTACAAAATGAAGTCAGATATGCATTTATGATTGGTAATTTGCATGCTCACAATATAAAAACTCCTCTTGTTTACATCAGTGTTGGAAAAAACAGCCAAAGTTGCAGAGAGCAGAGCAGTTGGATTAGGACACAGGCAGGTCCCCACGGGGTGGAAACCATGAGAGCTGCTGCCATGAAGCAGCTGTGGGACAGCTGTAGTGTTGTGCACCCATCCTGGGCCAAGCAGGGCTGGAGGAGCCTCCCAGCATTGCTGACCTGGGCTTTAGAGCTCGTGGGAAATCTCACATAATTACTCTGCATTTTGCACGTGAGTGAGAACAGACAGCACAGGACTTCCTTGGGGTTGCTTCCTCCTGGGATTAAATCCTCAGGAGGAGACCCAAGATAGCATTCCTTGGAAGGAGATGCAGGTTCCCAGGGGATGGAGACCTGTGGGTTCCAGCTTAGACATCTGGCAGATGTGTTGCTCGTGTAGAGGAGGGCTGGTCGTGGGCAGAGAAGGGTTTTACACACCCATCATCTCCAGTTCCTGCACGTTTGGGGGCATCCTGCCAGGCTGTGCCACTCTGGCCAGCACCAGGAATCCTTTTAACCCTTGGTTTGAAAGGGAGAAGTGCAGAGTGGGCAGGGAGTGGCTGGGCTGTGGCTGTCAGCTGGTGCAGAGCCCAGCTGGGGCTGCTGCTGAGGGGGGCTCAGCCTGGGGTCTCACCCTGCTCTGAGGAGGAGTTTTACACCTCTGGCCCCTGGCTTTTTTCACCACCAGAAGCAGCCAGTTCCCAGCAGCCCACTCCCTGTGCAGCCACGTCTCTGTGGGCACAGGAGCCATGGTGGCCGTGCCTTGCTGTCCTCACTGGGCCAGCTGTGGCTGCTGGAGGTGCAGAGCTGCCCAGGCCACACTGGGGACAGCCCCAGGAGAGGCAGCATTCAGGCAGTTCTGCTCCAAAGGGACACCTCTGCATGCCCTGCTGTGGCTTCCAGCAGCTGAGCCGTGCCCAGCACCTTCCAGCTGCCCACGTGGGATGGGGATGTACAATCACATTGACACACACTGCAAACCTGCTCATTTCTGAATTTCATTTTATGCTTTTCCTCCCCATGGGCGTGGGCAGATGCATTGCTAGAAAATTCCAGCTCCATTAGCACTCCAGCTTTTTTGTTTTTTTTTTTTTTTTTGCTTTTGTGGAGGAAGAGCCCACAGCACAGCCAGTCCCAGGCTGGTCAGGGGGAGTCTGGGACTCTTCCCCAGGGCTGCTGTGCCTCAGCTGGGAGGGTCCCCTCTGCTCCCAGGGGAGATGTGTGGGTCAGGAGCAAGAGAGAAGCACAGGGGCTGAGATCTTGGGGTGCAGAGGAGACAGTGACTGCTCACAGCACAGCCAACTATGAGGTGATGTTCCTTAACTCTTGGGAAGTTGGGTGGAATATAATAAAGGTGCAGTATATAATTAAAGTTCAGATATCTTAATTAGGGGATCCAAGGGAGCTTGCTCAGAGATAAAAGAGTAGCAGATGTGTTAGTGAGGAGCAGCTGACGTGCTACGGAGGAAACCTAAAATCAAAAGCCCATGAAAGGTTTCATGCTCTATTATTGCCGAATGAATCCGTAGTTCAAAGTCTTTCTGACTACTTAGTGCATTCAGTTTGATCATCTGGGCATTGATACATATTTTTTCTTTTACATCTTCTCATATCTACCTTCTCCTGCCCGATAGTTTTGATAAGGATGTGTCCCTGTGTGTAACATCAATCCCGTGACGAGCAGCAGGGTTCGAATCTCAACAGGTCCAGTCCATCTGAGAAATGGTCACAGAGAGAAACATCTCATTAACGATGCCCTAGCAGCAAAAAAACAAGAGTGTGCAACTGAAATTGTCAGAAAAATATTGATTTTTTTTTTAATTAAAAGATCTTGGTGGAATTCCTCATACCTGGGAATTGATATTCAGCAATGATGTTGTCGTTTCTCTGTATTCCTTGCCACCTTTGAAGTCGTTTTTAACATCCTGCAGCTGTGTGTTTATAGAGGAAGAGCAGTGAGGTTCGTGGCCCTGGGAAGGCAGTGAGATCTGTTCATGTGCTGTTAGAGCTCAGGCTGTGAAGCACAGCAGGGCCCCTCACTCACCTGGGTTTGCAATGCATCCCTAGCCACCCACCAAAGCACCGCTGTGTCTCTCCCTGTGTGTGCAAACCAGTCTTTTTGTTGTGGAAAGCGTGCAGTTTATTTTCCTTATGCCTCTCCCATTCCATTCCTCTCTCTCATTGACTAATTTGTGCTGGGTTTTATTTGGTTTTTTTTAGCACTGTAGAAGGCAGGAGGGGGGGAGGCTGGGGCCAGGTTCTCCAGCCAGAACAAGCATGGGCAGAGGATCTGGCCCCACTGTCCCTGCTGGGCTCTCCCCCTGGGTTTAGCCAGGAAAGCCCCCACCCCCTGCACTGCTTCTTAGCATCCTTGTTTGCCTCTGATCACGATTGACCGCTGTTGTGTTCTGCTTGGTTTTTTTCTTAATTTGCTTGTTTATTATTTTCCTTTTTATATTTTATCCAGATCCCCCCACAACTATCCCTCCTCCCACAACAACCACCACCACTACCACCACCATCCCTACCACCATCACAGGTATGGTACCTTCATAACCATTGGAAATGTCCTGAATGTTTATTGTCTTTTATGTATGTAAGCAGAGCATGAAGCCTGGGGAAAAACAACAAACCAATCACTTGCAGTATTTTTTTTTCCCCTGGAATACACCCACCCACAGCACGAGCCCTGGTCCTTGCTGTGGGTGTGGGTGTTCCTGAAACGTGGGAATTGTCCTGGCAGGAAAAGTGATTAATTCAGTTACTGGTGGCCAGCATTGGGTACTCCAAAGGCAGGGTGCCAGCAGCCCTAGAGCTCCCCTAGCACGGGCAGTCCTTTCAGCTCCATCCCATCACTGACAATTTCTGAGCAATTTGCAGAAAGTTTGTTCTTTGGCCATTCAGTTTGCTGATGTGACTCAAGGTGCCTTTTCTCGTGCCGAGGTGTTGGTCTTTCTCTGTGATGAGCTTCTCCCTCACTCTCCCAGAAAAGGGAATTCCACCAGTTGTTTTTATTGAGTGAATGCCATCCACAGGCCCCTTCTTGAGGAGCTGCCTTTCAGCTTGTGAGATTTTCCATGTCTTGCGAGAAAAGATGAATAAAAACAACCAGCAAGATCATGACACCTCTGTGACACATCCTCATACCTCCTCACAGACCTGACTCATCAGGAAAACCCTTCTGATTTATTTGTAGCCATTCACATTGTCATTTCTCTGACCTTTCCTGTTCCAACCGCTGCTTTTGCTTTTGCTTGCTGCTTTTTGTGGGTTTTTTGTTTTTTGGTTTTTTTTTTTTTGGTTTTTTTTTTTGGTTTTTTTTTGAGGCAGAGGTGACAAACGGCAGGTGAGGATGGACCATTGAATAGCTAATGGCACAACATTTACTGTCGCTGTAAACCACCCCCTGTGTAAATGCCTTCACGTTTTATTTGCTTTTATGATGCTGCTCAGCTGACTCTCACCACCTGCCCAGGGCGTTCCGTGCCTTCTTTTCCTTTCGAGGTTTTCCCACCCGAGCTGGCAGGGACGCGCCGGCGGAGCCTCTGTCCCAACGTCCTCACACCTCACCAGTGGCCACCAGCATCACCCTGCCCTGCCTCACCATGCTCTGATTCCTCCTGCAGGTGCTCCCAGCAGCCCCAGCCCCGGGCACCCAGCCTGGCACGCCTGGGCTCTGCCGCCGTCGCTCTCCCTCCCTCCGTGGTTTTGATTCCTGCTCTTAACCCGCTTTCGTTTCAGAGGAGGTTTGAAGCTTTCTCAAAGCCTCCCTAAGGGCTGTTGGCAGAGGAGCTGGGCCGTGTGTCCCACGGGCTGTACCTGGACGTGCTCACAGGTTTCTTTCTTTGACGGTAATTGCTCGTGCTTTCAGTGGATTTTGGAAGGCTAAAAAAGGAACAATGTGTCTTGATGCTTGGATAACCCCTTCAGTCAGTCTTGGTGCCTGCAAACCTCAGTGACTGTCCTTTTCCTGGGGGCTGGGTTGTTATCAGCCTGTGGCTTTAGGGATTGCCCCAGCACTGCCTTCCAAAGCCTGTGCTGTCCTGGTTGTCCTCATCTGCTGTGTCAGTTCCACAGCAGTGGTTGGTTCTTCCCAATAAACAGCAGTTTGGTTGTTTGCTGTTCCTGCTGCGAGTGGCTTGTCTATGGATGCTCAGTAGCCTTTGGGCTTTCTTTCATGTAGTTTTCTAGCTTTTTTATATGAAAAATAAGGAGGGGAGGGAGGTGGTGATTGCAGTTGGAAATGGCGTTGTCATCAGCCTGGCAGAGGTCCCTTGGGGTAAGGAGCACGTGGCTGTCCAGCACTGTTCTCTCACCTTTGTTTGCAGGGGTGGAGGATCTCACACTCTGGTGGCAGAACCCAGTGGGTCTCCATTGCCTTCTTGATGCTTTTCTGTGTTGGCTTTGAACTGCTGAGGAGGCTGGAAAAGTAATGGAAATGTGATGTTGCTCCCTGATTCCAGCAGCTCCTGCTCGTGATTTGTCGGAAGAAGATTCGCTAATGCTGATAACAGAAATTACTGTTTTCTTCCCTGGCACTGAGCCTTCTTGACATGCATCTTACCATCCTGTGCCCATGAGTTCAGTGTGCTTTTCCCACCCAGAGCAGCCAAGGATTCTCCTCCCTCTGCCATGCAGAGATGTCCATGTCCTCTCCAGTCAGTGCTCAGGAGCACAGAGCCACACCAGCTTCTGCCCTTCAGTAGTTAAGAGACTTTGTAGCTTGAAAAGAAATTAGGTCAAATTAACATAATCTCTAGAATTACATAGCAGTGTTGGAACACTTTTCAAAGCCTTGAGAGACACCTGATACCTTAATTCCCTTTCTCACCCAAATGCTCCAGCGTTCTTCCCGTCTGACAGAGGAGAGGTGGGAGCCAGCAGGGTGTTCTCTGAGCTGCTGGCAGTCCAGGCATCTGGAGCCAGCCCAGTGGAATCCAGTCCTTAGGATGAGGTGGGCTTGAAATCTGTTTCATTTTGCTTTTCTCCCCCTACTTTTAGTTTAACCCTGACCTAGTTCATGTCCCCTGGAACCATGGAGTAGTTGTGAAAAACAATTGTCTTGCTTTAATTGAATAAAACATGGGGAGAGAGGCTGCACTGAAGCAGGTGAACCTAGAAAATTCTGCCCTTGGAGCTGTCCTTTTGATTTATTGTTCAGGGCAGTTCTGGGGGAGCTCTTGGAAAGCTGACCTGATGCTTTCTCCAGCGAAGGACAAGCTGAGCAGTGGTAAAGTTTCCAGACACCACGACCTTTAGAGCTTCCCCTCTGTCACTTTAGTGTAGGTGCTTGAAAAGATTTCCTGCATGACAGCTTGATCTTTTCCATGTATCCTGCAGCAGCATTGATATTCCAGCCATCCTTTGGTGTTTCAGCCGTTATCGCTGCCGAGCCCTTTTTTATCAGTTAAATTGTCCTTGTGGCTTTCTTCATTAAGATGTACAATACGATACAGCAGAGCAAACAGCATCATTTGAATTACCCTGAAGTCGCTCCTTGAAATGCTGGGCTTGGTCAGCTGTGGTTTCCTGGGAAATGAAGGTTCTTATTCACAGCCCAGCCCTCACCTCAGGGCAGGTGCAGAACGTTCTCCTGCCTGTCCCGAGTTTCTCCTGCCCATCCCAGGGCTCTCCTGCCTGTCCCAGGGTTCTTCTGCCTGTCCCAGGGCTCTCCTGCCCATCCCAGGGTTCTCCTGCCCATCCCAGGGTTCTCCTGCCCATCCCAGGGTTCTCCTGCCTGTCCCAGGGTTCTCCTGCCTGTCCCAGGGTTCTCCTGCCCGTCCCAGGGCTCTCCTGCCCATCCCAGGGTTCTCCTGCCCATCCCAGGGTTCTCCTGCCCATCCCAGGGTTCTCCTGCCCATCCCAGGGCTCTCCTGCCTGTCCCAGCCTCCCAGGATCCACACTGCACACTTGCATTTCCCACACTTCTCCCCAGTGGACTGGTGCAGGTGTCTGGGTTTGGGGGGTGACATGTGCAGGTTGCTGCTGTTGCCAGCCCTGCAGCAGATGCTGCTGGCTCTGCAAAGGCAGGCTGGGGGCTCCCCATGTCCTCCCTGGAATGCCCATTTAGAGCATATTTTCAATCCCTCTGATCCCTTGGAGTAGCAGGTATGTGTGTGTGTGTGTGTGTGTATTTCAGGGGACTGTAACATTGCAGGCAGTGATTTGCACTTGAGAATTCCCAGAGGTGCTCCAGCCCCCTCAGTGAGTGCTCGTGGGAAGCACTGAGCCCATCCTGTGGAAAAGCTCTGAGTGCCTTCCTGAGGCTCAGGGTTTGTTCAAGCAGGAGCAAGCTCTCTTTGTCTTGGAGGTGTGCAGGAGCCAGGGAGCTCCAGAGCAGGAGCTGAGGATGGATGCTGGGTTGGAATATCAGCTCTGGAGCAGGGGCACGTGGTGGTGGAGCTCTCCTGTCACCCCTGGGGCAGGCACTGTCTCCTGAGCAGCACACCTTCGTGTCATCCCAGGAGCTTCAAAAATAACAGCACATGGAAATGTGGACTCTGTGAGCAAAAATAGTGTGGCAGGTTTTCAGAGCATTTCACATGCCAAAAAACTTCCTCACAACAAGAAATACTATTTTATCCACAGTAGGAGTTTGTCCTTTTCTAATTCCAGCTGGTGGTGTGAAAAGCTGCAGCTGCAGGGGTTTATTCCAGCATAGTCCCTGTGGCTGGTGGGCAGGAGGAATGCAGTCCCAGCCATCCTTTTGTCAGGTTTCCTTGCAGTGGGAGGTGGGGATGGCTGGAGCACTGGCTCAGGTACAGCCACTCCTGCCTGGGAGGTGCTGACATGGAATTTAATCACAAAAACACATTTGCTCCCCAGTCAGCTCAGTGGGCAGCTTCAGCCTGGCTGGCTGGGCTCTCTTGCAGCCTCTGGCTTTCCCAAGGGTGTGGAGATGCCAACAGGAGCTGGGCACACAGCAGGAGCAGCCAGGGCTCCTGGTTTGCTCTCAGTTGCTCTCAGCATTCCCAGTCTGCTCTGGAGCTGTGCCACGCTCAGGTGCTTGGTGCCACTGTGCAGGGACGCAGCACAGGGATTTGTTCCCCCAAATTATTTATTATTTAACTTCTGCTTTCTGTTGAAGGTTCTGCCTGTCCCTGGTAAAATGTCAAGTTAATTCTGCGCCTTTCTGACATTTTCATCCAGGATGTGTCCACATTAAAGGGGCTAAAGGCAGAGCTGACAGGCCTGGGGCAGGAAATAAAACGAAATAAAATTCATTCTTTCAGTCCCATGTCCAGCCAGTAGCGGGCAGGACCTGACATATGTGGCCTTACCTTTGGTGACACAGCATAAGCACTGCACAAACCATCACCTTTCTGAGCAGAAGCCTGGGGTGTGTGCAACCTTGGGCTTGAAGTCAAACTCAGATCCTCCCAAATCTGTGTGGAGAACCTGCAGAAGCATGGCTGGAGCCACTGTGCTAATTTCAGACTATTTTTGTTCTGGTCACACACAATATCCATCCAGATTGTGATGGTTTTTGTGAAACATCTGGTCCACTAATCAAGCTGTCCCCAGGGCCCACTGCAGCATGCCTGGACAGGACACTCAGCACCAACCTGGAGCTCTGTAGAGAGCAGATCAGGGCTTTGGGATGCAAAGAACATCTCCATCCGTCCTTGGAGGAGAGTGTGGTGAGGGAGAGGATGGCTGAGGTGAGGGAGAGGATGGCTGAGGTCAGAGATGGTGGATGTGTCACTGCACTCTGATGTTTGAGCCCCATCACCCCTCAGCTCTCACACTGCTGTGGGATGTGACTCTGTGCTGGTGTCCCACAGAAGTTGGATCCAGGGCAATGCCAGGAAGGGTTTTGCAGCCTTTTCATCAGCCCCAGGGATCTGTTTGCAGGGCTGCTCCCCAGGGCTGTGACGGGCAGGAGTGCTCACTGGCCCCGGTCAGTACGAGTGAAGTAGTCTGGAAAATCGGGAAGAATGAGAGCTCCACATATCAGGGATCAGATTGGCTTTTGGTTTCAGTTCAGAAAGCAATTTAAAAAGCAGTATATTGAATGGATATCTATACTTGCTAAAGCCTCTTTAAATTTAAAAGGCAGCAGTGTGTTTTGCTGTTATTTGGTGGCTGTGCTGCTGTAATTCTGTGTGTGCTCCTCAGCCCCAGCACCTCTGCGAGGCTGCAGCACTGCAGCTGCAGCATTCAGCCAGGGGAATTCAATTTTGCTGCTGGGATTTTAATATTCCTCCATCGTGCTTGTTCTGTTTGAGGCTGTGGACTAATTATGGCCAAGTTTAAAGGGCCTGTTCTGTCACACTCTGCAAACAGTTTGAAGTTGGAGAGAATCCATTTGAGAAAACGAGGAGGCTCAGCAGTGGAGCTCATAACTATGAGAAATGTGGCCCAGCTGCCTCCACGCAGTAATTTTATAAATATGTGTGTGTGTGTGTGTGTGTGTGCCCTCGTGTAGCTGCCTAATGAGGTGGGGAGTGCCTAGAGCTTGGGTGTCATCTGAGTTGTCTTAGCTGGCAGATATTTATTTCTTATGGCCAGTGCTACACAGAAATCACAATAAAGTGAAATTTGCAGCTTTGTAGAGGCCAATGGTTACTCCCTGGGGTACCTTCTGTAACTATAAACCAGGCCTCTGAGGAGCTTTTGTACAGGAAGATTTTGGAAGGCCTCAGCATTGTTCTGCTTTTCCTGAACAGCATGTTTAGTTCTCTTCCTGATTGGTTTTGGGAAGAGAAGCCTTGATATTAAGATAGAAAATCCCATGTTGAGTCTGTTTGGTTATGTGATTTCTACATCCTCTTGGCTTTGCTGCACCTGGTAAACCAGCCCATTCTTCATCACCACTTTCCATTTTAAATGATAGCTATCAGCCCTGTGTGATTGTGTAGCTGACCTGCATGTTGATGGCTTGGGACCAGAGCAGTGCTTTTTTGTGACAGCAGAGCCTTTCCTTGGCCTTGGTCAGCTCAACATTAGTTAAGTCAGGAGTGTATCAAAGACTTCTTGTTGGTCAGCACTTGTGGAGAAGAGATGATTTTTGTTGTAGCACACGGGGCAGAGGGCTGATCCTGGGGTGCTGTGTGCTGCTCTGACAGGGAAGTGTGGCTGTTCTTGCAAGCAGAGCAGAAGCTGGTGGCAATACCCAGGAGTCAGGAAAGCACCTGCAGGGCTGGGATGTCCCTGCCCGGGTGAGCAGGGGCTGGGACACACACAGACCTACAGGAATGCACTGATTGGTACCAAGCTCCAGTGACTTTTCTCTCCTCTGCCACGGGCTGATGTAGGAACACTCAGTGTTTAACTCGGGTCCTCCCTCCGGAGCACGGGTGTGTACAATCCTCCTTCCCAAGAGCACTGGGACTGCGCAGGACTCCCCAAAAGCTCACTCTAAACTTTAACCGGTCTGTGTTTCCTACTGCAACCATCCCAGCCATTTGCTAATCATAACTTTGTCATTCCAGCTGCAGCCAACATGTTGTTTGACGTGGATATTTGTTCGCACTTACAACCGCTTGAGAACTTTATTTTGTGTAACCTGTTGGTCTCTGTCCCCGGACGGGGAAGCGAGATGCACTGTCCAGTTTGCACTGTTTCTTCACTAATAATCTCTTCCAGCACATCAATACCAGTTTGCTTCCAGCAGATTCTCTATTTAGTGTAAAAGCTGACATAACTTTTTTTTATTTCAGGAAGACAGTAAATTGAGATTATTTATAGATGCCAGGATGCTATCTCAGGAGTTAACACTCAGTTTTACAACCCTTTCTAAACAATGGCTTTACCCCCACCTCCACCACCGTTTCCCCTTCCACCGTTTGCTTGGTTAAAACAAGTGGGGGTTGCTGCCCAAAACCAAAGCAAAGCCCTGCTCTTGGTCTCCTCATGGCTTTGCAAGGTTTCCCCTGCAGCCCCAGAGCTCCCACAGGAGAGCAAGGGCTGGCCTCCTTGAGGGTGCCTTAGATTTGGTTGCCAAGATGAGAACAGCCTATGTTGGCAGTGGAAACAGGCTAATGACGGCTCGATAATCTGTTATGCAAATCTCGGTGCAGTTTGCTAAACTGTGCAGGGTTTATTTGTTTTGCTTCCATAATTAAAGCATGTAGACCTTGTATCTGTAAGTATTGTGTATTCCTTGTATGATTCTTGTCTTTGCTGCTGCTTCAGGAATTCAGCCCTGGGCTGTCCTAAATTGCCAGGAACCAGGTCCTCCTTTTTCCACTGCTGCCTCTGCCCAGGCAGGGGGCACGTCCAGGGTTGTGTGCCAGCATGTCAGCGAGGGGAAACACAACTGTGAATTGTCTGTCCTTGCTGCAAAGCACAAGCTCCAGGCTGCTGTGTGCTCTCTCACGCTGTTACTCACTCAAACACTGCCTGCCTCCATCTGGGCAGGGCCCTTGGCTCCAGGGATTTATTCCAGTGACACGTTCTGAGGAGCCAGCCCTCTCCAGCCCCTGACCCCTGCCACAGAATACCCCCCTCCAGGGAAAGTGAACAGCCTCCAGCAACTAAATAAACCAGTAAATTTGGGTAATGTGGTTGCATTGGGCTTAGACCTACTGGTGTGGAGGGAATAACTGTCAGAAAAAGCCTTCAGATTTGGGTCAGTCTTTCAAAACTGCCTGTTGCAAACACCTGGAAGAGACAAAGCATCTCTCCATTGGCAAGGCAGTGCCCCCCAAGAAATTTCCAGTGGGATCTACTCCATATGGAGTAGAGTCAGCTTCAGACTAACCAGCAAAAAAACATCCAGGATATTTTAATTGCCCATAGCTGTTCAGGTGCCTGCTGCAGCAGAGGGACTGGTAATGTTTGTCCACAGTTGCCAGTTCTAGAACATACTTTACACTGAAAAGAACGGTTCATCATGCAGGTGGTGGCTGGGGAGCTGGAGGAGAGGCAGGGGCAGGCTGTCCCTGGCCATGGGTGCTCTGATGAGGCAGTGTTTGAGTGTGGAACAGTGACATGCTGAGCCTCAGCTCCTCATCCTGCTCTGGAGCTTCTGTTTTGTCCCTGCCAACCAAACCGTTGGTGTCGGTGTTCTCTCCTGTCTCCTGTTCCCCTGACTTTGCAACCACCAGTAATTGTTCTGGCAAGGACCTGGAAAAAGAGAAAAATTTACTGTTTTCCTCAGGCTCATAGCTTTTGAACTGGAGGCATGTCTTCTAAACAGTGCAACTCACTTCAAATGCTTTTTGCCTTTCATTTTATTATTGCTTGTCACGCAATGTTCTTTGAAAGCTTGCTCATATATTATCTGTTCCATTTTTTCCATTTTCCCTTTTTTTGCATGCTGTTCCTCCTGTTTCTTCCCTTCCTCCAATCCTCTGTTCCCGTGTGTAGACACAACGGCGACGACAGAACCGGCAGTTCACGGTTGGTATCACATTCCTGTTTATCTTATTTCTCAGCACTGCTGAGTGGCAAGACAAGCCTGGGAAGGGGAAGCCAAAAAGGGAACTGGAGTCTTCAAGGGAAAACTGTGTTTCAGGTGGACTCATCTCATAAATACAACATGGGTTCTAAGGCTGGAAAGTCTGTCTGCTCTTGTCATTTCTGCTGCGAGCTCCCCGGCCGATCATCCTGGTGCCAGGCAAGCACAAGCCCCTTGGAAATGGCATCCAAGTCCAAGCAGTGCCAGGTGCTTCTCCACCCAGTGAGAGAGTCACTTCACATATAAAAAAGCTTTTATTTTTTTTTTTTTAGAGTTTTTATAATGTGTTTTTTTGTTTGGTTTTTTGGGTTTTTTTTAGATTGTTGATCGTTTTACCTGCATTTTGAGTTAGTTTTTGAGACAGAGCATCCAGCAGGTCTGCTGGCCTAGGGCAGCACTGGGATGCTGGGATGCTCCACAGAGGAGCGCTCGCCTGCGAGGTCGGCAGGGAAGTTTGCGTTATTACACTGCAGAAGGAGACGGGGAAAACAAATAGCAACACTTTCCTCTCAGCATAGCAGTCTAGCAAAGTAACCCTTCTCGTCTGCTCCAGGCAGTCTAGCTAACAGCTTGACAGCTTCCTGAGCTTCCTGCATTCCCCAGCAAGCCTACGTACACACTGCAGGCTGGGAGTTGAGCATCCCAAATTTGGCACAAGCTTGCTTTTCAGCTGAGGAACCAAACAAAACCCCTCTGACAATTTTTAATTACAGCTAATCCGCTAGAACTTTGCTGTTCTAGTTTCTTTTAACTGTGATAAATTGGCTGATTTTTTACTGACAGAAATGCCCAGCACAGAGCACCCCGTTGTCCTGCCTGCTCCCCTCGAGGCTCTGCTTGGGTGAGCTCAGAGGCAGGACTGAGTGAAGCAGCCATTCAGTAGCAATGTGCCATATCAAATGGAGGGGCTTGCCCTTCTTATCCCAAATAATTTACCTCCCTGGGTGCATTTTTCCCCTTGGCATAAAGGTGGGAAATCTTTGGGCACACTTGTGTTTTGTCTGTGTGACCATCTCCCTGTGTGTGTTAAATGTCAAGAGCCAACGTTGCTGATTTTGTAGCTGCATGTTGGTGGCTGGATGTTGATGCCTAAATGTGGAAAAGATCAGGTAGCCCTGGTGATAGCACAGCTCCCAGCATCCTTTCTAGGTGTCTGCATCAGGAAATGCTCAGTGCAGCATGTATTAGACTGCAGTGAGGACAGGCTGGGCAGATGCTCCGTGGTGAGCCCTTGCCCCATTTTTTAAAGCAATTCCTGACGTCTTCCCTTCTTTTTCTTTGTTCTGAGGAAGCCATAAAAAGCCTGTTTTTACTAGAGGACATCCCCCTCTGTGGGGAGGATCGCTGCCAGGGACATGGCCAGCTGAAATGACAACCTATCCCAGTCAAACGAGCTGCCACAAACTTTCCTGCTTTAAAACCAGCCAGTTCGTTCCGAATTCCCCCATGCTTGCCCTTGTGGGGTGCTTTTCCCATGAAGACTCTGGATTTCTTTCCAAGCTTGTGTTGCTGGAGTGTGTATGGAGTATACCAGGTGTTTCTGTATGTTGGCCATTTGTTCTTTCCAATGTCCAATGGGAGTGAGCATGTCTGTGAATGACTAGAAATGCATGGGCATGAATACAGCCAAATGGATTTTCTCCAAAAACGATTTTAAATGAATTGGGGGAAGAAAAAAGAAAATAAACCAACCAACCAAAAAAAAAAAAACAAATCCAAAACCAAAAACCAACTCAAAAAAGAGCTTGCTAGCAAAGAAAATGGAATGTAAGGCCAGTGTGGAGCCAGCACAATGCTTCAATCGTGGAAAGAGGGTTTTGAGCCACTGAAAGTTTTGGAGTGTATCCTAGAGGACTGGGGGGAAGGAGTCCTGTGTGTGTGTGCATGTCCCAGCAGTAGCCAAGGCCCTGCCATCCCCGTGCTCACGGGGTGGAGTTGACGGCAGCGATGCATGAGTGACCTAACGCACGAACGTTGTTAACTCTTCTGTTGGAAAATGAGAGCTTAACTGTGAATTTTCTGATGCACTTTCTCCTTTCTCTGCACTGTTCATTGCCAGAGCTCCAATAACAGCATGGTCATGGCCGGCAGGAAGGCTTGTGCTTCCCACCCCACGCAGCTGGGGTTTCCCAGCTCCAGCCCTCCTCCCTGGCGCTGTGCCCCTGGGGTCAGGGTGCCCATGGGGCTGAAATCACAGGTGCCAGGTTTGAGCTGGAGTACAGAATGGCAGAACTCGGTGGAGCCAGGAGTGTGAGAACCTGGAGTGTCTGCGCCACTCAGGCTGGGGAGAAAGCTCTTTTCCTGCCATGCCCTCGCAAATCTCCTCCCTGCCCCTCTCCCCACCATAATCAATGGGCCAGTTTTTAATGTCCTGGCCCCTGCTGCCCCTCGGTGGCCAGAGAGCTTGGCCCTCACGAGCTGCTGGAGCCCATCAGGTGAGATGCCCAGCTCATGTTGCCCCCTATGCAAGCAGCCGTGACCTTGGACACGCAGACTTTGCATCCAGTTTGTTTCCAAATTCTGCCCTTACCCTGTTGCAAGCAGAGAGCTTTAAATGCTCAGAATCCCCAGGATGTCCAGGATGTCCATCTGTCTGCCCTGCAATTGTGGGCTCAGGGCTGGCCCCACTCCCCTGGCAAGGCAAGAACCAGGTAATGCTGCCTCAGCACAGGCAGAATTTCTGCTCATTCTCATGGAAAGGCAGGGTTTGGAGCCATTTGGAAAAGCCTCCTCTGAAGCTGGCAAAGCAGGAAGCCTGGAGTGAAGGTTAAAATAAGGAAAAGACCCCAATCAAAAATGAAGAGTGATAAGAAAATACTTGGCCCATAATGCAGCAGGTAAATTATTTTACAGGCTGGAAAATCTTCCCTGAAGGCCTGTGTGGGTTTTTAATTGTGGCCTTAGCAGGTTTGGTACAAGAATAGGTAACACTATCGTGTTGCACTCTTGTTCCTTTTTCTGAGGGTGCTCAGTCCCTGAAAATGAGTTTTGCTGGGCTGAAGCCAAAGCCCATACAGCCACTCATACAGCACGGAAAGGGGCTCAGAGCTTGCTGCAGTGCCATCACCAAGCAGCTCTGCCAGTCCAGCTGCCTCCTTCCCCCTTGGAAATGCCCTACTTAAAAGTGCAGCTAATAGTAAATCCGTTCCTCGATGTATTTTACAGCTCCATCCTTGGGGCGGTTGAATAAAACATCAGAGCGCTGTCTGCGCAGCGTGGCATGAAACGGAATCCCTAATTGCTTATTTAGAGCCTGAGATGGGAGAGAAAACGGATTTTCCTTCAAATGTGGCTGTGATGTGGGAGCCCACAGAAAGGCAAATATAGCCAGGGTGCCTGGTGCTCGTGAGGGCCCCGGCTGAGCTGCAGGACACGCTCTCTGTGCCGCTCTGCCTGCCCAGGATTGATCCTTCCCAGGGAAATGCAGCACAGTGGAAAGTTCCCTTCCATTGCTCTGACAGGAGTGGTGGCAGACTTCGAGTTCATCCCCTCAGAAGTGAAAAGAAGGGGCTTTAGTAGCCGGTATGAAAGTTTAATGAGAAAAATCAAGAAGTAATTTGCCACCTATTTAAATGCCTCACAACAGGCTTTAACACCGGCCGGTGGCATTTGTGAGTGTCCCAGGTGCAGGGAGAAAGGGGACTGTGGAATTGTTGCAAATTCCATTCTGAAAAGGATTTTTTTCTGCTTCATAAAAAATGCAACACTGCCCTTTTTCATCAGTGAGAAAATGTAGTTCCTTTAAAGGGAACTCTCTGCAGAAGCGATTTTGGGGAGAGAAAAGTTGAAGGGCTCCTCTGCCAAGTGCAGCTTTGTATGGCCAGTGCTTCTGTGAGTCAACTGTTATATTTACAGATCACTTATAGGAAAAAGGCTCCTGAAAATCTGAAAAGGGCTCCCTGAAACCCAAGAGTGGCACACAAACAAATTTCCTGCTATTAATCTAAATGGCTTCCCACTTCAGGAGGTAATTCCAACGTAGCTTCCTGGTGATTTGATGTATTTAAAAACCAGTCACTGCAAATGAGATTCATTTTTAAAGAGCACTGTATATATATAAATATACATATTGCTGCTCTGCAGTGGAGCCAAGTCTGCACATTGACCAAACTCACAGCTTGGCTGTTTAACAGGCAGCCAGCTCTGGTAGCAGCCTGTGAGCTGAGCAGGTTCCCCAGTGCCCAGGGATCTGGGATCTCTTCATGGGAATTTTTTTCTTTGCTTATGCCTTTGCTTTTAGTGGCCAGCAGCAAGGATGAGCCCTGGAAGTCGCAGCCCTCAGGGTGACACTGCCCCACCCCAGGTTTCAGTAAGTCTGGGTGGCCTCCCAGCACTGGTGTGCCCTGGCACTGGTGCTGGGATGTGCAGCCCTGGGGATGCTCTGCCTGCAGACCCCAGCACTTCCTCAGACTCCCAAACCAAGCAGCCCTAATGTCCTCACAGACAGCACTGCCACGGCCACGTGCCTCCCTGATTGCTTTACAGTTTGGGGACAGATGCTTTTCCCAGAAATCCATCATGTTTGGGCAAGTGACAAAAAGCCAGTTTGTCTGATAGTTTGGCAGAGGACGCAGCCCACAGCCTGCAAGCAGGCCATGACATGCACTGTGCAATATTTGCATTCTCTCATCGAGAAATGTCCAGACTTTTCACCATCACCACAACTAATTGGATTGGGCACAAAATTGCAGGCAAGTTTTCCATTGCTGTCTGTATGCAGGGCCGAAATCAGCCTGGACTAAATTGGGAGATGTCCCCATGGTGGCCGAAAGGCAGAGTCTGGGGCTCTGCATGCTGTTATGGGTGGTCTCAGTGCCATGGTTCGTGTGCCAACAGTGTAGAGCGAGGAGCGTTTCTGTCTGTGACAAAGGCCACTGGTGTCCCACGATGGCTCTGCCCGCCCTGGCAGACAGTGGCAAGTGACTGACACATGCTCTTTCCCCCCCCAAGAAACTCATCCTCAGTTCTTAAGTGTGTTGTTTTTTGTCGCTTGAGAAACGCAGAGAAAAACGAGTTTGTTTTTACTTGTAAGGCTTTACTCAGTTGCCCAATTCGGCCGAGGAGCTGGACTATGGGGATCTCTCAGGTAAGGGCTAGTCCTAGGTAACCAACCCGCTGCTGTCCTTCTCCAGACACTGGTTCACTCTGGTTTCTGCATCTTGCCCATGTTGCATTGTGCAGTCGCTGTGGCGCAGCCATTCCCCCGCGCTCTCGCAGCTTCCAAGTGCTCTCCTTTCTGTTGGGGTTCTCCTCCCTTTTTTTTTTTTTTTTTTTTAATTTTTAATTATTCTTTTGTTTTGGCACCCATTTCTGTGTGGCATCCTCAGACATGGGGCAGGAGGTGCAGGGCACCAAGGCCAACCCTTGTGGTTCCCTCCTGGCTGGGATTTTTTGAATGCTCATTTGGAGACCGGTTGAGTTGAACCTTTGTTTGTTAAACACTTGGCTCTGCCGTGCTGTGTGAAACCCCCCTTAAAACAGGTGGGCAGCACTAACCCTTGGCTGCTCAGGGATTCCTCATCATACCAACATCAGATTGGGGGTAAAGAGGAGGTGGTTGTTTCATCAGTGAGGCTAAACCAAGTAAATGGTTCAAGCCTCTTTTTATCCACACAGGACTGAAAGGGGCATAAATGCATCCTCATGGCTGGTCCTTGCCAATTAGTGCTGATTGAGATTAAAGCACAACAGCATCTTCAGTGGATGCAGTTGGGTGCATTCAGAGCCTGTACCAGTGGTACAAACCTAAATCTCTGTTTTTCATCTTTTCCTATAGAAATGCACCTTTTTTTTTTTTTTTTGCCCCCCCTTGCAGAACATCCCTGCACACTCCTGGTACCTGCTGGGCTCTGTTGCTGGTGCACAGTCCTGGCCATGGGGCAGGAGCAGCCATTTGTCCCCTTGGGGAGAGCCCAGCCCAGAGAGGGTTGGAGCCCAGTGCTGTTCCTCTCAGGGGTTCAGCATGGAGGAAAAAAAATACCCAGAAAACCCCCAAGTCCTCATCTAATTCCATCAAATGGTTCCCTCTCAGCTGATCCAATCAGGAAGCTCCCATCCATAAGCCACTACAGGTGTGCTTTGGCCAGGAGGTCAGAAATGATGGATTCATTCTGGGTGTGTTCTAACCTGAGCAATGCTAACAATTATTATTGCAGGCCCAGGACAGATCCCATAGGTAAGATGCACCAGGGCTCTGGTGAACATCCCTAGGTGGATGGGGAAAATTGTTTTTGGTCTAGTAAGTTCTTTTACTTTTTAAAATTCTATTTTTTAAGGAAAAATACACCTTTTGGTGAATTAAGAGAAGAACCTGGAAAATTTCCTCAAAAGGAATTGCCCAGAATGGGTGTTTGCTCCCCAGCCTGTGCTGCCCAGAGGGGCTGACACCTTTCCCTGAGCACACAGCTCAGTGTAGCCCTTTTTCTGAGTGTGGAATGGAAACCAGAATTTCCCTCCCCTTCACAGAACACAACACAGGCAGAGCTGCTGCCCACAGTGAGCACCTGTCCGTGCTGCCAAAGCCTTTTTGGAGCATTTGGTTTGGCTACTGATTTTTTCCCCTAAGAATTTAAAAATTTTGCTTGTTGCTCTTCAGGTTGCTCCTGCCTGCCCAAAGGGTGATCATTCCTGGTCAGGTGTGGTCAGGTATGGGGGAGGCACTGGAGAGAGCCCCAGGCCCTTCTCTGCTACGAACAGAGTGGCCTCTGCCCCATAGCCCCAGTTCAGAATGCTGGGAAACTGAAACCAGCTCACATTTTTGGGTCAGCTCAGCACCTTGGGGCTCTCAGATGGGTGGTCCAGGTGAGTGCTGGAGCTGAGCTCTGTCAGGAACTGCTCTGCTCCAGCAAGAGCGATTACGGGAGCCCTGGGCTCCATCCCCAGGGATGCAGGGCACTGCCCACCCCGGGAGCCCTGGGCTCCATCCCCGGGGATGCAGGGCACTGCCCACCCCGGGAGCCCTGGGCTCCATCCCCAGGGATGCAGGGCACTGCCCCAGTAGCCCTGGGCTCCATCCCCAGGGATGCAGGGCACTGCCCCAGTAGCCCTGGGCTCCATCCCCAGGGATGCAGGGCACTGCCCCAGCAGCGTGGCGTGGCGGGGGTGAGGTGCTGCCGTGTTTGCTCAGTGTGCTGTTCCTTCCAGGTACATCTGTCCCGCCCACAGCTTCAAGCGAGGCTCTGCCGACTGTGCAATTAAGTAATGCATCCCTTGCCTCCCGCCCAGGTAGCCTGAGTGCAGAGCTCTGTGTGTCCGTGCCTCTCGCAGTCCTCCTCTTGTTCCTCACACCCTGAGCCCTTTGGGTACGGACAGGGCTGGCCTGGCACCTCTCGGGTCCTTATTGCAGGCAGGGGTCCTGCAGCAGCAGGAATTGTGAGGGGACACCTGGGGGTGTGTGTGTTGTGCACACCTGGGCGTGCAGGTGAACACACACAGACACATACACACATACAGACAGACAGACAGTGCCGTGGTGCACACACACACACTGCCATGGTGCACACACACACACTGCTATATTGCAGACACACTGCTGTATTGCACACACACACTTATATTGCACACACACACACTGCTATATTGCACACACACACACACTGTTATATTGCACACACACACAGTTATATTGCACACACACACACTGTTATATTGCACACACACACAGTTACATTGCACACACACACAGTTATATTGCACACACACACTGCTATATTGCACACACACCTGTCTGAGCTCTCCTGCCTCTATTCCAGAGCACAGGCACCTCCAGTCAAACAGGGGACGTGTCCCTGCCCAGCACCCGTCAGCACCTCTGCCCAGGGGTGCTGGTGGATGGGTGGCCATGGCTGTGGGCAGGGCTCCCCTCTCCTGACAGGAGTCTGTGGAAGCAGCCGTGCAGCTCTGAGCTCTGCCAGGGTGAGCACATCTATTCAAACAAGGAGTGTTATTTTTTATGAAGCGATCTTGAAATGGGTCGCTGAAGGGGAGCTTATTGATTGAAGAAGGATGAACTCCTCAAATTTCTCTGGTTTAAATTAGACCAAATTCAATTACGATACGACAGGCAGGTTAACGCTGCTCTTTAACGGCCCCTCAATAAATTGGAGGAGGGGTAGCCTGCTCCACACCACGCTGTGGGAATGAATAACATTATAGCTCATCCTGTCATAGACAGACAGTGATTTCTGTCCTCCCATGTCATGGCTAAGTGGTCTGTAATGTTCATGGAGTAACAGCAGCCTGTTCTTCCACCAGCACCCCCTGCTAATCCAACCTCCAGTGCTGCTCCATCATTTCAAAAACTTCATTCCACAAAAGAATTGACCCCAGATTCAGTTGGGAAGTGTCAGTGCAATCCTGATGTTTCCTGTCTCCAGGGAAAAGGGATAATTGGCTCACCAGGTTTTCAGGAGTGCTCAAGTGACTTAAGGCCATTAAGCACCCAAATCATAACCTGTGGGATCTTCAGGCATACTGATGGGATAATCATTTAATAAACTAAACTGTAACCAGATTTAGACCAGATCACTTGTTCAGGAATTCTTCAAAGCCATTGGCAAAGGCTTCCTTTCCCCTGCCATGATGCAGATGTTACCTGCACATCTGGGAAGCTCAGGAACTGTTGATGGGGTCAGTGTGTATAAGCCCACAAGTTCAGTCTACGCTGTCCAATGTCAGGAGCTTGACATTAATTTTCACCCAGAAATAGAAGGTAAATTTTTGTGCAAGTGCAGCAATAAATCCCAGTATGCCAAAATTAATGCCTAAACTACATTTTCATAGAAATCTCTCTCTGTTGTCTGCTTTTAGAGCAGAAATATATAGAGAGGAAGGGCAGGTCTGTCCAAGGATACCCCAAAACGTTCCAGTCAGGCTAGAGAATGTGAAGCTGGAGGTGAGGAGGAAGGACAGGAGGCAGAAGCACCACGCAGCAGGGGTCCCATAAAACCTGGGCTTCCCCACACCACAGCAGGACAGGCTGCATGTCCCAGTGCTGCCTTTGCCCCACACCTCTGGCCCTGGGCCGAGGGGGAGCTGTGAGGGGCTGGGGAGGGTTCTGGAGCACTCAGGGCAGCAGCAGCAGCAGTGTCAGGAGCGGTGCCAGCGGCGGTGGAGAGGCCCCTGGAAGGAGCTGCAGCCTCTGGGCACTGCAGGATGCTCATGCGTGCTCCTGTCACCAAGGTGAGCCCAAAGGATGCTCGTGTGTGCAGAGGTGACCAAGTCACCAAGGTGAGCCCAAAGCTGCTGCTGGAGCCTCACAGGACCCACAGCTGGAAGCGTGGGGAGCGCTGAAGGTAAACCTGGAGTGGTTTCAGCCAAATAGGTCTGCTAGTGTGGGTAGAAAGATTTAAAATACAGGCAGCCCAGTCCAACCCAGTCTTGCTTTTAGTCTTGAGATGCTGCTGCTGACAAAAAGAGTGGAATATTCGTAGGTACATCTGTATTTAAAGCCTCATTAGAATGGAATTGAGTGGAACATTTTCACTGAGAAGTTGGGAGCAGAAAAGCCTTCCCTCTGCTAAACCTCAGTGTATGTGCTGACCCAGACTGTCAGAGTGCTGCTCTCACCATCACCAACATTTTTCTTGAGAGCCCACAGAAAGCTGGTTTTAGCACTTACATTGGTAGAAATGTTAGAAACCTGGAGATCATTAATACATTCATTTTTTAAGAGTCCCCCAAAGCCCCCTTAGCTGAGAACCTGCAGGTGTGAATTGCAGATGATGATTATCAGTGCTTAGATGGACAATCCCCAGCTCAGCATCTGCTCCGTACTGCTCCTGACCTCTGGAATTAGTTCCTTAGTGCTGTGATGAGTAGGAGCCAGTCCCAAACCCTTTCTCTCCTGTCTGTGTGCTGTTTGCTGAGCTGCACTTTTTGTTTAAAGGAAAACTTCACGGTTGCCATTCCAGCAGTGTAATCACTATTTTGTTGATTACACGAGCAGCTGGTAAAAATAATCAGCAAAAACAAATTTCAAGCTACCCAAGTGTCTTGGTGGCCACCCTGGAAGAGGCTCTGGAGCACTCCTGGTGCTGTACATGGATCTGCACCACGAGCAGACGGGCCCAGAACTGCATCCCCTGAAACCCTGGCATCCCCTGTGGTGGGGCACAGCCATGCCAGTCCCTTGGGGGAGCAGCACAGCACTTGGAAAAACAAACTGATTTTTTTTCCTGCATGAGTTGAGCTCTGGCAAGTGGATTGTGCCATTACTGCTGCAGTTTTCCTTTAAGGTGCTTTGGTGCCAAGCAAAGCATCGACCCAAAAATGGTTCAGCCAAGGTGCACCGTAGCTGCAGAGTAGCCCTGAGGGGACATGTTGGTGACAACATGCTGTGATGTCTGTTCCTTCCCTGCCCTTCCCTCCCTCCTTCTGCCCCACCCACAAAAACAAGCAAACCCAAAACAAAACCCTAATAGGAAAATTCCCAATGATTCGCTGGAGGGGCCAGGATGCAGCTTGCTCCAATATATATTAACATCCTAATGGGAAAGCTCTGCATGTATACATTTACTGCGCCCTGACAAGAGGGAATTAAATGTCAGAAGGATTTGTAGCATCTGTAATTGAATTGGTGCTGAGAAAAGCAAATCTTGAGGAAGAATAACATATTAGGATTAGCAAATAATGTGGCATTTTGTCAGTTCCTGCCATCTCGACTGTTCCCTCTTCAGCAATAAAGTTGTGATTTCTGGTTTAATCAGAGATAGGAGGCAGGAATAACTTGGGTGAATTGGAGACAGCATTTAAAACAGATTCCGGTTGTTAAGGTCAAGTCTCTCCTTGGCTTTGGGGAATTACTCCGTGTTCCATAGACCTGACACTTTGTTAATTACCAAAGAAATAGCGAGGGACAGGATGTGGAGGGGCTGTTCCCGTGCTGGTGGCACCCAGGCAGGTTTGCTGGGAGCAGTGTCGGGATCGCTGGCGCTGGATTTGGGTTTTGCTGTGCTGGCAGGCAGAGCTCTTGGTGCTGGGTCGTGCTGCCAGAGCATACAGGGATCGATGAGGCAAGGAGAGGAGATGCTGCAGGAGGAGGGTTTGAGGCTGTGTGTAAGCCTGAAGATGTGCTTAGCCACAGGTGTGACAGTGTGAACTTGGGGCTGGCACCTCGCAGAGGAACAATTGAGGAAAATGGTCCTGCACGTCTCAGCAGAGGAACTCATGCTTAACAATCTGCTGAGCAAGCCTGGTAAGGCTTTGGGCCGAAGTCCCCATTCAGGGGACCCTCTGTCCCTGCTGTTGGCACGATGGCAGTCAAGGGGAAGCCGTGAGGGATGTGAGAGGACAGGTCTGGCACAGCCCTGTCTCCACAGCAGTGGGTCAGTGGGACAGCATGGGGGCTGCCTCCCCCAGCACCAGCACACAGCTTCGTCTGTGCACAACCTTAATTTATGATGATGAAGAAAAAATGCCTCTTGATGCAAAATCCTGCTTGAAGCACATTACAGAGCCATAACTCAGCGTGTTTATGCCCCTCAGCTGCTCCAGATGTCAACAAGGCACTCATCCTCCCAAGGCTGGGATGCTGCTGGCTGCTCCGAGCGCAACTGAGCGGAACTGGGCACAAAGTTTCTAAAAAAACAAGAAAAAAATGGAGTGAAGCATGCCTAAAGCAACTGCTCTAGCAGATGAGCCAGTTTAGTTGCTTTGCAGAGAGCAGGTTCACTGAGGCCAGATCAGCTGAGCTGGAGCAGCAGTGGGAAGGCTGTGGCAGGACTGGGAGCTCTGGTGTGACTGGTTTTCCCCAGCTGCCACCCTGGGCAAGCAGCAGATCCTGTGCCTGGGCACGGGGTCAGCTCAGCACCCCCTGAGTGTCCATGGCACCTTTCCCTCAGCAGGCAGGGATGCTCAGCTGCTCTCCACAGAGCAGATGCTGGGAAGTGATCACAGCATGGTCTGTTCCCACTGGAGATCAGACAGAAGGTCCCCCTTTGCTGTGCTTTTGGATTCCTTGGCACACTGTCACCACAGTGCCATAGCTTGGTGACACGTGACAGTGAAGGTTTTTGGTTTGCAGGGGAATAATCTTTTTTGGCTGCAGTTTTTACCTTATCAGCCAAGCTGCTGCAAGGGTCTCCACAGTGTCCCTCACCATGCCCCAGCTCATCCCAGCATCTCCCTGCCCACACTGAGTTTCCTGATCTCAGAGGTTGCTCAAAGGGGCTTTTTTTCTTAAATTGTTTTAATTAAAAGGCGCTTTATGGTGCTCTTGGTCCCAAGTTATTTACTTGGGTCCCTCACTCCTTAATCTTGGAGCAGAATTGGAAATATCGATAGAAAGCGTAAATCCCAGCTGCTGCTCGAAAGCTTTGTATCAGGTCTCGGCTCAAAAGAGCCCCATTACCTTTAGCTGTCACGGATCTGTACGCTTGATCGATAAACTTCAAATATTATTAGAGGTGGAGGCTTCAGAGATTTGCTCTGTTCTTTGGAGGGAGACGGAGATAAATCTTTCTTAAAAATTGACTTGCATTTGCTCTCTCAGTCGTCCTGGCAAAACGCATTTCTCCGAGGTGTCCAGGCAGGCGCAGGCAGGGCAGATTTATGGGCCATGTGCTTCTTGTAGTGAAAGATTTAAATGGTAAATCCTTCACATATGACTTCACAAATCATGTAAAGTTAAAAGATTTTTACCGTTTCTGTTGCTGCTGTGCTTAAATTGTAAGGTATGGCCAGTAAATCATTTTAATAGAGGTGTCGCGCTTGACTCACTAAAAAAAAGAGACAATGGTTTAGCTTCTATTCCAAAATGTTAATGTATTAATCAGCGGGAGAATAATTGTTTTTTACTGCGTTATAAATCTCAGTTGCCATTAGGATTGCAGCGAGGGTTGATGTAGCTGCGTTCTTAAATTAAAATTGTTTACACTGCTATACATTCATTTTACATGGCCATAGCTCATCCGGGGTTCATTCTGGAGCTGCTCCTCCGCCACATCACTCATCCCTCTCCCAGGTGACGGCATCCCGAGGGAGAGGCGCTTCTGAAGGGAAACTAATTGTGTGCTGAGGAGTTAAATAAACACAGGAAAGCACTCGGAGGCACTGTGCAGTTACTGCTTCCAGCCTCGGACTGGGTGTCAGCTTCTGGGTCAGGAGTGCTCTGTCACTGTGGGTTGCACTGAACAGCAAAGGTGGGGGTTCATGGTGGAGCCCAGAGGGGCAGAGGATGGCTGTAAACACATTTTCCATGCTGGGTGGGTTGGGTTTGGGGCAAGGAGCGTTTTGGGAAGTTGAAGTGCTTTCAGCAGGGCACTCGTTAATGACGTTTCTCAGAGCTAACCATTAATATTCCCGTATTGTACTGCTCTTCTCCGTGCCCCATCCACCAGGAAGGCTGAGATTTGGAGAGCACTATAGTGAAACTTCCCAAAAGAGATCCCCACCACCGACTCCATGTGCCCTTCCTGCCCTCTCCTGCTGTCTCCCACGTGCGTAGTCATAGTGCTGCTGCTTTTAGTGGAGAACACCTCGCGAGTGGAGCCGCCAGATCAGTTCGGCTCCGGACACAGCTCCTCTGCCTGAACTCATCTGTCTAGTTAGCTCCGTGCTTCACCCCTGCTCCTCTGGAGAGCCCGAGAGCAGCTGCAGCCAGAGCCTGCCGAGAGCACCGCAGTGAGTCCCCAGTTCTGATTCCTCTCCTGGTCCCCACAGATTCCCGCGCGGGTGAGGAAGGCGCCATTCGCAGCGTGGACCATGCCGTGGTTGGTGGCGTCGTGGCCGTCGTCGTCTTTGCCATGCTTTGCCTGCTCATCATTTTAGGGCGATATTTTGCCAGACATAAAGGTAAGACGGAGAGAAAAGCTGGAGGATGAAAGGCCAGGCACGTGTGTCCCCTCGGTGTTGTCATGTCCGATGTGACAGACCCCCCCCCAGTTTCTACCAGTGGCACTTCAGTTTCCTTTGTGGATCGCTCCCTCAGCACCCCACCAAGACCCCCAAAGAGTCACTGAGCCTCCACTTCCCTTGCAGGTACATACTTCACTCATGAAGCCAAAGGAGCAGATGATGCGGCCGACGCAGACACAGCCATCATCAACGCAGAGGGGGGACAAAACAACTCCGAGGAAAAGAAGGAGTACTTCATCTAGAGCAGCCTTGGTTCCCATGAGGTGTCCAACCGTGGACGGTTACTACTGGCCCTATTTAAACGCTACAAAGACAGTGATCTTGGAAGTTGCAACCAGCTTGTGTCTTTTTTTTTTAAGGAAAAAAAAGCAAATGGGTGGAGAGCGGTGAGGCCGGGAAGGTCTGGGATTTGCTGTGTAAAAATATTCCTCGTAAAGTACACTCTGCTGTTCGACACCTCAGTTCGTTTGGGTTTTCTTTTTTTGGCCAAGTCCAGCTTGGATTTAGTTTAGTGAAGTCATTTGCAGAAGATTCTGTGCCTTGTTTAATTTCTGTTCGTTCGGGTCGGGGGGAGGCTGGGAAGAAGAGGGGCTTCTGTGCGTTAGTTCCCTTCGGGTTTCTGTGGCTCTTCGTTTCCCCTTTCCTGTGGCTGGAGTTGCCAGCTGGGACCCCGTGGAGTAGGTGCGTTTCTCTGAAGGTGTTTCCCCTTTTTTCTCTTCACCGGTTTCCGTTCAGAACTCGAGCTCATCGGAGGAGAACCAGCACATTTTAGATGCGTAGTTTGCAGTTCAGTGTGCCCATGTCCCGTTCCCCTGTTGCCGTCAGGGCTCGGATACCACCCCCCGAGCCCCCTTTTGTGGCTGTTTCAGGTGCTTTCGATGGTGGCGGCTGGGAAAGGGGCTGGAGCTCGGCAGAGGCGCTGCTCGGCCGTGGGGATGCAGAGCAGGTTCCTTGCTGGGCAGGCAGAGCCCTCCTGGATGCAGGGGCTCCTCCTCATCCTCTCCCCTCTTGGCAGCCGTGGGGGCAGCAGGCAAAGCTCCTTTGGCACGTGAGCCCAGACCTGGAGAGCGGCTGGATGAACAAAACTGCCTTTTTTTTCTACCTGCTGAGTAAAACGCAGGAATTGGTGTTGGAAGGAGCGTGCTAATGACCACTAAAGCCATAGGTGCACAGGAGACTCTGGCTCAGTCGGAATTGTGAGCGACAGGTAGCAAACCACAGCGGGAAGACGGTATAAAGTTATATATGCTGACTTTTTTTTGGTGAGTAATCATGGATTTCGAGCGATACTTTTTTTATTGTGTTTATGTGGCAAATGTATCTGATTTATTTAAGGAAAGCATTAATCTTAGCGTCAGGTTTGGGGATTTTTTTAGGGGTTTTGGGAGGGGGGGCCATTTCCGTGCGTTTGTTTTTTTAATTGCTGTCCTTGGGCAGAACCATTACAAAGTGGGATTTTTTTGGGAGCGGGGCGCAGTGGCCGTTCCCCAGCAGAATTCCGTCTGTGCCCTCTTCACGAGCAGAACCCAGCAGAACTCCCCTTTTTTCCCGAGCAGCTTTTGCCGAGCTCAGCTCTCTCCTGAGCCCTCAGCACCATTGCCAAACCCCACCGTGGTGAGAAGCAGCCAGGCTGGCGCCGGGGCTCCGTGTCCCAGTGGCACAGGACGGGCATCCTGGCCCTGAGCAGCCCATATTTGTTTGGAAGTGTACCGTAGTGCAGTGTTACCGATGTAACTTTGACTTACAATGTTGACATGTCTCAGGTTCATGTGTTTGATTGGTGTTTTCCGTCTCAGGTAGATTGCAAAATTTCGGCCCCACGCATTGGAAAAAATAAAAAAAAAACCCGCATAAAAACAGGAGAAAAAACAGGAAATTATTAATTTTAGTTGTATATCGGTTTATGTATTTTTTCTTCAGTATACAGTGCACTGTTGAAATGTATTGTTGAGTATTACTTTGTACAGCTTTAGATCATTAGGACTTTGAAGCGTGAAGAAAGAACAACCTTGTTTAAAGGAGGATCACAAATGAAGAACGCGGAACTGATGATAAACAACCTTGTTCTTTATTTACCCGGCCTTTTTATTTTTTCCCCTTAGGCCAGTTCTGTTTTAAGGTGTCCATGGAAGATGTTACAGTGTAAGAAAATACATATCCATCTGTTCCCATTCACATTTTGTATTGGTTCATGTATCCCATTTTTACAAAGGAAAAGAAGTACTATAAAATATCTGTCTTCTTAATAAAAAAAAGTTAATGTTACAAAACTAGATCTTGTTTTGCACTCTTTATCCGGGCTGTTACAGAGTCCACTGTTGGAGCTCCACCAGCAGCATGGGCAGGAGGAGCTGGGACCAAGCAGGTCACACCCAGCACTGCCAGGACAAAAGGAGTTAAACCTGAAGGGTTGAACCTGCATATAATATAGAGCAGATTTCATAACTTTCTTGTTTAAAATTGTCATTTCTTTGAGGAGTAATGCCTTGGAAAAAATTGATCTGACACTGATATTCCAACCTTCCCAAGCTGGGGTAGGTCAGTACACAAGTTCTTAATAGCAGACAAATCCTTAAATCCTCCCTTGGAAGGTGAGTGTTGAAATGTGTGACCTTCTTCACCCTGTTCTTGTCTCCCATTCCTGGTGCTGCCAGGATTCCTGGCATCTGTCCTGAGAACATCTGGCATTTCCAGGTGGTGTCACACGGTTTCTGTTTTCCTCAGGAGCCCCAGCTCCTTCTCCTCTTCCTCCTCCTCCTCCTCCTCCTCCTCCTCCTGCCTTTCCCCCCCACCACAGCCCCCCAAATCCGGCTGCGAGGCAGCTGCAGCACTGAAATTAGAATCATTAATCTTTTATGTTTTGCACAAAGGATGAGGAGGAAGGCAATTGCTTGTGGAGGAGCTCACCCTGAGAGCAGCCGTGCAGCAGCAGCTGTGCATGGCAGCGCAGGAGCTGCAGGACCAGGGGCACTGGCCAGCCCTCCAGCACTCCCTGCTTCTCCTGGTTAAGGCACAAATAAGGTTTTTCTGAGAGAAATCACGACACTGAGGGAAAACCCATAGGGCAGAGCCAGAAAAGCAGCTCGCTCTTCTCTTACCTGAAATGAGCAGAGCAGCTTTGATGGTTTCCATGGCTATTGCAATTATTTCAGTGCAGAAGAGGTTTGCAGCTCACAGGCCCCCAGTGCCAGCTCACGACGGTTTTCTCCTCAAGCCAGCACTAATTGTGTCTCACACTTGTGGTGTCTGTAATTTATCCTCTCAGGGGTCCACGTCTTTCAGGGTTTTAAGGTTATTTAGTGGTGCTTTTCTACCCATTGAATCTAAACACTCTGGTCCTTTGCTGCTCTGGCCCTACACAGGCATTACAAGCAGGTGGCAGGAAACTGTACCTGTAGCATGCAGGATCATGATGAAATCCTTTGCATTAACTTCTCAGATACTGAGATACAAAGAACTTGGATGGGGAAAGCTGGAAAGAGTAACAATTGAGCAGCAAGGCTTGGTGACCCCTATATCCTGTGCCCAACTGCAGAAACGTTCCCCAGATGTGACCCCACAGCTGCTGAGCCTGGTCCATTACACTGAACTGAGGACGCTGCCAGGATTTTATGAAAATGAAGAAAATAATCATTACTTCAAATAAGAACGTAGTCTTTGCCCTGAATTTCACATTTTCACAAGTTGCAGAAGTCATTTGGTCCTAATTGCAAAATTATTTTATTAGGTCAGTAATACAGTTCTTAATTTTCTTCCCTTTTTAACCAAATAGAGAGAGGAATTGTTTGAATGGGTATCTGAGTCTGACTTGTGTAATTACAGCCTGTTCTGCCAGGCTGAAGTTTCCAAAAACCTTATGCCACGTGAAGTAATTAGCAATAAATGACACTTCAACTCACGCCAGGTAACGTGTACCTGGGCCTGGGCTGGGTGGTTGAAATACAGGGGAGCAGGGACGAGGTGTGAGCTGGCAGCATCGATCCGTGCTGGCCAGTCAGTTCTCATCAGAGGGTCCTGACAAGGGGCTAATAGCTTTTTCTGAAGATCCAATCTCATTTTCTAGGCAGTGGCTGGTGCTGTGCTGCTGGGATAAAACCTGCTCCAGGTGGCATCGATCGGGCAGGGCCACGTGTGACACCCAGGGCTGGGTCCCAGCAGCTTTATCTGCTTCTGTCATTTCAGTGAAGGGAAAACCCGAATTCCAGCTAAACCTCAACAGCTGGCTTAAAAATTTACATCTGAATTAATGTAAGCAGGAAAATAATTTCAGTGTCCTGACCACTGAGGGTTTAAACTGGGCTTGTCCTGTTTCCAGAGGCAGCTGTGGAGGTGATCCTGCAGCACTTGGAGGTCTCTCCTGGAATCCTGTGGGGAAAGGCAGGAGAGGGGATGGATTCTGCAGAGCTCTGCACACCCTGCAGCTGGGCTGCAAACTGAGCAGCTCCTCGGCTAGTCTCAGTTAAATCAACTGACTTTGCGTAAACAAACAGGTTTTAGGAGGGAAAATAAACTTTAGATGTACTAACAAACACTATGTGAAAAAAATAAACTTCAGTTGAATAAGCAAACTTTAGTGCAATAAAGAGCTTGAGTTAAATAAGCAAACTCTGCTCAGGGCCAGCTGTGCCAGGAGGAGGAGGAGGAGGAGGTGGAGGAGGGCTCAGCAATCCTGCCCAGCTGTGCCTGGGGACATCAGCAGCTCCTGAGCAGTCTCACAGGATGTGTCCCTGTCCCGTGCCAGGTCAGCTCCTCACTCACCCCTCCAGGCTCACCCTGCCCCTGTCCTGTCCCCAGGAGCTCTCAGTGCCTCACACTTCGGTGCTGGTGCTGCCTGCAGAGCTCTCCATCTGTTTTCCCTGTCACCTGGGCCGAGTTACATGAATATCAGCTGTAACCCGGGTGCCTCTGCCTATCTGCCCACAGCCAGTGCTCCTGCTCCAGCTCCTTATCCTATTCTGCAGGATAGCAGCAGCCCTGTAAGTCACAGAGCTGCAGTGATGTGGGCAGCATTGGAATAACGCCTGCAGATGGAACAGGGAAGGGTAGGGAGAGATGGCATCCAACAGCTCTGCAAGCCAAGGTGAACGGGGTTTGGGCACTGGGCAGCCTGAGTGTGGTTTGGGGGACACCCTGCACCCCAGAAGGTGAGGAAACTGGGCCTCAATTTGGAAAATTGAAGTGATTCAGCAGCCCTGGGATGTTTCATTTCTGTCACTGCTGTGAGCCAGACCCACATCTGACTTCACTCCCTGTGCTGGCCGGCAGCATTGCTCTAAGCTGTTCTATGCCCTGTCCCCAGAGAAATCCTGGGCATCCTGTTTTCCTGCTCTGTGTCCCAACAGTACCAGTGCTGACCCAAGTCCTCAGGTGCAGGCTCTCAGCATCTTTTGGGGTGATTGGGATCCCCTCCTCTTCCCCAACAAACTGCCCAAAAGTGGGAATCCTCTCTGCAGTGGTACCTGTGCAGGGCAGGTGATGATGCTGTGTCATACGTGGGCTGTTGAGTCCTGGGCTCCAGAGCCCCAGGTTGAGCATGTGCCACAGCAGCACCCAGCATCCCTGCAAGGAATCCTGCAGCACCCAGCACCCCTGCAAGGAATCCTGCAGCTCCATCCCTGCCAGGACCCCTCAGCTCCCTCCAGGCTGCAGCCAGCAGGGTGAGCAGCGCTGGCACCCAGAGCAGGCACGGAGCGAGCACGGGAGATGTGAAGGCTGCCAGGAGCAAAGGGAATATTTGATCAGAGCCCTCCTCTCTGCTCTGTTCTCAGCTCTCAGCCTCCCTCGGGGACAGCACCTCGCTGCCTCCAAGCACCACAGCTGTGACAGGCTGGCAGCAGCTCCTCAAAAGGGGACCTGCCTGGGAATCTCAATGAGATGGAGAAGGCAATCTTCAGCCTGTGGCTCTCCATGTTCTTTTCTGGACCCTGCACCTTTGTTCCCTTCTCTGTTCCAGCTCTTCTCCACCATGCCCTTGCTCAGCTTTCCATCCTCTGTGCCTGGTCCCTGTGTCTGTTCCCAGGACAGGAGGTGCTGCCCCGTGCCCTGCACTGGGGCACAGCTTGCTCAGACATTGCCCTTCCTCACACATCCCCTTGTCCAGGCTGTGCTCTGGCATTCATGTTTCTCCCACAGAAGCAGCTCCAAGCCAGGGGAGCACGGTGCCCAGAGCATCCTCCAGGGGTGACTGGGACCTGCTGGGAGCCAGGCTGGCCTCTTCCCACATCCCCCAGGCTGGCAGCCCATCCCTGCAGCCCTGAGCATTCCTTCCCCCACCGCTGCTGCCCACAATCAGCCCGATTATCCCTGGTAATTGTCCCTTCTGCGGGTAATGCTGCTGAGCAGGGACAGGGAGCGTGGCAGTGTTTTTCTGTGACTAAGAAAAGGTGTGTACGTGGCCTTGATTGCAAATGAAAAATTAAGGCCTCGTGTCTGGCATTCATTCCTACTTGATTACACACCAGTGCATAAACAAATCGTCACCCAGTTGCCTGAGGGGTGTCAATGATCCACCTTTGCTTCACTCGCCTCTCCCCCAGCAAATCTATAACGCGTTTAATCTTCACCACTCGCTCTCCTCAGTTTTTAAATGTCTAATTTGCGGCCAAGAGCGGCTCCAATTCTCCCTGTGCTGCTGCTTGAACTGCCTGGTGTTTGCCTGATTGCTTGGCTGCTGGGCTGGAGCAGCAGGGTGCTCCTGGTCCTGGGGAGGGGACAGGGACACAGGGCCAGCAGCCCTGCCCCGAGCTGTGCCCTGGCACACTGTTAGTGCCATGGCTAGTGGGCTGCTTCAGTGAAACCCCCAAAATTCACAGGTCTGCAAGTTGAGGGAGGGGAAATAAAATCTGTGGTGGCCTGGCAAGCTCCAGGTTTGGGAGCTGGGTCATGGGAGAGCTCAGCAGAGATTTTCAGTGAGGCAAAGGGAATGAGCAGCAGGGAGCAGGGTTTGCTGAGGATGTGGGACCCTTTGTGTGTTCAGTGGAAATCCTTGGAGCATCAGCTCCTCCTGTTGAGGCTGGCAGGGTCACAAGCAGATCACCCCAAATGTGCCCATCAGAGCTCTGCAGGAGCTGCCATCACCCACCAGCACCACTGTGCTCCCATGGTCTGCCCCTGCCTGCCTGGTCCCTGTGCACTGGTGTCCAGCACTGGGAGAGCTGCTGGGGCCTCTCTGGGACTGGGGACAGAGGCTGCCAGCCCATGGCTCTGCCTCTACTCATCTCCTCTGGCTCCTCAGGGCTGTGTGTGAGCTGCACTCCTGAGGCAAGTCTGCTTGGAGCAAAACCAGTTCAGATTATCAAACTCCCCATAAATCTTGCAGCACATCTTCTTGTGTCTGGGTGTGTGTATATGTGCTGCTTTCTTTTTATTTAATGCTCTATTGAGGTCTGAGACTTTTCCTTCCACTGGCTTTTATCTAGTCATGACTCCTACAATATTTAATCTCTATCAGAAACTGTAAGCCCTGTATTTATTTTATGGGTCAGTTGTTCATCCTTTTCCCTTGATGTTCTCACTGGCAGTGGAGAGCATGGAAGGTGGAAAAAGAGAGAAAAGGGGAGGGAGGGAAAAGAAAGCCCTGCTTGTTTCTGCCCGTCAACATTTGTCCAAATGACAGGCCGACAAATCAGAGCTCTGAAGGCTAATGGCAGGCAGAGAAACCCGGGGAGAGCAAACGGCAGCATGAAAGGGATGGTGGAAATTTCCATCCCCAGGCAGGCTGTGTGCTCCTCTCTGCAAGCCTCGGGAGATTTGGGAACCACAGGAGCTGGAGCTCAGGCACCTCATCCTCACTGAGCCCAGCCCTGCACAGGTAGGGGCTGCAGGTGGCACCAAGAGCATCTCAGTCCCCACGTGTGACCAAAAGGTGACATACCTGCCAGCCTCATTGTCACTGTACTATCCAGAAAGCCTCTGCTCACATCTGAGATTAATAAAAGATTAGAGTTACAGGGGAGAGACAACACCAAAGGTTAAGGCGATCCACTGAATTTACTGAACTTGCTGCAGAGACATAAATCCAGAGGAGGTGAGTGCTGCCTGGGCATCCCAAATCGGCTCTAAAGATCCACCTGCAGCCTCCAGTCCCCTGGGGGTGCAGAGGAAGGAGCAGGCAGAGCAGCATCCTTCCATGGAGTCCTGGCTTCTCCAGGGTAGGCAGCGTGGGATGGGGCAGGAAAGCAGCAAGACCCGGGAGCTGCTGCTGGGGCGGGGCCAGGGAAACAGAAATTATCTGTTACCTGGGTGGAGAAGTGTTTGCCAGCTTGTTGACCCTGCCTGCCTGAAAGGCAATGAATATTTCACATCTCCAGTGCTATCTGCAGTGTGGGCAGACAAAGACTCTCTTTCTTCTTCCCTTCCATTCCTCTTGGGTTTTTTCCCCAAAGTCAGAAAAATCTGTCAAAACATTTATCAGAAATCCATGTGAACTGGCTGAGTGCCACGAGGAGCTAATCTGTGTGGAGCTAATCTGACTGAGCAAAGTCGCCACAGGCTTGCCATGGGCTCTCAGATAAGGATTTATCATGGGGAATTTGGGTGAAGCAGGAGCTGCCTCTGGGAAGGGGGAGATGCAAACGTGGTGCTTTGCCAGGGGTTTACCTGGGGCAGCCGTTTGGGAAGGGGAGAGCAGGGCTCCCTGCCATGCTCACAGAAAGGTGCCTCCCCTGCAACAGGTGGAATTTGGGTGCCAAGAGTGTGTGTGCTACTCCCCAGGCACAACAGACAAGGCCATTCTTGCAGCATTGCTTGAGGTCACCTCTGCGAAGCTCAGGAGCTTGTTCATTTTCTTTGTTCCCTCTCCTTTTATTTGGGATGGTTAAAGCTGAGTTCTGGTGTCAGCTGTCATCCTTCAGTGTCTTTGTGCTTGACCCGTGCAGAGAAATGGGCGGGTGGCTGTGGAAAGTGTCAGGGTGGGGAGCAGCATCTCCCAGACTGTGCATTCACTGATTTGCATCAGAGGAGCTGGAGCTGGGGCTGGGAGAGGGTGGAGGGGCTGCCCTGGTGCTTCTCACTCGTCATGCTTCCCTCCACCGTGCTGTGCAGCTTTGGCAGCTCTCCCCTGGCATTTCCAGGGGTTTGGGGGCTGCTGTGTCCTGCACTGTGCAGGGAGGATGAGCAGATCCTTGGAGATGGCCACCTGCATCCTGAGCTCTACTCTGAGCATCCTCCACAGCTGGGAGTAGCTGGTCCTGTGCTCCTCATTTCCCTGTAAGAGATGCAGGGTGGCATAGCACGAGCTGGAAGAACATTCCAAGTGTTGTCTGGAGACAACTGGCCCAGATACGGCACAGAGACAACATTTAAAACCTCATTTAAGTGAACACAATGAGAGGGCTCTTGGGTAGAAGGAGAATTAATTAATCTCATTCCTACGTAGATACTTTTAATTAAATGGAAGTGCATGGTCTTTATTTAAAAAAAAAATAGACATATGGAGAAGAGCTGGTGCCTTTGTGTGAGCCTGTGAGAGGAGGATGGGGAGCAAGATTATTCTTTTTTTTTGAGTGTTTCCAAGAGGAGTGAGCATCAGATCAGGAGAGGTCTGTATTGTCAGAGTGTGCACTGAACATTCTCTTTCATCTGCGAGGGCAGCAAACACATTTTCCTTGTCAGCTGCTCCACGAGGCTGCTGCTGCAGGCTCGTCCTTGCTGGGTGGCTCCAAAGGGGATGGGACCCCCATGTGGCTCTTGGCACAGCCGTGTCCCAAAGGGCTCTGGATGTGCTCCTGCTCCCTGCTTGCCTTCCCTGCCTCTCGCTGGCTCCTCTCCCGTGCTGATCCCCCAGCCTGGCGCCCTGCCCCAGCCACAGGAGCTCTCTGCCATGCAGAGCCTGGGGAGGCTGGGGCAGTGCTGGCTGTGTGTTCACAGCTCAGATGAGGCTGTGCTGCAGCTGAGGCTGGCAGGGAGGCCAGCAGGGATCCAGGGAGAGGAGTGGAATTCAATCAGAGAAGTGCGAGGTCTCTGGTGCTGTCCAGGCACTGCCAACACGTGTTCTCCTCACTGCCTCAGAGCACTGGCTGCTCTGCTGTTACAGGAAGGGAGGCAATGGGATTTCTCTTGGATTCAGGAGCCTGACATGGCCAGGGACCTCCTGGCTGCTCTGTCACACCAGCATCTGCCAAACTTGCTGCTCATGAGCATCTCACTAAAAGCAGATGCTGCCATTCAAACACAGGCACATGGTTCCACCTTCCAAAGTGTAATTTAATTCTCCTAGCTGGAATGCTCTGGCTTGCAGACATACAGCTCCCCACCTGCCACTGTGCTGCTGTTATTCCCAGAAGGATGATGAAGCCACTGTCAAGAGAACAGATACCAGCAAAAACTGTGTCTCCCCAGATCCAGTGAGTATTTGCATGAGCTTCACAGCTCACCTGAGTGTGTGCTGGTGCCATGGCCAGAGCGGAGGCACTGAGTTTGGATGTCGTGGTGATGGAAGCAGAGGGATGCTCACAATGGAAACCTGCCTTACCTATGACCACGTTACCTCAGCACCCATCAGACAGCTGGAAGGACTGTATTTCCTAACCTAAAGCTGGTTATGGCACACTGCACCTTTCCTGAGGATGCAGTGTGATTTCACACTCTGGTTTCAGTAGAGAAATGCCCTTGTTCATGATGTGCAGCTGCTGGAATAAACCAGCCCTGCCCCACATTCACCTGCTGTGATGGAGCACACGTACTGGGGCACACTGACAATTGTCTGCTTGGGGAGCACACTCTGGACCTCAGATCCAGAGATTTGAGTTTTGTGCACTGCTGCCTGTTCCCTTCTCCATATCCTTGCCACCCAGTAAAGAGTTTGTGCAGGTGTGAGGGCACTGGCACTGCAGGAGCTGCAGGGTCTGTCCTGCCTTGGACAGCCACAGATTTTTCAGGCTCACTCCATGCAGTTCCCTGCTCCTTGCCTGAACTGAGGAATGGGCTGCTGGACCTGCCTGTGGGTGCCCTGCCAGGGGTGCAAGGCAGTTGTTGCTCGGTTGGATGCTGGGATTTTGTTCCCTCTTTTTTGTTCCCGGTTTTAGGGACTCACCACAACAAACACCGAACTTAAGGAAGGTACTTGGCTTTTCCCCAGTAAAAATAGTGTTGCTTTATTATCCTGTCATGTTTTGGTGGAAGGTGGGAACACAGGTCCCTGCGGTCGCCCCTCGGAGTGACAGGATGCTAATGAATTGCGAAATGGCTGCGGACAGCGCTGCCCCATCACATCTTCATTAGCATCCTTCTCCCAGAGACTGCTGTGATTAACACTGTCACCACCGACGGGACAGGAATGAGTAACCACAGCACAGCAGCTGCTCCTTCTGCTCAGCAGTGGAGCAGGGATCCCACGGAGAACTTCCAGCCAGTTTGGATCCTGCCAGGTCACCTTTACTGGGGTTTGATGACAGCTGCTGTTGCTCTGTCTGCAGCTGGAATGTCCCGTCCCCAACCCCTCCTGCTCATCCCACAGCCACCATGTCCCACCCAGGCTCAGCACAGGGACCTGTACCAGGTCTCTCATTTCCACAAGGAGCTTTTTACAAGCTGGCAGAGTCAAACACTCTGAGTGACTGTGCAGAGGCTGTTTCCCTGTGGGGAGCCATTCCAGAGGCCAGGGGAGTGGAGTTACTTTTCATGTGCCACCAACTGCTCCTTTGAAGTGCCCTGAGTAGGGAAGGAGGCTGAAGCTGGATAAAACCGAGAAACTCGTAGAGGTCAAAAGAATAAATTATAGTAATTTTTAGGTTTTTGTGGGTTGTTTATCTCCCCTGTTTTCAAGTCAATCTAATCAAATGTGGATTTGCCACAATCACAGCTCATGCTAACCTTCACCTGGAGGGTATTAATATGCATGACGCTTGTTAAGTGCTTGCTTAATTTTTATTTATGGAAACTAGAGCCTGTGAAGTGTAGCTGAGCTGGCTGGAGAGCACGTGTGCAGAGTGTGCTGGGTGGGACAGCAGCAAGGGGCTGCGGGGTGCTGGCCAGGAGGGCTGGTCCTGCAGCCCTCAGCCCGGAGCAGGGGCCAGCAGGTCAGTGCTGATCCCCCGTGGAATGAAGAGCTGGCAGGGGGAGCTCCCTCATCACCAGAAATGCTTGACCCCAGCCCTGGGCGCCTGTTTAATGCTCTGAACCTTGTGTGCTGTTTTTCTCATCTCTTGAAGATGTGCTCACAGGTCACTTAACAGCAATAGTGTTGTGTCCTGGGAGAGAGACAGGGAAAAGGAATGTCAGTGGTGGGGGGTTTTCCTGCAAATAGCTCTTATTTTTAGCCTGGCTTTTGGGAAGTCAAAAGGGAAGGAAAGGACAGGATTTATTTTTAGCATCTATTCTTGCCAACGCTGATTTGAGGTCTGAAGGGCGAGTTTCTCCAAGGGCCAGCCCCTGAGTGTCCTGTGGCAGGAGCAGTGAGCAGCACCGAGAGGCTGTGCTGGCTCCAGCCCTGTGCTCCCTTTTGGGAAGAGCCCACGGACACAGCACAGGCTGAGCTGTGAGCAGAGCCCACTGCTGTGTGTGCACGTTCCCCAGCTGCTGCACTGCATGGACAGGCTCCTCTGGAGCACAAAAAGGATGCTCAGGGCTCAGCTCCATCACAGCATTGCCAGTCCTGGGCTCCAGAGAGGTGTTTGGGGGCTCAGACACCACCTGGGGGTCTGGGAAGGTGTTTGGATAATCACTGAGCTGAAAGGGGACGGAGCCTGAAGGAAACAGGTGGTTGGAAATGGATGAAAGGTTCTGCTGGCCCATCCTTTAAACCAGAGCTCTTCCCAAAGCCTGGCCCAAAGCCTCGCAGCCAGCCTTGGCACGTGAAGGGATTGATCCAAACCCTAATGGGCTCCCTCTCTGCCCTGCCTCTGCAGCCAGTCTATAAATAATCATTTACCATTGCCCTCTGATCCGCAGGCTTTATTGAAATCTGCAGCACTGGATGTTTTTACAGCGACCTGGGTGTGTTCCGACAGTCAATCCTAATCTCAGCATTGATTACAGCGTCAATATTTGCCGGGGCTGTTGTTGTGATCCCTCGGGAGCAGCGGTGGGTGGTGGCCCTGCCTGGAGCATCCTCCTCTCCCAGATCCAGCCCCTCCGTCCTGCACAATAGCAGCTGATGGCGAGGGAGCAGCCCCGCCAGCCGTCTCCTGGAAACCCTTAACGCATCCCTAATATGCGTATTTATGTATCTGAATTAAAAAAGAAAGGGAAAAAGCCTTAACCTCGGGGAGGGGGGAGCTGGGGGGTGGCAGAAAGGTTGCGGTGATTAAAGAAAGCTGGGAGCATTCGAGCAATATTAAATCTGACGGGCATAATGACGACTGAGATCTGATAGAACAGAGAGAAGGCTGCAAAGAAAGGGCTGCTATTTTTCCCTGATGTAACATAATGGTCACATTTTTCTTTCACAATGGTTTTTCTGAGATAAAGAACAAATTATACTGATTTGATTGCTACTTAGAAATACTTAAAATTGAAAAAGACAGCAGGTGGGCATGGTTAGGAAGGAGGGTTATTTTAGCATAACAGATGCATGCATAAAGCATTGGGGAGCCAATTTTTTAATCATGAGACCCCCCTCCCCAAAAAAAAAAAGCCTTTGGAATTTTTCTGTGCAAGGTGGGGAGGTGAGGAGGAGTGTGGGGGACACTGGGGGGATGGAGGAGAACGTTCCTCTGCTGCTGCCAGGATGGGATACACAGGGGAGCAGCCCTTGCACCAACTGGGGCGTGTCCTGGTGGAAATAAATCTGAAAAGGGACATTTTTAATGGAGAGGGGATGATTTCCCAGGGCAGTGGGCTACTGGTGCCTGGGATGGCTGCACCAGGAGGTGGCACAGCCCAGGGGGCCAGGCTGGAGGGACAAAACCACCTCAAACACAGCTCTGGCAGGGCGTGCTCTTCAGTAAACACACGGAGCCATTTTTAATTATTCCCACTATTAAAAATGACTTGTTTACTCAGATTTATGCAGCGCTAATAAATATGCCTTGGAAATTACTTAAGTGACTAGGGTTTGCTAATAAAAACACCATCTATAAAGCAAGTGCATTGCTTGGTTAATCAATTAATTCTCGTTTAATTACTGGGAATTGCTACCAGTGACTGGCCATCGCTCCAATGTGCTCACAGAATGGGCGTGCTTGCCTGCAGCTGCAGGTGAATGGTGTCAGGAGGGCTGTGCCCTGCCCAGGCCAGGGCTGCCTCTGCAGAGCTGTCCCTGCTGCCATGGGAGGGTCCCAGTTCCAGCCAAACCAGTGCTGGCTGTTCATGTGCCAGCTCAGGGCTTTGGGGTGGGCAGGCTGGAGGTGCCAAAGCAGCCAGGGGCAGCTTCTTTCAATCTGTCAGAACAAATCATCGGTTCCTTTACATCTCTTAATTTAAATTTTAAAAGAGGTTCAGGCCTGGGTGGCCATTTACAGCAGTTTCCAAGACAAACTCCATCCTTCATTTTCTCGTTCCTGTGAGCAGGGTGAGCCAACAAACCATGACAGAGGCAAACCTGTAAATTCCAAAATTTTGTTTCCATGACACCAAGAAAGTTTCATTTGGTGATAAAGTGTATTTTATGTTTCTTTTCTACTGTTATTTTTTAAACATCTTGGACTTTCCTGGGATTGTCCTGAGCTCCCTGCCCAGGCCTTCTGTGATCATTACTGCAACAGTGGGAAATAGCCCCCCTTGCTGCAGAGGAGAAGCTGTGCAGGTTCTGTACTGACCTCAGGACTAATTTTCAGACAAAAAAAGACTATTTGATTATCTAACCTGACCCCTTGTTAAATATTAACCATGTAATTCAATCAGACCTGCTGCTTTTGAGTGTCTGTTTGGCTAAGGGAGAAGAGTGGTTTATAAACGAGACCTCGTACCCTGGAGTGCCTGAGCTCTGCTGAGGGATCAGCTCTGGAGCCCTGCTCATGCCTTTGGCTTCCAGGTGTTTGTTGCAGCAGCCAGAGAGGGAACAGGCTGGGGAAAGTGGGCAAAAGAAGCAAACAATGTGGGGAGGAGAGCTGGCACGAGCAGCACCAGCCAGGCTCTGTCTGAGTCTCTCTCCTATTTTCCCTTTTTTCTCCCCCTAATCCTGCCTGTCCTGGTGCATCCACTGGGGCCTCCTGTGAAAGTATGGATTTGTCTGGCTTTTGTGTTTAATCCCAAATCTGTCAAGCCCTGTTAAATTTGATGGTGCCTGAAAGGTCTGGTGTTAAGCAGAGAGGTGGTGGCCAGAGCCTTTGATGGGGATCAGATGGAAGCCTAATCCTGCAGTAATGCTGTTCCCTGTAGGGCAGGGAGCCCAGGGAGTGTGGGAGGAGAGCTGGGAGCAGGGCTGTGCCTGGGGTGGGTGTGTGGCAGCCCTTGCAGTCCCTGATGGGCCATGTGCTGCTGCATTTCCATCCCTGCTGCCATGGAGAGGTGCCCATGGAGGCATCCACCCCTCCCTGCATCCCTCCCACCAGCACAGCAATGCTCATGGTGGATTTTGCCAACACTCTGAATGCCCAGCTCCCCAGATTGTGTCATCCCACCGAGATCCAGGGAGCTCTGCCTGGCACAAGTGCTCCCTGCACTACCTCACCCTGCTGGAGCGAGGGAGGCACTGGGACACAGGCAGGTGAGGTCCCTTCTCACAGCAGTGATGTTCAGTCCTTCTTTTTCCTCTCCTGGCTTCCCACTGCAGCCCACCAGGCAAGGATGGTGCTTTTCATTAAGGGAATATTACTGGTCATGTAATTGAAATTCAGCTTTAAGCTTGAAACTCCAAAGCAATGAGCCTTGAAGGAAAATGCAAAGCTCACCTTCTCTCCCACCTTGTTCCTGCCTCACCAGGCAAGGAGCAGCCACGTGCCCCAGGAACAGCCCAGCCCATGGCTTTGCCTCCAGTGCTGCTCTGCCAGGGCTGGCTGCTGCTTTTATTTTAATCTCTTTTTGCCCTTTTTCATCACACAGTACTCCCCTGAAAATTCGTTGGGTTAGTTTGAAGTAGTGGCACTTTCTTCTCCTTTTTCCCCTCAAAATAGCAATAATTTATCAGGATCCATCTGCCCCTGTCCTTTCTGACTGTCCCCTCAGTGTCACTGTGGGTACAGCCAGGCAGTGCCAGGTCTGTGCTGGCTGGCACAACGAGGGAATGGGAATTTGGAGCCTTGCCTTGCTCCCCAGCTGCTGCTGCAATTCCCAAAGATGAGCAGAAATGAAGATGTATCTGCTCCCCTCCGCAGATAAACCAGGCGCTTTTGGTAAATTAAAGTAATTCATTGTGCATCTCCAGACAAATATGTGTGTGTGCCTTGTTATTAATGCAGGCTCTGTTTTTCATTTGCTTCTTTCTGCAGCTAATTACCTGTCAGAGAGAGTTCTCTGCTGGTCCATGTGCCCAGTGGCTGTTTGGCCACAGGGAGGGAGGTGCAGGGAGTCCTTGGGCTGCTCTAAGGGCAGTCAGGCACCCCGGGCAGGGAGGGGAATGCTGGGCTGGAATATTGGAAATTCCCCATCTGGGTTTCCACAGGGCTTCCCCTGAGGGACTAGAGGTGGGAAAGGTGAGGAAATAGTGTCCAGTGCTTGCCAGGAAGGTGGAGAAGGTTTGGATTTGTGAAGCTGCTGCCCAGCTGAGGAATCCATCAGCTGCTCCTTGCCAGCACCTTCCCAAGGGCGAGATGTTGAGGTGCAGTGCTTTGAATGAGGTTCCTGCTGGAAAACCCTCAAGGTTCCTGCTGGAAAACCCTCCTGCTCAGCTGAGCCCTGGCTGCTCCAGGAGTGTCTGCTGCGTTTTCTCTGCCCTCTGTGCTTTGTGTGGGGCTGACAGAAGAGTGAGACACAGGTGGGTACATGAGAGGTTGTTATAAGCACATTAGCAGAACGAATTATTTATACATTTATAAGAAATTATTGATCTGTTGGGTCCTAATCATGCAGTTACTCATCAAGTGATTTTTTTTCACACATTAACCCTTTTCTACCCACTACAAAAGGATCTTGTGTATGAACTCTGACAAGTGGAAGTAAATGTTTTCCTGGGCATCACTTTGGGCCGTTGGGATAATCACAGTGGGAATATGTGAATCCCCCAGGCACTCAGATGCTGGCAGGTGAGTAATCAGCATCCAGGGGGTGAGAAACCCTCAAAGGACAGGAACTGCCAGGTCTGGCTGAGGCTGGGTCAGCTGGAAGGTTCCTTGGCTGCAGGATGGGGCAGCCACCAACAGTGTGAGCACCCAGCACATGAAAGAGCTCCTGAAAGAGCTCCTGCCCTGCCCTGCCCTGCTCTCCATCACACCTGGCTCCAGGCCCAGCTCACTCTGACTCTGCAGATGGAAACAGCTCTGGAGCCAGCCTCCAGGGACCCCGTGAGCTTTGTGTTGCTTTCAGCAGAATAATGCAATTCCTCATATTTTATTAACCATAATAACACCAGTCTCTAGCTGCTGCTATATCCCCATCCACATTTTTTTCCAACTTTCCAATTATTTCAGCTCCTTGCCCCTTGCTGACAGAAAATACATTGTAGTGCAGGTTCTCTGGGGCACGGTGAGCCTGGCACTGTGTGGACAAGAGGCATGGAGGGGAATGGGTGCTCCCCACTGCTCTGTGGCACCCCAGCAGCCCTGCCCACCATCCCCTCACACTCCAGCAGAGTCTCTCCATCCCTGCACATCCCTCACACCCACCTCAGGCCACATTAGAAACTGCAGAAACTGTTGGGGAGATTTATTCTCCATAAAAAATGTGTGACTGTTATGCCAAGTTGTTGCATTTTTCTGTCTTTGCTTTAATGGGTGCTAAAACTGATTGACTCTCTGGCTTTAGACAACTCCACGGTGTATTTGTTGGGGCAGGATTGATTTTTTTTTTGCCCCCCACTTTTCTAACAAAGCAGCCACCTGACAACTTCAAGTTACAAACTCTGAGCTAAATTATGAACCTTTTAGTTTTGCATTACAAGGAGTATCTGAAACCTGATTTGCTACATCAAACCACATTAGTTGTGTTATGTTATTTTCTAAAAACACATTTCGGAGAAATAACTCCAATCTGTGTTGCATTTTATAGACCAAAATAATTGAATGGCGGCTGTTTGTAATTTTAGCAATCTCTTAACCTTAATCATATTTAATGGCTTTTCTCTTCAGGCTAACAGGAGGGGAAAAAAACATATTTCAGCTCCATCATGGAGCAGCACTACAGTAATGCACTCCCGGCTCCGGCAGGCACTGTAAATTCCTGTTTCTGAATTGTTGGTTCAGGACAATCATTCAGCAGGGAATTACTTTCTCCTCTATGAAATAAATGAGATGTTAAACTAGTTTTCTGCTTCCTGCAGTAGGAGCAGGGCAGTTTGCAGACCCGGGGAAGGCAAAAACGAGCTCCCGATCCACAGCTGGTCACGGGGGAAGGGATCGGGGCAGGGGCACAGACAGACAGAGGGATGGATCAGGAATGGATCAGGGCAGGAACACCATGGGGCAGGGATGCTCAGCATCCCCAGGGTGTGGCTGGTACCCAGCCAGGGCTGCCCTGGGGATGCAGCGAGGGGCTCCAGCCCCTTCTCCCCCTGTTCTGTGCTCTGCTCTGTTCTCTGTTCTGTGCTCTGGGTGTCCCCCCAGCTCCCCTGCACCCATCTGACAGCTCTGGCAGTGCTGGTGCCCCTGGGAGAGGCGATGCTGCCAGGAAATCCCCCCGTTCCAAACGGGGATGGCCATTCCCAGTCCTCCCAAGGGTTTCATTCTGGGGTTATTTCCATGGGTTTTGCTCCGGTGACCGAGTCAGAAACACTTCCCTGATGTTGCTGATTAGAAACTCCAATTGCTTTGGTAATTGCAGTATGTTCCAGGGAAGAGGTTGGAACTTCCCCAGCAGGTGCCTGCTGAGGAATTGGCTGGGTACCTGTTGTGTGCAGGCTGCATCCCTGCCCTGTGCTTGCCCTGTGTTTTACTCATGTTCCCTGGCTGTTCTGCTGAGAATGATGGTGCCAGGGGGAGGAATAAACAGCCATTCTATCCCAGCACAGGAAAGGAAGTTAATGCCTCCCTGCAGGAGCACTGATCCCTCGGAACTCTCTCCCATTGTACTCATGAAAAATAGGTTTGTGTAATTAGGGATAGCGGCCTGGGCAGCAAAGGAGAGGCTTGGTGGTGATTAACTCCAGAGGTCACCTTCTCTCACCCTGCCAGGAAAGAAAAGATCCCTCTTTTTCCAGCCCCAACACCAGACATGCTGGAACTATGTGAGCGACAGGGTATTGTCCATAACAATACTCAGAGTTTTGTGTGAGATGGAAACCTTCAAAGACTGAAAGAAATTCCCCCAAATCTCTGGCTTCTATCGGGTGGAATACTGATGCTGTTTAAACAGGGTCCTTTTAATACCATTTTTACAAGTGGATTTTTTACAAAATAGTGATATTTAAAAGGCAGATTCTTCCCTTGTGCCTTCCTTGGTTCTGGGTCCCACCAGAGCAAGCTTCTAAAAAAGTCCTTGATGTATCATTTGCAGTAATGGCTCTGCAATCAGTCTGCACCATGGAGAAGACAGTGCACAGACCTGTCCTCTCAAGCTCTGGCTTCAGATGCCTTGCAGGCCAAGGCCGAGGTGCCCCTGGGGTGTGGGAGGGATGGAGAGCACCCAAAGCAGCTGTGGGACATTCTCCTGTCCTCAAGGTTCTGAGTGCATCATGCATGGGAGGTTCAGCCAGTGACTGATGTGAGGGATAGCAAGACTGAGGTGAAAAAAATCCCAAAGTTCCATTTTGCTTTTTCCCCTAAAAGGCTGACAGTTCTGAACTGGCTCATGTGTTTGAAAATCACCAGAGAAGGCGAGTGTAAAGTTCCTCGACCAAGGAGCCCACACCCCTTCGTGCTTGGCAACATCTGAGGCTGGAGGAAAATGATAATTGCCTTTTCATTCTTCTCAGTGGCATCAGGAAACATTAAAATTGAGTTGGGTTGGTCACATGGGAGCGTCATCCATCAGCAGAGCCGTGCACGAGAGCGCCATGGAGAGTTTCTCCCACTGCAGGCAAAAGGCATTATTAAAGAAACTAATCACTAAAAATATAGTACAAATAACCTACTTGTCTGGCAAGCCTGATGGCTTTATTTTTGTATTCTCCAGCATAATGAGTGCAGCCTGGTTTCCTTGGATCTGCTTCTCCCAGGGCCTGATGGGTTTTAAATGTCTTTGCTAACCACTCCACGCCGAGCCCATAAATCTGGGTTTGGGTAACCGAGAGCCAGGCTCCCGAGCTCCCCGTTAGGATGAGGTGTTAATTAAACACACGCTTAGGAAGAGGCAGAGATGCAATCCTTCAGCCCTAAAACGTGCTGTGTCTCTGTTCTGGGTGCCAGGCTCCACTGCTGAGCCCCAAGCCTGTGACACCATTTCCCACAGGATTCCCCTGGACAAATGGGCTGGGTGGGTGTGCTGCTGGCTCAGTAGAAACCTGGCTGGGCCCCAAGGGTGGTGGGGAATGGAGTTACATCAATATCACCCTGCTTCCCTTTAAAACCAGAGATACAGCCCTGAATGGAGCACAGCCTGTGCTTTCCCCTGGTAAATTAAATGATGTCTGAAATGTGTTGTGACCTTGACCCCTGGGCTGCGTTTAACCTCAAGCAGCACAAAAATTTGGCCTTTTTTTTTCCAATCTACATACCAGGCTTTCTTCTCAGCAGACAAAATATGAACTGTGTCTGCTTTGAGCAGTTGTGGTTCAATTGGCCCTCTCCCTGAACTGAGCTGCAGCTAATGCACAGGGATGGCAGTCAGGCACGACTCCCAAACTGTTTTCTTTTAAGCAGCCCCTTACACATTAACCTGCAAAACTGTTTTAAGGGAGCCTTGTTCATCACCTCAGAAAAGTCAAATTAACATAATATCTGGAAAAGAACAATGGGGATAGAAACTGTTAGTCATTGTTGATGGAACAGGTAAGTTTCATGGCATGATCTGTTGAATATTCATACCATATTGTTTTTGACATTTAAGAACTCAATTATCAGCTGACTAATCAGTCTTTTACAGGACATTATTTTTGTGATGGAAAACAGAGCGCTGGTAAGCCTCAAGGGAAACACTGCTCAGAGAGATCTTGGATCTTGTTTCGTTCTGAAGGCAGGCTTTTTCTTTATTAAATGGATTCATTTAGCCCTTCTACCAGCAAGCGACTCAGAGCCCTCTGGCAGGGTGGGAAATTTTGTCCAGAATTTCCAGCTCTGTGTGACCCTGGGGCTTGGCAGCATCCTCCCCACCAGAGCCAGGGCTGGCCCAGCTGAGGAGTTTGGGGTATTCAGGGAGGGGAAGGGGAGCAGCCCCTGCTCTGGTCAGGGGTCCCCTGTGCTTGGGATCCTCAAAATTTAATGACTGTCTCTGAAAGCAAGAAAAGGCTGGGAACAGTCTAAGCCTCAGGAAAGATACCCAAATCTTGTCCTCTCCCTTTCTTTCTCTTTTTTTGGAAGGCATTTTGGAAATCTAGTGATAATCTTTGTGTAATTTACCTCTTGCATTGAACAGCTCAGGGACCAGCTTTCCACTTGATAGATTATTTTGACATATTTACTCATAGCTGTGTCTGTCTCAGCAGCATCCCCATAAAAACCTCAAACTTTAAATTAATACGTGGGGACTGGGATTTTTCTTGCCTGCAGTTGAACAGTCTCTTAACACACTCTCCTCTCTCTGGCTTTTAGTTATATTTAGGTCTAGAAGTGTAACTACAAGAAAGCACCGAGTGCATTTGTTTTAGAGCAAAAATGGAGATGTTTTTGCAGAGGGTTTGGTGCTGGGGAGGTGCCCTGGGCATCCTGATGGCCACAGTGTCAGCAGTGCTGCTCCTCTGCCAGCGTGGGGGCACAGAGCAGGGCAGGGGAGCCAGACAATTCCCCCCAGGTTTATTCTAATCTCTGGATGAAAGCAGGCACATTATTTCACCTCCGTGGGCCGTGGCAGTTATTAATAACCCCATTAGAGCGGTGCCACTCGGCTCTGCTCAGGCAGCAGGGCTGGAATGATTGCTGGGAAGCAGGAGGGCTCCCCAGCTCCCCCAGTTAACAAGATGTTGTGCTGCTGAACATTGTTTTTGTGTTTTGGTAACGAGCTCGCTCGGGGTGCTGTGGGTCAGATCAATAGCAGCACTGGCCCCCTCCATCAGCCTGCAGAGAGCAGACAGGGACAGCACTGAAGGATTTCTTACCCCTTCTAAAACAAGTGCTTTCTTTTACACTCATGTTTATCACACACTTCACTGGGGTTTTTGGGTTTTTTTCCTTTTTCAGAGGAGCTTTACTCCCCTGACACACAGCCTGGCTCAGAGCTGCTGGAGGGGGTGGCTGTGGTGGGGTGGCACTGGGAGCTGTGGTCCCCTGCTCTGGGGGGCTCTGGGGGGCTCTGGGGGCTCTGGGCAGCAGGGTCACTGTGCTTTGCTGTGCCCACATGGCCAGTGCAGCACACCAGGAGTTCTGGCTGGTCTGTGCAGGCTTGCAGGGGGCTGCAGGGATGCTCTGATGCTCCACACAGGAGCTGCTGCTCGTGGGCTGCTCCTGAGCGTGGACAGAGGTGACAGGGCTCAGAGACAGAGCCAGAAGCAGCTGGGAAGCCTCAGCAGCTCCCCCAGGATTTCTTCAGGCCTGCACTTGTGTGCAGTGGGTCACCCTGGGTGTTTAGGGCTGCAGCCAGGCTGGAGCAGGGGTCAGTGGCTGCTGGGCAGGGATGTGAGGCACAGCAGCCTCTCATTAAGAGCTTGGCAGGACTTGGAGTTCACTGCTTTTCTTTCAAAGGAAGAAAAAACAGAGCATTGCATCTTGGGGGTTTTGTTTGGGAGGAGAATACGAAGAATTGTAATTCTTTTTAAAGCCAGTGTTATATCTGCATCCATGTAGACGTGCACTCCTTTATCTCACATGGGGATAATGATGCCTGGCTCCACACAACTTGAATAATTCATCGGCATAAACACTCAGTGCCCGGCCTGTGCTGGCCTGCCCTGTGCAGTGGGAGCAATCCCAGGAAGACACCAAGGAATAATTTCATCTCCTGGGTCACTGGGTGGGTTTAGGGTTCAGTTCTGAGTCAGAGCTGGTGACATGGCAGGGCTGGCAACAGTGGCTGGGGCCTGCAGTGCTGGCCCTGCCCTCTGTCCCCCCCATCACCTGGGACTCAGTTTCCCACTTTCTTATCAGCATTAATTTTAATTAATTTTAAGCATTAATGCTTGATTTTCTGGTGTTTGTGCAGCCACTGAGTGATCTCCAGTGTCCCCAGAAAGCAGGGCCAGGACAGGTAACTGGGACAGGAGCTCCAGCCAGTTGTGCTCTGTGCCACACCACAGGATTTGGGTCTCATGTTACCTCTCTCAGATAACTTTTCAAAACAAACCTGCATTTTATTTCCTGTAAGCAGAGCACTGCTCAGGTCCAGCTCTCTTTTCTCTTTGCAGAGAAGAAAATTGGCACATTTCCCCCTGCAAATACATTTATTGTGCAGTAAGGGATCAAAACACCATTTAATCCTGAAGATTAAAACCTTATGTTGTCAGGGGATTCCTACGTGGAGCACTTATTTCCTTTACACTTGTTTTCTTTCTTTCCTGATGGATACAGCTGTCTGTTCTCTTGTCACCAGCCAGACCCCTCATAGCTGTGCCAGGGCTATTACTCCATCACGTTGCCACTCTGCAGAAAGCAGGTATTAAGCAAAACAGCGTTCTCAGGAGCAGAAACAGCTATTGTTAGCACAACAATACCTGCAAAACAATTTCCTCCTGATTGCAGCCTCGCTGCTCCAGCAGCTGGATGGCAGGGGTGCTTTGTGCACTGGTGGTCACCCTGGTGCTGCTCCTGACCCAGAGTGGGGCCTCTTCCTGAGGTGGGCACAGGGAGCTCCATCCCCAGCCCTTGCAGAGATGCTCTCATGCAGGATGTTTTCCACACCATGGGCACTTCAGAGGTCGCTTTGCTGCTGTCCAGAATCTGTCTGAAATCAGTCACAAAGTGCAGGTTGGCATCTCCTGGTGCCCCAGAGTGTTTCTGCGTGTAGAATTTGGGCAGGGAAAAAGAAAGACAGTCAGTAGTACGGGGAGGGGGGGAAGGTGGGGATTGTTGGGGAATATTTTCCTGACTGCAGCAGCAAAGGATGCTGAGCCTCACAGTAAACAAGCCCAGGTTCCTGGGGTGGCAGAATGCCAGACCTGGAGATTCACTGCTCGTTTTTTCAACAACAACAATTAGCTTTTCCAGCTAATGAGGGGTTTCATAAGCAACCATGAATAATAGTGCTTAGGGACTCTTGGCAAAAATCAGTGTTTTGACTCAGCCAGCCACCGTCTCTTTGAGATCCTCACACAGCAGTTCCCTCCCTGGGGCCAGCAGGGTTTGGGTGGGTTGGTTACAGCACCTCCAAAGGGTCCCTGGAGGAAGCAATGATCCAAATGATCAAAGCTCTGCAGGGGCACTCAGGGCTATTGGAATACAATGGTGGCACTGGGACATTGGAGAGAACCTTGGACTGCATCGATGGGCAGGAGAGGACATCAATTCTGTCTCCTTGAATTAATGAACTACAGCCTGAAACTTGCAGCCTGGTTAAAAGCAGTATGGATTTCCCCCCCTTGCTGCTCAGAGAGGATTCCTGTGTCCCCTGGGTGCTCCCCTCTGCCCAGCACAGCCAGGCTCCCTGCAGGCTGCTGCCCTCAGGGGAGGCTCAGCAGTGTTCCCCAGCTTTGCCAAGGGAAGTGCCTTCCTGTGACCGTGCTCCTTGCCCCTGTGCCCTGGGGCCCCTCTGGCATGGCAGGCTCGGAGCACAGCCCAGCACTGCCCACCTTGCTGTGGTGACAGAGGGACACTGTGTACTCCTGGTCACACAGCTGGACAGAGGGACCAACTTTGCTGAAGCGTTGCCAGTGCCAGCTCTAATCTTCAGCCTCTTCCTAAGCATGAGGCAGCCTCAGCTTTCCAATTTTAATTTTATTCATACAGCTGCTATTACTCCATCTGGATCACGTGGGATGAATACTAATGGCCCTCTGGATTGTTTTAAGTGCAGATCTGAAGCAGATACTTGCCTTCATTTTGTCAGGAGCTGTAGCATCACACTGAGATTTGTGGGGTGTCCTCCTAATGGATCCCTCCTGGTGTTTGTGTGTGTGAGAGGGCACAGGAAATCTGCCAGTGCCACAGAAAGGGAGACATGGGCAACCTTCTCTCTAGACTGGAATTACATTCATTTTATATGTATATATATATATATGTATAAATAAATAGAATATATGCAGGTTGCCCTAGCTGAGGACACCCCAGGGAACTTCTCAGCCTCCAGTGAGGTCCTGGCTCTCCCCACAGGGCTCAGGAGCTCCCCTGCCCCATCTGTCATTGCTCTGCTCGAGAGGATGCCCCCAGGTCTGCTCTGAGGGCACTCCAACCTTCCACTGCATCCGAGGTGGGAATTATTCCATTTAGCAAAGAGGATTAATGTTTCATAACAAAGGGTAATTTATTCAATTGTATGCAAAAAAGGTAGCGGTAACGCACGTACGGAGCTCGCTTTATTTCTGGCTATTGTGCTGGAAGTTTAAATCCTGTGAAAACATTGCTAACACCGTTGTGCACCTCTGGGGAGAGCTTGACCAGCCCCAGCTGGATGGGATTGCCTTCATTAGCTGCACTTGACTCTGACAGAGGGGCACCTGGCAGGGTTCCAGGGGCACAGCCTGCTCTGGAGCAGATGGCGAAGCGCTGATCCTACAGAGAGCACCACAACCTCCCACCCCATCCCACAAGGGGATCCTTGGGGTGGGCCACGGGGAGCTGCTTCTGCTGGCAGCCCCACTGCCCAGCAGCTGCCATGCACATGCCAGCTCCTGGCCTGATCTCCTCTTGCATCCCTGCAGAAGGAAGGCTGGAGGGCAAGGAGGGACCCTGACCCACAGGGTGGCCGAGCCCAAAGTGCCCACATTCCTTCTGGGGCAGCAGCAGCTGGGTTGCTGTAACTGTCACGGGCTTGGAAAGGAAGTATGTGCAAATTTAGGAACATGTAGGAAAAGCTAAAATTGTCCACTGGATGAAACTATGGGAAAAAGCAGACAGACCCTTGGGAAACCAAAACCATCTCATACCTAAAGCTTGCCTTTACCCCAACACCTCAGTGCTTCTGGCTGCCAGCGCCTATAGCCCGCTCCAGCAGGCAGTGACAGAGCAGGAGGCCCTGAACAAACACAGTTATTGTTTGTCTAGACCAAAATGGAGGCACTGAACCCCAAGCAGAGGCCACAGGGTCCCACTCCTGCTGGGGACGGTCCCCGTGGCGCTGCTGGCACCGCGCGTCCCTGCAGCACCTGGGCAGGTATTTATAGCATTTCCACATCTTTTGTGTGCCATGAACTCTTCAAATAAGCAACCAGTAAGAGCTTTTACCTTCCAGGGAGACGATAAAGCCTCCATATCTGCATTGATCCAGCCCTGGGGATTTGCATTAATTACTTCTTCCTCCGGTGACTTTCAGCTCCAGGTTGAATCCCTGGCAAAGGCAGCTGCAGCACACACAGCCCTGGCACCGAGCTGCATGGCCTGTCACAGCAGCACAGGGCAGCACACCGAGACAGGGACACCCAGAGCTTCAGAGAGAGCAGCAAATCCTCCAGCACTGCCACCTCCCCACAGCAGGGCAGTAATCTGAGCTACAGCAAGGCACTCCAGAGCCTGCTCCCAGCAGAAAATAAGGGTTCAGTAAAATAAGTCACTGCGCCATGTGGCTGGCTGCTGTTTTGGCCAAAGACAAAACACAGAGGTGTTAAAGGACTTTGATGTCCTTCTCCTCCCCACCTGCCATTTCTGTTTTCACCAAAAAGATTCTTGGGTTAAAGACTAAATTGGCAAAGTTGCATTTATAGGGAATTTCTAAGAAAGGATTTATGAGGAAAACTTTGAAAGGCCCTTTGCTGAAGGGACAAGAGGGCTCCTTCCCCACCAGCCTGTGGCTTCAGGGAGTCCTGCTCCTGCTGCCCTGGCATGCAGGGCTCCAGCTCATGTCATTTCTTGTGCTCCAAACCCTGCCTCTCTGCCAAGCTCTCCAAGAGCTGCTGCTCACCCTCCTCCCTGCAGGGCTGTGTGGGACCAGGGCTCTTCACATTGTTTCTGGAGGAAGGGCTCAGCGGGGACACAGCTCTCATCACTGCTCCGCTGGCCGTGGCATCAAAGAGAATAGCAGATAAATTGTGGCTGGAGATGATGAAGGGGAGTGAGCCCCTGGGATTTGCTCTGCTCCAGGACTGTGCCATGCAGTCATTAATGATCTAGAGAAGCAATAAGCTGTGAAGGAACAGAATTTGCAATGACACACAGCTGTGTCAAGCAGGCAAGTTTAAAGAAGCTGGAGAAATTTTAAGGACATCTACCAGTAGCTGGTGAGCGAGTGCCTGGCTTGGAGATGGTGTTTGCTTTGCCCAGCACAAAATGATGAACTGAGACTGCAATTACCTGAGGTGTTGGCAAGAATGTCTGTACACTGATTAGCCCTGTCAGCTCAGAAAGCTGATACACAGAGGAAACCCTGAACCCATACCCCGAAAGCCAAGAAATACAGTTCCCTCCAAAGTGTACAGCAGGGAAAATCCAGCCCTGGAAATAGGAGGGTTTAATGCTCAACTGAGCATTAGTGTTTAGTTCTGAGACACCTCAGAGAAGATAGAGGAGAAATAAAAATCACAGTATTGCTTTCCTGAATAAGGTGAAACTCCCTGCAGTAAATTATTGGGGATTCCAAAGTATTAGCAGAGATCACACAAGAAATCTAGGGTGGTCTGGCTCCTCACAAGCCAAGGGCTCAGCCCTGCTGATGGCATCCTGGGGCAGGGGGTGGCAAGCAGTGGTAATTCTCCAAGCCTAGCACTGCTCTGCTTTTTTCCCCTTAACAACTGAAGTGATTAGAGTGAAACTTCGACTTGATGAGTGATCGTTGTCGCAGTGGCAGCTGAGTGTAGCCCCTTCATTTTCTTGGTTTGTCTTTAAAAGAACATTGGCAGCATTTCATCCGGATTTAATGCTCAAGCTCTCTGTTCCATATTCATTTCTCTCTCCCTTCTTCCCCTCCCTCATACTTAAAAGAATGAAATTATTGTTTTATTTTTGTTCCCGTGTACAAAGCAGGGACTTGTGAGGTGGCTGCTCCTCTTGGTACATGTCACCCGTGGGACACCGAGCATGCTTCGTCACAGAGGGAACAGGGACAAAGCTGCAGCAAGCCCTAATTACAGCACAATGTGCAAAAGCAGCTCCATATTTCTTTCCCCTAGGTTCCAGCTCAGTGGAGTCCTTTACTCCTCGAGCTCTGATGCGTTGGAAGCTTATTCAGCATTATTTCTGTTAATTAGTGGCATTAGAGCAGTTTCAGGAAATCCTGGATGAGCTCAGAGCTGTTTCTCTTGTACAATTTATTGCCACCTTTCTTCCTCCCAGGGCTCCAGGCCAGGGCCATTTTCTGCCTGTTTTCTGTGCAGGCAGAAAACACAAGAGAGCCCAAATCCCACAGAATTCCAAGGCTGGAGAGGGCAGGGCAGCCCAAAGCACACGCACCGCTGGTGCAAAGCATGTGTGCCACTGTGTCACCTTTAGTGCAAGGCATCTGTGCCACTGTGTCACCATTGGTGCAAATCATCTGTGTCACCTTTAGTGCAAAGCATCTGTGCCACCGTGCCACCATTGGTGTAAATCATCTGTGCCACCATGTCACCCCAGGACAAGGAGCGAGGTCCCCAGGAGCCCCTCGGGGAGCTGAGCTCTGCTGGTGCCCCCCCCTGCAGCTCCTTCTCCTCTGCTCACTGAGTCCTCTGTCCCTGGCAGTATCGACCCTGGCACTAAATCACCTCCCACCTTTCCTCTGCCTTGCAAACACCGGGCAAAATATTTATAGCAGGGATCTGCAAGCTCCCAGCTCCTGCTGGGAATGCTGCTCACGTGCCACGTATTTCAACAACAAGGACTTATTAAATAATAACTGACATTTACCTAGCTGCCTCTTGTCCTCAGGGCCCCCAGGACTTGGCAAACTTTAATTAATAGTTGTTTTAATAGTTAAATAACCTTTATAACTGCATTTCATTTATTCCAGGCCCGTCAGAAATAAAGTCATAATGATCTGAGTCAAGCGATAAAACACAACATCTGGTTTAATGTTTGCAGGTTATTTAATGAACTGAGGAACCTGGCAGAAGAACTAGATATTTATTTCTTTTTCTTCTTGGAAGAAGTGGGGTTTGCAGTGAGATGCAGCTTGGTGCTGGTGTTGGGCTGGTTTTTTTGCAGAAGTGGGTTCAGCTGCAGGACCCCGTGTGCCATCCCATGGGAACAGGGTGCCAGGGCACGAACCACAAACAGAGTGCAGAACACCCTGATGTATCCGGGGTGCTTTCCCTGCCATCTGTTTTACATGGCCCTGGGCACAGGAGCAGTTCCAGCACAGCACACGCTTCACCGGCCACAGAGTTCCCGCGTCTGCAGAATTCACGGCGAGGCTGGCAGCTGTCCCGGAGCATCCTTCCCTGGAGTGCCTTCCAGGACAGGCAGTGCCACCTGCAGAGGCTTCTGGAGGCTGCTCCAGAGGCTGGCCAGCCCCTCACACCCGAGCCCCTGTCCCCATGAGCCAGCTCAGCCCCCTCCCTGCAGCTCGGTGTTACCTGCTCCCCCTCCACTTGTGGCGTTTCCTCATCTTTCTCTGCAGCCCATCACGAGTATCCTGAACTAATGTTGCTTAACGCAGCTCACTCTGGATCCCAGAGTACCGTCTGCACAATGAAATTGGCTTCCTCGGGCATAGTTTGGGTACTCGTGCTCCCCCCGCAATGTTACCTATTAATTGCACAGAGAAAATATTCCAGAAACTTACTTGTGCCCTTGAGCTACATTCATGTTTATTTCCATAACTCTTTGATACAATATTTGTCTTTGCCTGACTTAGTTTGCCAAAAGGAAAGGGAGAAGGAGGAGAAGCATATGAGGGATTTGGATTGCCTCACATCTGCCTTTCTTTAAGCAGCCCATATGGGAAAACATATTCTTCTGCACAGAATTTGTTAAAGGTTTCATAAAACGCATTGCGTACACATTTAGCACAGAACCCAGCAATATTTATATTTAAAATGGGTCCAAACAGATCCATTTGGAGAGCGTTTGGAAGATGTAGGGTGGCAGTGCACATTGTGAATGTAATAGTCTCGTTAGCTGGCTCAGCTTGTGGGATCTGCTCCGGGAGCTGATGGGAGAAGCAGCTCCCACTGTGGTAAGTGTAAAACTCGTAATGTATGCAATGCTGTGAGCACATTTCGGCTGCGACGCTGCGCAGAGGCGGCATTATCCGTGCTCCCCTTTCAGACCGAGGGGCAGGGGAAATGGGAGCCCACATGAGCGGATGCTTCATCGATTTCCCGGGTGCGGGTGTAAACCAGGAGAGGCAAGCCTCAAGCCCCGGTTCCTGTGGGTGCACAGCCACTCACACGGACGGTCCCGTGGAGTCCCCTGCAGTAATTAATGGGATTCGTGCAGGATCAGGCCCGTGGGGTGAGGGAGGAGCCGGACCCAGCGCTCCCGGAGCTCCGGAGCGCTCCCAGCGCAGCATCCTGAGGGATGGGGAGAGCAGAGCTGACCTCAGAGAGCAGATCCTGGGTGTCTGTGTCGTGATTCCAGCCGGGTGTCGGCCCAGCTGTGGGTTTATTTTATAGGGACGGGATTTACAACCACGCTGGTGTCCCCCCGCCTCACCTGCGCAGGTGTTCCCCGCACAGCCCCGCTCCGCGGCAGGGCTGGGGATGTGAGGTCCTGCCGGCAGCAGCAGCAGAGGCTGACAGGCACTAATCACATCCCATTAGCTGCGTTCAGCCTTCGCTGGGCTTGGCTCGGTCTGGTTTATCTGAATCTTTATTAGATAAGCTTGAATTAGCACCAGGGCGGGTGATGCAGCAGCCGCGGATCCCATCCGGAGAGGCGGAGCCGTTCCGGGCCATCCCGAGCCTGCCTGGAGCTGATTTCATTTCCTACTGCCAATCTTCTGCTATGCACTTAAGTAAACAAAGATCAAGCTATTCACAGCCTTAATTAGTCTGCACATAAATAAGAGATTACTGGATTAGCCAGGAGTATACGTGGGAGAGTAACAATCACAGCAAGAAAACCCCACTGCCAGTGTTCCCCTGCAGCACATCCCCGTGGATCCCCCTGTCCCTTCCCTGCTGGCAGCGCCGGGAGGATGGAGGGGCTGGGGAAGCAGTGGGGCTGAGTCCTGCAGCTGTGCCAGGAGGGGAACCTGGCCAAGGCCACCCCCTGGTCACCTGAGGCATGTCCTGCTCCACCCGGGCTCGGTGGCTGAAGCTGAGGGGGGACAATGTCCATGGCAAGTCTTAGGGAAGGAGGGGTCTCTGCTGCTTGACCCGAAACCCAAAGGGTCAGATTCAAAAGCCTGGTTTCCTTGCACGGGGCAGGATGGAGGGAGGGATGGGAGCACCCCAGCTCTCCCCCAGTGGAGGGGCTGCTGCTCTGGCTGCCTCATTCCCCTCCTGCAGCAGCAGAGGAGCGTGGGGAGACGCTCCCCAAAGGCATAAATATGACAAGAAGATGCTTTTCCAGCCAAGGTGCTGACACAGCACCATCCGTGCTCCTTAACCAGGAGCGATGTCGGAGTTATCTCAGCCTAGAGCCTGAAATATACATTATAGGCTGTGTCTTTCTGTGCTTTATTTGGGCTGTAAAGTGATATCTTATTATTTCTCCCTCCTGGGCATCCTTTAATGAATCTAGATTTGAAAGTGAAATATTTATTGTATTTCGGGAGCTTAAGCATGGAAGGAGAGGAGGAGGAATATGCAAATTTGCCAGAAAGCATTAAAAAAAGGTCTCCTCTTTACTAAGAAAAGAAGGTGCAAGCGTGAATCCACTGAGCCTCAGAATAGATGTCCCAAAAAATGGTGTAATGGGGATGTGGGGAGGAGGACTCCCACAGGAACTACCCCGTTCTAGCTCCTCTCAAACACTTTGGAAATGGGAAGTTAGACCTGGAGTTAGAGATGTGCCTCATTGTTCTTAGTCCTCAACCTGGCCATTGCAGTGCTTTGGAAAAATGCAGAAGAAAATATTTTTCTGCAAATAAACCAGAAATAAAGCAATAAAGCCAAATGTATTGGCACAGGTAAATGCAGATTTAATGCAAAAGTTGCCAGAGCCCCAGCTTCATCAGAATCCACATATTTGTTTAAAAAAATAATTATTCTGCCATGTTCCACAGCCAAAATGAAGAAAGCTATTAATGGCTTGTGATTCTGTGACTTCAGACCATTGTAGTGTTGGTATTTCATGGAGCAGAGACAGAACACATCGTGTGTGAGCAGCACCACTGGCTTCAGCTGCTGCAAACAATACGGGGCAGAAATAATTGCACTAAAAAGAAATTACAGCTATTTGGGGAGGTGGCAGCTCTGCTGCATAGAGAGGAGGCTGCAGGTGCCGAGTCAGGCATATGCTTTAAAAAATCCGGATAAAAATCACTGGGTTTGATGCGGGAGAGATTTTTGGAGGAGAGGGAGCCGCTCTGTCAGCATTATGTCAGTAGGGAGGATGGAAGAGGAGGCCTGGCCTGCACGGGGAGCTGTGCTGGGTTCAGGCGGGCTGGGATGAGTCTCTGTTTGTGCTTTAAAGTCTCAGATGTACCATGAGGCACCGCAGTTTAACAAGTTGCTGTTTGTCAGCTGTGCTGTAAGTCACCGTGGGCGTGCTCGGCACCAGCTCGGGGATGCCACAAACCTCGGCAGATTGTGCCTTTCATCTGTTCTTATCCCAGTTCTTTTAGCTTAAACTAGTTCCTAATCATTACAAAAGCCCCAAACGAGGCTTGTTTCCAACAAAACAGCCATCTGGGCACTTTTCTTGCATCTTCACTGAGTTGTGCTGGGAGTTGCATTACCCTGGCATCACCCTGACACTCTCCATCTCTCCCTGCAGCAGGGGGACACCCCAGCCTTGGGGACAGCATGGTGGCCTCGGCTCAGAGCTGGGCTGGCACCACCTGCATCCCTCCATCACCTCGGTCATCTCACCTTCAGCACAAAATGAGAGAGGAGGAAGAGATGCAGCAGCAGGATTGAAATGTTTCAGCCCTGCTGGGCTGCAGCAGGGCAATATTTCATTCTGAAATAGGTTTTTCACTTGGAATTTGTTAAATGGTGGATGTCAGCTGGGAAACTCAATGTTTGGGTGGCTGGAAGTGCCTGCTGGAAGGGGAACTTCTTTCACAGTGATTGTGAAGCACCTGACTCCCAGCTCAGAGCACACAAATGTACATCCTGCCATATATAATACCATATGTAATATACAGCACAGCTGCTTCTGTGTGTGTGAAATATTTGCCCCATGAGCACGGGTGATTTAGCAATGAAAAGGGTCACCCACAGCCCGGGTTTGAAGGGAGCAGTCTGTCACCCAGAGAAATGGAGCTCTGCAGAGCTGCCAGCAGGCCCCAGGGAGGGGTGAAATGCTGAGCCCTCCTTGCCAGGGAGCCAGCAATCCTCTGTGTGCCACATGCACAGCAGGGCACCTGCAGCTGGCACAGCTGTCTGCACCACGGTGGCACCTGAGGGTCCTGGCCCAAGCACACAGCCCTGGAGCCCCTGGCCAGCCCTCACACGAGTCACTCCACACTCCCTCACTTCTCCAAAGGTTCTGGACTGATAAAAGAGAAATTTTCTGGGTTTCCAAAAAATTTTCAGCTGGCTCTGGCTAATTTCCTCCTCCCAGAGTGACACAATTTCACAGTAAATTCATCACTGCGGCAGCTGCTGGGCACCATCTCTGCTCCAGCTCCTGGCAGCCCTTGTCCCTCCCTCTGCCTCTGCAAACGGGACCTGTGGCACTGGTACTCCACCCTCAGCCCATTCCTTTCCACTTCAGGGAGACTCTCTTCCAGCAGAAGGTGAAACAAGCCCTTCCCATCCTGTTCCCTGGTGTTTCACTGTCCCAGCCCCACTGTGCCCTATCGTGCCATCACTGCAGACACCAGGCAGGGATATCAGGGCTGTGGGCACAAAGGAGCCCCGTGAGCCCAGCCAGGCCACAGGAGAAGTCTCAGGAGATGTCTCAGGAGCTGTGTCTCTGTCCCAGAGCACACCCAGCTTGCTGCTGAGCAGCTGGACAGCTGATGACACGAGGAAGAGGAAGGACACATTCAAGGCAGGCTGATTTTTTGGCAGATGAGATTTAAAATATATTAATTGGGCTGGGTCCTACACGGCCAAATGCAAGCAGGGAACGTGAGCTGGTCTCTGGCAGCTCCCCCAGTGTTTTCTGGTGTGGAGAGGCCTCTGTGCCCCTGCACAGGAGGGGTCCCCCAGCCCCAACACTGCTCCTGGGGAAGGAGCTGCTTGCTGCTGTCAAGTGAGGAAACTCTGTGCCTTTGTTACTTGACGTGATGGGAGCTCCCAAGGGACAGGGGAGTTGAAGACAATGCTTTTTTCCTTTATTTGCTGGGCAGACATACAGGGAAAGTGTGTGAGGGCTCCCAGCAGTGTAGGAGTCTGGATATTCTTGTGGTCAATCACAGTTCTTAACCCTTGTCACTCCTGCAGCGAGTCCCCTTGGGACTGTTTGCATTTCAGCTTCAGGACTGCCTCTCTGAAGGCAGCCAGGAGGGGAGAGGCTGTCACGCAGCCCTGTGTCCCCTCTCCCCTGGCATCAGGCCATCAAAGGCAGCCTGGAGCCATCCTGGCTCTGGTGCCAGTGAAGCTTTTGTTGTACAAAGCTCCCCACTGCACTGAAGGAATAAGTGAGGTTGTTTTGATTCCAGCAGATGACAATCCAGCTTAAAATACACTTGAGAGTTTGGTCAGGTGTGTGTTATCTTCCAGACATCTGGATGGTGTTCTGGGTTCTCCCCCCAGAGAATCCAGCCTTCCCCTGCTGCAGAGAATCCCTGCCTGGGATGGGATGGGATGGGATGGAATGGAATGGAATGGAATGGAATGGAATGGAATGGAATGGAATGGAATGGAATGGAATGGAATGGAATGGCTGTGTGAGTGGGGGCACACACCCTGCCATGCCAGCCTCACCCTGGGGACCCTCAGCACAGAGGGGTGGCAGAGAGGCAGAGGGGAGGCTGGGGAGCTGCTGAGGTCCCTGCTGTCCCTGTTGTCCCCTCTGTCCCCGCTCTGCTCCGGAGTCACTCGCCGTGCCGTATCCATCTCAATGTCATTTTCTTTGAGATGTGAGCTGGAACAAATCCGGAGCAGCTGCTCCATCTCTAAGTGTCCTTCAGGGATCCCTTCAGCAGACACTTTGCAGGATATAATGATGACATTCTAACGAGCGCTAATGCACACGTTGTCATCTTTCTGTATTTACACTTCCCACAGGAGGCATCGTTCCAAGAAGGAAAAGTGAGAGACGGAAACTTCTACGCAGAAACTTCAGTGCCTGCACCGGGCTGGGCTGGGCTGTGCCTGGCTCAGAGGAGCTGAGGGCTGGCAGTGCCCAGAGGGTGGCCAGGAGAGCACAGACACCAGGCAGGAGCCCCCCCATCCCTGCAGTTAGATTACACCAGGCTGCAAGGGAAAAGAGGGGAACAAGGATTATTTTGGGGTACAGCAGAGCCCACCTCGCTCCAGACATCACCAGCTTCAGTCTGGTGATTTCTCTGGGCATTCCATATGCTGGAACGTGTGGGCCTGCACTCTGAAGATGCCACACAACAAATTCATGGTCCTTCTGACAGACACTCGTTAGCCATGTCCTTAAACAAAACTATAATGGCCTCAGGGAGCAGCACTGTCCCGTGGCTGCCACTGCCAAAAGGACTCTCAAGTCACTAATGCAGTGAAACTCCCCTTGTACACGAGGAAACGAGAGGAATCAGCTCTTTCCCCCGAGGAATGGCAAATACAAATGTATAGACATGTGTGCCTATAGATAAATAAATAAAGGGGAGCCTACCAAAGGGAGTGGAATGAGACTCTGTGTCCGTGTGGCCTTTCAGCACTGGCAGCTGGAATGGATAAGGTCGTCACTCTGTCCTCTGCTCGCTGATCTTTCTGGGAGGAAGATGATATCAAATAAATAACATATCAAAAGATTTCAGTTTCCATCTCTCCGCTGTTCCTGCTGCATTACCTGGGCTGGGAGTGAGGATCTGGCCAGTTTGATAACCAGGAATAAATGCCTCTGCTTGTCGGGGAAAATTTTGCTGGCAAATTTCCGAACCAGATTAAAAAGTAAATGAGATTTCTTCTGGAGAGTTATTTTCAAGGGTTTTGTCTGCTGATGTTCTCGTGCAAGATTGCAGCCTTGCCAAGGGGGGAAGAGAACAAAAGGAGAGGATAAAGAACCGAGGTTGCAATTATCCAACAGAACGAGGTTCTCCAGTGAAAGCACCTAATCAGGAAAGTCTCAAATTTGCTTAAAATACAAAGTGTGGTACAACATTTATTTATAATCTGCCTCACCTGCTCAGATAAAACTGTTTCTAAAGCCAGGCAATTGCAGGAGACAAGCTGTAAAATGGAACAAATGGAATCAAATTGGGTATTAATAACAGTGGAAAAAATAATAACAGAAGCGGGCCTTTGAGCAGGGCACAATTCCTGTGTTGCAGAGAGCAGGTGGAGCCGTGAGGGCATTGCCAGCCAGGAGGGACAGCAGGACAGGAGCTGTGTGAGCCCCCAGCACGGTCAGGGAGTGGCTGGGGCCAGGTGTGGGCAGGTGGGTAACGAGGCCAGGGCTGAGCCTGCCTTCCTTCCTGGGACAAGGTGAGCTGCTTTGTGTCCTGCACAGGCTCTCCAGAGCTGGATGCAATGTGGTGTTCTTCCAAAGCCTTCAGCTGGGACCCTGGGTGAGTCTCTGGGTGTTTATTTCTCTGTTAATGCAGGAGATGTTGTTGGTTTGGTAGTTTGGTCAGTGGTTCAGCTCTCTGGTGCAAACTTTAGTCCACGAGCACACATCATGTGCTCTTGAACTGCTTAGAAGCTCAAGGAGTGACTGTAGGAGAAATAAGGCAGGGAATGTGAGGGTTGTGCCCATATCAAGGAGCTCTTGCTCCAGCCAGACGTGGGGTAGGTGCTCTGGCATTGTCAAAGTTGGTTGCATGGGTGTTATTCCAGGTTTTGTGTCTCTGTGCTCTATAAAAAGCTCTTTGTCTCTCTGCAAGGTCGCTGACATGAAACACAGGTTGGGCAAGTGTATTTATACTTGAACATTTATAAACCTCTTTGTTGTTGTCCTTTGCTGTTGGGGAAAACAAAGACCCTGACTTTGGTGCACACAGTGAGATGCTTTAAGTCAGAACAGCTGGTTCCTGTTACTCATAATCCCTGCCCAGGCACAGCCTCCTGGAGGTGGTGGTTTGGTGGTTTGAAACCTCTTGCAATAAACAGGGAGTGTAAACACAAACACCTGTGTGTGAGCCCTGGTCCAGCTTGCTGATCTCTGCCACCTGTGCTCCCAAATGCTCCAGAGAAAACCTGAATAAAACAGCACTTCCTGCTGGTGTTCCTCAACAGGTGAGGAGCAGGAGGCCGTGCTGGTCCTGTCCAGCCCAGCCCAGCCCGGTGCTGCTGGCACCCCGACCATGGGAGGCAGGGCCGGGCTTGTCCCCTGTGCTGTGGCCATTGCCAGCTCCCCTCCCCATGCCAGAGCACTGCAGCTGGACCCGGCCATGCAATGCTCCTGAAGGCTCCTGTGCTGGATTTCTGCTTTTGTGATGCTGCTGCTCAAGTAATGAAAGGATGGAGAAGCTGTAAGCAAACTGTGGGCAGCCCCTGGTGGGTGTGAGTGGCCAGGGCAGCGCTGGGGGTGCCCAGGGTCCCTGGCAGGTGACGTGGGGTGCACACAGGTCTCTGTATGTGCCAGGCTCTCCCAGGGATGCTGCACCACTGTCAGCACCCACCACCGTGCCAGCTGCCCTTAACCCCAGCTCCTGCCCTTCGTTTTGTTCAGGTTTGGGCAGCCACATTTCCAGCACCGAGCAGCTGCTGGGCTGACAGCAGTGACGTGTCCGTGCGGGCTGGCTCCTGTAATTGGGGTCAATCACAGAAAAAACCCTGTCACAGCACAAAGTGTTTCTCAGCTGCTGGGGCTGACAGAGCCAGCAGTGCTCGGGGGACAGGACACGGCCACGCTGCCCTCCTGCCCTCGCCTGCTTTCTGGGCACGTAGCTCCTCTCTGTGCTCTCTCCTCTCAAAGCAGGGCAGTGTTTGCCCTGCTGCCAGGTTTGCTCCTGGGGCAGTTCTCCCTCTGTCTGTCAGAGCAGGCTCTGGAAGCTCGTGAGCCACAGGTAAAGCCTGGGGTGCAGGAGGCCCCTGTTCAGTGCTGGTGCCACTGAAATAAATAAACAAACATATAGATCATTGCTGCTCCTTCCTGCTCCCCCTGCCAGTCAGCGCTGAAGGAGCCAGGGACCTTTCATGGAGATAAATGCAGCGCAAGGGGTAATTAAAGTGACTGATTTCTCTGTGGCAGGAGCTTCCCAAGGCTCAGTGCTGCGGTGCCCTTGTGTTGGAGCAGGGAGGGGAGCCAGAGGTGCCAGCATGTTCTGAGGTGGCACAAGCTGGGGACAGCCACCCCCGGTCACCTCCTGTCAGAGGCACTGTGACAGCCCGGGGCTCTGCGAGCAGCATCTCAGCCCACACATAATAACAATCTCATTTCCCTGCCAGGCTGCACCAGCAGGACCTTCCCTGTCTCCTTTCTCCCCTTCTCTGTCATGGAAGCAGCACGAGGGAAAGGTTCACAGCTCAGGGCAGGAGGCAAGAGAGGAAATTGCACAACTCTTTTATTGACAAAGGGGGTCTTACAAATCTGCCAGGACTAAAAGGACTGGTAAAGGCAGGAGGAGCAGGATGGCCCTTCAGGACCTGGGCACACACTGAGCCATTGCATTTGTAAACAGCAGCTTGTCCAAACAGCTGGACCATGGAAATGGGGGGACACAGTGCAGAGCCACCACAGCCATGTGTGCTCCCGAATTCCTTCTGCCTCTGCTCTGTGCAGCTCCATTGCAGCCCTTCCATCACTTATCATGAGGGACAGCATGTCTGGCCTCGTTTGTGAAGCATAAATGTTTTGTGCCACTGTTAATCGCTGCCCTGCACCTTTAGTCCAAAGCCTCATCCAAAGCTGCAACCAGCAGCTCATTTAGGTTTCTGGTTTGTAGCAATAATGCTCCTTTAATATGCTAGATGAGAACACAAATGAACCCTCCTCACGGTTATGAGTTGTTGAAAACCTCCCTGCGTGGCTGAAGGTCACTCCAGCAGCAGATTGATGCCACCCTGTCAGGGCCCATTCATCCTGCAGGTGGCCCTGGGGACACCCCTGCTGGCAGGGGACAGCTCAGCTGGGCGTGGGGCTCGTGGGTGTCTCAGTGCCAGGTCTGCCCACACCTGCCAATCCCTGTCCAGACCCCGGGCTTTGGCTGGGGCTTTCTCCATTCCTCAGGAGCAGCCATGTCTCTTCTGATGCTATCATGCATTCCTCTCTCTTTTCCTTTCTGCTCTTCCTAGGAGCTGGTGTCCTGGTGATCTATGAGTTGTTTGGAGAAGCAGCAAACACTACTTATGCATTATATACATGTCTTGTCTGTTCCACTTGATAATGCCATTCTTTAATATGCTCAGCAGTAGCTTTTGGGCTGCCTCTCTCCCCTCTCCCCTAAAAGCTGCCTGGCACACACTCAGACCTTTTTCTTCATCAAATAATTTAGGGGATTTTATGTCTAACTTTGTTTTCCAACATCCTTGTGCATGGAGAAGAAGAAGAAACCAAACAAAGCATCTGCCTCAGGACCCTGCAGTATTTCCTTCCTGATCTTTGCAGACAGAGTGGCTCTGAGGTTTGGTCAGAGATGAAAGAAGAGAAGACAATGACAGATGAGCAGTGAGTTGGTGTCTCAGTGTAGGTGGAGGGGGAGCTGCCTCCCCTCTCTTTGGTGTAGGAGCTGTCATGTTGGCTCTGTGTCTGTATTTATATATTTTATATATGTGTGTGTATGAATAATGGTGGTCCCATCAAGGTCCCATCATGGTGTGGTGTGAGTGCTGAAGGCCCAGGAATGACGTGGGCTCTCCTGGAGATGGAGAGCCATTTAAAAGGGGGGAATGGAGCTTTTTCAGTCCTCTTTTTCCAGCTGAGAGGAGAGCATCTGTCACCACTACTCTGATTCATGAAAATCACTCTGACCTCTCATATGGAGAGTCTCAGCTCTCCGAAGCCAGGGGAATCATGGCCTCATCCTTGAACTCAGTTATTTTACCTGTTCTCTCTGCAGATACTCTAAATAAAGCACTCCATGTGCTGCACTCAAGGTACCCTGACTTCTCTCAGTAGTCAATGACAGCTTGTTCTTTTTGATTCCCATGCAAAAAAATCCCACTATTCTTTGCTTTCTGTTTGCTCATCTCCTGGATTCTGTAGAGAGGAGTGTGGGGGCCTTGGCTGCTGGCACTGGGAAGGGCAGGAGGGGTTCCTGGGTGCCAGCTCCATCCTCAGCACTGATGCTGCAGGATAAATTCTGCATCCCTCCACACCCACCATCCTCCTCTCAGCACGATGCTGAGAGGGAGAGAAGTCCATGATAGATAAGCTTTAAAAAGGAGTGCAGGGTCACAGCTTTGTCTATAAAAAGTAAATAATGTGAAGAGCAGAGACCCATCTCCCGGCTGGCACATGCAAGGAGCTGAGAACGTGCTTTGCCTGGTGATGGGGAGCTCCCTTGGGACCTTGGACCTGCCAGTAAATGAGAGACCCGTGGGGCCAGTGTCTGATGCACAGCCTGGGGCAGCAGAACAGCCTCAGAGCGAGAGCCACTAACAGAGAGCGACTTGGAGGCTGTTAAGACATTTGCCTCTTGCATAGAATTTCCTCTTGTGTTTCCATTTGGCACACAGTGCTCTGATGGCTTGTTCCAAAGGACTCTGGGTGAATAGCTCCCCCAGTTCTGACCAAATACCGGGGGGAAGCACGGGATGGTCTGGGGGAGAGGGAGCAGGCACACAGCTGGGCTGGTGCTGCACAGCTGGAAGTGGCACAGAGGGAAACGCCGTGTCTCTGGTGGCTGGGCATGCTGAGACAGCATCCCACCCTCCCAGGAGCCCTGCAGCCTCCCCCTGCCTGAGTCAGCAGCAGCACAGAACAATTGACCTTGCGTGGAAGAGATGTCAAACAAATCTTTGTGCTCGTCACACATGGCTTGAGACACGCGAGCACAGCTCCCCACAAATCAATCTCTCGCCGTGGCCTGGCCATGTGAGCCCTGCTGGGGAGGAGTGTGAGGCTCCTGGTGCTACATCCACCTCCCACCTGCATCCCCAGGGCCCCAGGGTGCCGTGGGGTTATGGAGAAGCTTCACTGAGCAGCACCCCCCGAGCCGGCCATACGAGCTTGGGCAATCACATTTAGCATCGTAATTACAACTTGAAATGTCCTTGGAGGATCTGCAGGGGCTACGAGGAAAGGAGAAGAGCAGAGAAAATGTCTTCTTGTTGGGATAACCCCTTGCACGCTCACAAATGGCTTTGGTGGTGTGAGGGGACACAGGGGTAGAAGGAACTCCCACATTAGAGTTTCACAGTGTGAAAATGAAGCATTTCTGGGGAAATGAGGGAAGCTGCTGTCAAACCCAGGGAGTGGAGCAAAGGTGTCAGCCCCTGTATGTCAGTGCTCCTGTGCTGAGGGACTGTCCTTCAAGCTTCAGCCTCGTGTATTTTGGCAGAATTGCCCTCCTCCTTCCTCTGCTGTTTGGGGCAGGGAGGGGGCTTAACAGGGTTTTTTGTGCAAAGGCATAATTATACTTCCCTGATTAATCTCCAGGCTGAATCGAGTGCTTGCCATCAATCTTTGAAACAAACATGTCTATTTATATTTTAATTATCTTTCTTCTTTCCTAAAGTTCAGGTTGATTTGAGCTTCTCCTACATATTTATCATCAGAGCGATTCTCTCCCTGCCTTTCCTGGTGCTTGGCACGTGAGAGCACAGTGCCTGCTGGCAAGGGGTGGCTGCACCGTGAGCCCTGTTTGGGCTCGTGTTTGTGAGTGCTTGGTCATGGCATGGCCACAGCCTGGCAGAGGGAGCCCATCTCCAGTGGCACCGTGGGCTGGGGGATGGAGAATCCATCTCCAAGGGAGCTGCAGGCTGAATTTCGGAGCGCCCGTTTTCCCTGGGCAACCGCTCCAGCCATTCTTTCATTTGCAGCAGGGCGCTGTAATTTGTAAACATTAATAACCATTATTACTATTAAAAGGAAAGAAAGCAAGTAGCCCTGTAACTAATTACTTTAAGTGTTTTCAATGAGCCGCAGTTCGGCTCCTTTATAAAATCTCCTGCTGCGCAGACCAGATTGTCATTATGATCGGATCTATCCTTGGACCTATTAATTTTGCCCGGAATAACAGCTGAACAGATGGGGGAGAAGGCCACTGTGACGAGCAGAGCTCTGTGCAGAGCCCGTGTGCTGCCCCAGGGCTCCTGCAGAGCCCACCACGGCCGGGAGCCGTGATGCCCATGGGTGCTCTGGGCAGATGCTGCTGCTCAGACCCAGGCCCCTCCAGGGGATGGGGCCTCGTCCAAAAATCAACGGGAATTACCAACCCTGGTGCCACATTCCCTTTCTTCTGCAGCAGACGAATGTGGGGGGCTGCCTGGAAATGTCTGGTTTTTGGTTAGGGAGGCTAAACTTTAAGAATTTCCCTGAACCCGAGTTTATTCCTGAATCATTGGGTTGTTTGGGTGTTTTTCTCCTTCTGAGTGTCACCAGCTTGTTCTCCCTCTTCTTTCCCCTGATCTTTTCACGGGGGAAGGCACATCCATCACCAAGTGCTAGCACAGGAGGGACAAAACCTTTACCAAAGGACCATTAGGTGATGAAATACGTTTCCCTGCCCTCGTGGCTGCCCACGTGCTGTTTAAATGAAGCTTTTTAACTGAATGTGGTGGTGCCTTTTCACATGGGGGAAATTGTTCTAGTATTTACTGCTATTAAATTAATTTCTCAGTAGAGGATTTTAGACTCTTGTAATTCATGAGGATATTTTCGGTCCTGTTTACTGTCTGGTGCTTAAAAAAAATTGTCTCAAGCATTTGTTTGCCGAATATAACGCTGTTATTACATTAGCTTTCCCTCACAAGAGAGACAGGGGTTCATTAATGTTGATGTGAATCTTATTGTATCTCGGAGCTCTCTGAGCAGCGGGTAATTTTTCATAACATATGTGTGGCAATATTCAGGCACAGAATGATGAGTGGGAAATGGTTGTAGCCTGGCTCTGGTACACACCCCGAGCGGCTGCAGCTCTGCACAGCTCCGCTGGGAGATGCTCCAGGTCCCCTGCTCTCGCTCTCAATATGTATATTACAGGACATAAAGCACAGTCTGGAGTCAAGCAGTAGCCCATGGGAATCTCATGAGGTTTAAGGAGGCTGATGCTGCACCAATGCAGCCTAGGGATGAAGGGATGGAGAGCAGTCCTGGCAAGGACAACTTGGGTGAGCTGCTGGGTGAGAGGCTGGACAGCAGCTGGACATGTGCACAGCCCAGAAACCTCCATGTGCTGGGTTCATCCCACAGGAGCTGTGGCTGCCCCANACGTGCAAATGGGACTCATCCCTCCAAGCAGAAGTGCCTTCGTGTCTGGGCAGGCACTGCATAGGAGAGAGCTCAAGCAGAGAAATATCTCTTGTTCTCAAAGAATGAATACCCAAACGGTGAAAGAGACACAGCCCGAGGTGGGATGGGGCGGGGGGAGAAAAAAGGGAAAAACTGCTTCATTTGAAATGTTATGAGTATCTCTTAGTCCTAATGCCTTCCCTCCGAATGGCTGCATTCAGCAACGGAAATTGGCAGCAATCAGGCTCGCAAGTGTTCGAAAGAGATTTACTTGGACAGATGAAAGAAAAACCATTTTCTTCTAAATGCCGGTGCCCTGAGCAAGGTGCTCTGCCCGCACCGGGAAGTGCGCGGCTCCTCAGCCGCTGGGATATCGCTGAATATCGCTGGGATATCGCTGGACTGTCGTTGGGATGTCTCTGAATATCGCTGGATATCCTGTCCGGGATGCAGCGGCCGAGGTCTGGTTTTCATCAGCCGCTAATGAAAAGCTCCTCGCCGGTGTCTTGGTCGGGGCCGGTGTTTAGTGCCGGGTTTTGATCAACAAAACGCCGCGATTCGGGGCTTCTTCCCTCCTGCTTTGAAGTGGGAAGGCGAGAGGCGGGGAGGGGAGCCCGGGAGCCTGTGAAGATCCAGCCCACCGGACTTGTCAAAGCTAAAACCATGATGATTATCCCTGAGAGCAGAGCCCCATCAAAGCCGCAGCCTGCAGATGAAAGCCTGGCTCTGAGCTCCCTGCTTTTAACACCTCGTTTGTTTCTAAGCTCTGTTGTTCCCAGATGAACAAACGGTTTGTCTGCGGTGCCCAAAATAACCAAATCGCTAAAGGAGCAGTGGAGTGCTGCTTGCCGCGGTGTCAGCGAGCTGCTGCTCCGGCCACCCTTGCTCCATTACTGCTGATGGGAAACAGCTCCTTTTCAAGGCTCCAGACAACAGAAAATCAGAGCGTTCCAATGTATGAAATAGAAACACTGCAACAAATAGTCACAAGTAGCAGATGTTGCAAAATGTCATTAACAGCTAGTGGTCTCTGGCCAGTTTGGGGGTTTGCTCCCACCCTCTTGTCCCAAGTGGAAGAGCTGCCTGGCTGGGCAGCAGGGCTCCCAGGGAGCTGGAGTGGGCAGAGAGGGACCTTCAGGCCCAGCTTTGCCCAAAAGCAAAGCCTTTGCTGCCTTGTCTATTTCCCTCCCTCTTCCCAAACTTCTGAGGGAAGCATCAAACGAGGCGCTGCTGCCCCGCTGGCACTTGCTGCTTACACTGGAAGTGGAAGATGCTTTGGAAGATGGTTTTCCTCTCCCTCCTGATCCTCTCTGGAGAAGGAACATGTCACAGCTCTGCCGGGCCAAAGTGATATTTCCAGAAAAAACATCACTTTGGCTTTCCTTCGCCGTGCTTTGGCATTCGGGCCGACTGCCTGGGTTTATCTTCCCTCCTTGCGCTCAGGAGGCTTTCAAGTAGCATTTCAATTAAGATTTTAAACTGGCAAGATGCAAGTTAGATCAGAGCAGAGCTTGATCTTAGCAGCTCCCCTCGGCTGCCCGTTTGATAGAGGGAAATGTCGCTGTTTGTTCTTGTGTGTCGGGGATGCTGCGAGAGAGCGATTGCATCGTGTGAGCGCTCCCCGGGGAGATCTGAGGGGGAACTGCTCCTTTTCCTCCAAAACCTCCCCCAAAAAATGAGCTTCAGCGAGCAGGGGGCTGGCTCCAGAATGGAAACTGGGCCGTGAAATTTGTCAGTTCATCATTTGAGTGTGGAATTAAATCACTGTATAGTTATAGATAACTGTTTAGGGTGAGCCCCCGCCCAGCGATAATGTATCTATAATCTCTATTTTTTTCACTTTTATGTTTTTGGGAGAAATCTGCTTTCTCATGTGTATGCTCCCCCTTGCACGACGGCTGTTCAGCACCCAGAGCCTTTCAGCACCAGGAAAATACAAAGGATAAATAGTGGTAAACAGGCAGAGCTCCACCCAACGCCGTTCCAGCCCTCCTGCGCCTGTCAGTGCAGCAGCTGGATGGAAATGCTTCCCCGGCAGAATTTACCGTGGGCTCAGGGACTGCGAGATACAGACCTGGAGGCAAAAGTTGCCTTTTTTCCTTTGGAGTCTCTTCTTTCCAGCGTTGCTTATGAGGCAGAGCGGGGCTGTGTTGGTGCTGCAGGTACGAGCTGCCACACCAACACCACACCTGTATCCAAAAACCTCTGAGCCTCGTCCAACAAAGCTCACTTTGATCCTCCTTTGAGTGAAAACTCTTTGCTTTATTTAGGGAATGGAACTTGCTTCTATCTGCTGTTTGCTTAGAGGCAATAATGATTTAAAATAGCAGTCAGAAAGCTCTGGGGGCCTGGTGGCTAATTAGTCTTACAGTGACAAATGATGGCCACCCATCAGTGCAATATATTCACCCACAAATGATGGGTTAACTGGGGCGAGTCACTGTCACCCCACCATGGGGCTCCTCAGCCAGTGCTCCTTGGCACAGGGTCACACTCATTCTCCTTCAGCACTGAGAAGCTTGGCTTTTTCAGCTGTCAATATCTTGAATTTAAAGTGCCTGAGATAGGGCAGCTTGAAGCCTCTTCTGAGGACTCCCAAAATCTGGACTAGTTTGACCTCATGGTCACGCAGACATCTCTGCCTTTGCTGTCTCTTTTCTACCATCTCTGCAGAAATACACAGTCGTATTCAGTTCCAGAGCAGGAAAAATGAGGAGCATTGCAAAAATCAATGTTCAGCAGAGGACAGTGACTGGAGGGCTGAGGGGGAGGAGGATGCTGCTCCTGCTTTCTGAAAGGTTATTTTAGCTAAAGACAATGAAAAAATTCTCCAGGAGAAGAGCAGCTCCTGCAAAGTCCACCTGATCCTTGTGGTGTTTCATAACTCAATTGCAGCAGCGCATGAACCTCTGCAAGGAATATTATTCTTGTTAGGAGAGTGAGTTCCCATTTCTCATGCTGTGCTGGCACAGCCTGAAGCCTTGCTGTTGTTGCTCTAACCCAGGAAGAAACTCAGCAGAGATGTGTTTGCTCTGTGCTGTGGGTGTCTTGGAGAGAGCATGGCAGAAGGAGACATGAGCCAGGCTCTTCCTTTAGGATTGAGTCTAACCATTAACCCAGCACTGCAATGTCCCACTGACCATGTTCCCAGCTCTGCTGCCTGCTCTGGACACACTCCAGCACTGCAGTGTCTTCCTTGCAGTGAGAGGTCCAAAACTGACCCCAGCATTTGAGGGCTACAGTCACTGTCCTGGTCCTGATGGCCACAATATTTCTGGTACAAGCCAAGATGCCAACGGGATTCTTGCCCCCCGGGCACATGCTGGCTTATTCTCAGCTATCAGCCAACAATGGTCTCATTTGAACTTTATCTGCACAATATAAATTTAATAGTTTCACTGGAATGTGCTGCTCATCTTGTCATAACATGGGGGTGTTTGGGAAGGCTTCAGAGCCGGTTTAATTAGCAAAGTTATTTGGGAGGGCATTTTGCATTATCTTCCTCCTTTTCTCTCTCCTCCTGCTCTGTAATTTCTGTCAGTCTCAAAGGCTGAGCGTTGTAGCACACAATAAACAGAGCGGGTTCAAAGCCAGCGGTAGCAGCGCTTCAAAGGACACGGGGAAGGGAGGGCTCTGGCAGCAGTTTATGAGCTGTCATCTTCTGTACCGCCCCAAAAACAAATAAATAAGTGAGAGCAGATCTGTCCCTGCACGCTGCTGGCTGTGGGCACTGTGGGACTGTGGTTTGTCCTGTCCCACAGTGCTGAACTGCGAGGCACCTCTGGACAGATGGGATGTGGGCAGGGACACTCTGCCAGGGATGCTCAGAGGAACTTGCTGTGCTGAGCAGTGCCAGGATCCCAAGGGAAAGCTTTCCTCCCCACTGGGCAGTGGCTGTCCTATTAAGGCCTTCATGTCCTCTTTGCAGCAAAACTTACTTGTGCATTCACAAGGGAGCAGCTCTGCTTGGGCTCTCCGTCCGTCTTTCTGTCTCATGTCCCAGGAACTCCATACGCCACTGCCCGTCTGGCTGAAAGCCCAGGGCAGCAACGGGAAGATTTCCACTGACTTCAGTCTGTCTTGGATCAGATCCAGGGTGGGAGCAGGATTAAGATATCCACTCAGTCCCTGATGGCCTGGACGATGGCCAATGCCACTGGCATGTTTAGCGTGGCCCCTCCTGCTCAGGGCCATCCTGGCTGCTCGGCGCCTCCAAGCCCCACAGCCCTCAGAGAAAGCCAAAAGTTGTGCCACAACTGTGCCACAGATGGCCTCTGTGTCTGCCTGGCTGAGGACAGACCTTCTTTGGGGCAGGGATCATCCGTGTGTGTTTCCAACACAGCAGTCTGCTCTGAACATAAACAATAACAAGGGACAAGGTTTTACTGCTGCAGTGGTGTGAAATAAACCCAGATTAACTTTCCCACTCCTTTTCTTTCTCTTTCTGCATCTGAGAGCAGGAAACACAATTGATTACAGTGCTATGAAATTAGTGGTGTAGCTCAGCTTTCAGTGGTCAATTAGGATCCGCAGCGGAATGCTGGAGCCGCTCGTTCTCCTGCGGTGCTTTGTTCCCTCCAACGCCTTCCTGCAGGGCTGGCTCTGAGCTGCGTGGGCAGGGGCACAGAGAGCCCTGGGGAGCTGCCAGCAGCCCCTGTCCCCACCCTCCTCAGGGTCCTGGGCATCCCTCAGGTGTGTTTGGCATCCAAAGGGAAGCACGTCAGGAAAATGTGAGATGTCAGGCTGGGCTTGAGTTTGGCCAGCCTGGGTTTTGAGGGCAATTATCTTTTGAGCTGAACTTGTGCCAACTCAGTGGGTTCCAGTAGATTTGTTTCTACCAGGGAATGAAACACACTGGATTGAAAGGGGAAAAAAAAATGTTCCCACCAAACAATTCAGGCCTTTGCCCCCTGCAGCTCTTCTTTCATGCCCGTCTGGTTCATTCCCTGGAGCTGCTCCCCCTCCAGCCCCACTCACCCCTCGTGTACTGAAGGCTCTTCCAGAAGAGTGCAGAGCTCAACCTGCTGCTTTTCCAGTGCAGGCTGGCTCCTGTTAGCCCAAGGAGATTTGGGAAAGGTTATGCTCTTAAGGAAAATGGTTCTGTTGCTGCAATAACAAAATTGAGTTGTGTTTGATGGAGGATGTACCTTGGCAAGTCCTCGCTGTCAGTCACACCTGAGGCACACAACACGACCTGCCACCCTGCACCAAAGCCAACCCGTGTTTGAGAAGCTGTCACCACACAGCTTCAATCCCTCACCAAAAAAAAAAAAAAAATCCAGGTTCTGAAGGGCATATCTTAAAGATTGCAGAGAGTCATCTAGTTATGTAAAAATAAAATATGAATTTTAATGTGAGGCATTAACATGAGCTCTTTTAGGAATAACTACAGGACTTCATGATGAACGAATTAGAGCCCTGCTCCAGCACAGGTGCCTGCCAGTCTTCATAAATCAGCTCCAACAAGTTAATTCTTCATAAAGGAAGAGGAATGTGAATCTCTGGGATGGATGAATGGGCACATAATAAAAGAAGGTGCATGACTTAGAGCACAGGTCCTGGCAGGTGGGAAGAGGAGGGCAGTGTCAGGCAACACAGGAGAGAATAAGAGTTTTGGGAGAGGTCTTTTATACACCAACAAAGGGCAGTAGGTTACAAAGATGGCTCTTACCTATTGCTCCTATGTGGTAGATCCTGGAGACAGCTGGGAAGACTGGGTGCTGTCAGAGGTGCCAGGGTGCTCGGTGCCATGCTGTGCACTGCTGGCCATCTGAAAGCTGCTGTGGTCCAGAGAGGAGGCACAGGGTGATGCTGAGGCTCCTGTCCTTGGGACAGGACTTGTCACAGCAGCTGCTGTCCCGGGGAGAGCGCCCGTCCTCCCCACACGTGGGGATGCTCCTCACACTGAGCCTGTTCCAAAGGTCGCTGAGATGTTCCCTGTGAATAGAGCTTGCTGCTGAGCCAGGCTGCTTTTATTTGTTGTTGATTTTATTGATGTTATTGACTTTTCCATGGGGCACTTTGGGGACGTTTGCACAATCGCGTGTGCAGGCGCTGCAAATTGCTTGATGGCACAATGTTTAACTCGCGCTCTGCTCGGGCGCCAGAGACACATTTTTATTAAGAATCTGTGGTGGTTGTTGCTTTTGTGTTTATGATAAAATATATAATGCAGTCCTCACTGCTGCCGTCCCGCTGTGACCACAGGCTAAGGCAGAGTGATGATGTGTCAGGCAAGCGCTTCCCAGGCAGCAGCAGCCGTACCCAGCACATGGACTGGCTGCCAAGAGCTCCCTGTCAGTGTCCCAACAGGTGTGGAGCGTGGGCAGGACTGCAGCATGACCAGCCAGACACCCCTGCATGGCTGCTGCTGCTCCCAAGCTCCACTTCTGCAGGCGAGGCTTGAACCTTGCAGGAATTTGTGTAATTGGCAGATGGCAGCTACGAGGGGGGAAGGAGGTCAGATGCACCTGGAAATTCTGGGGTTTCTGACCCAAGGTCGAGGTCTCTCAAAAGGCTGAGCATCTGCTGCTGATGATGAGCTGCTCCAGGGCAGTGACACGTGGCCACCAGGAAGGTGATGGAGCCAGAGATTTCACTGGGAAGAGAGGGGGATAAAGATACAGACATACAGGCCCTTCTGACTGCAGCCTCTCCCTGAGGCATTTCTCTGTGTCCTTGATGCCCCTGCCCTCTGCATCCCTGCTGTCCACTTCTCCCGGGCAGCCAGCATCATGGCATTAAGTGTTTTAACCAGAGCTTTTATAGATTGAGCTCTGGAAATGTGATGTTAACACAGCTACGCAGACAAACACCATTAATATTTCAATACGTGGGTGAGGACAGGGAGAACATCCTTTCCTCCGTAAATAAAACAGGATCACTTGTTTTCTGCTCCAAGACTTGTCGCCTGCCTGAGACAGTAATATTTTAAAGTTGATTGGATCTTAAAACTGTAAGAGGTCCCCAGTGGCTCGACTTTAGCTGGCATTATCAGCTCAGCCATTGTCTCATGAAGCAATCTCCTCTTGAACCATCCTGTGCTCCCTCATCCTTTAAACACGTGCAGCCGGAAGCAGCTCGATTCTCTCTGGCTAGGGCTGGCTGGTGGTGGTGAGGAATGAAGATGAATATCCTCATGCCTGTGACCTTGGCAGCAGCCAGCCTTGTCCTTGGCACTCAGAGCACCTCCCAAGGCTCCTGTTTGCTTTTCTTCATTCTCCAGGGACAGGTTGACAGTGCTGTCCTTCAGGCTGAAAAACACGTCCAGGGGAGAAGCTGGGGGAGCATGAGGGAGAGAGTGACACCCTGCAGTGCACGAGGGCCAAGCTGGTCCCTGCACTGGGCAGGGAGGAGATGGGGGCACTCACTGCCATGGGCTCTGTGTTCTGGAGGGAAGCAGCAGCACCAAGCACATTCCCCAGCTGCAGCACACAGCAGCACCCTGTGAGCAGCACCTCCCAGCAGCCCCCAAACGTCCCAGGGCAGCATCGTGGCATGGTCCTTGTTATGTGATGGGTTAAAACCTGGTCCTGCTGTGGGGAGGACAAAGCAGGGAGTCCTGAGGGAGGGTGAGATGGGAGCCAGGAGCTGCTGTGGTGCTTCAGGCAAGAAAGGTGATTTCAGCTGTAGAAGAAAGACTTGGGCACATCCCCACAGAGATCAAGTGGGGGTTTACACACTGGAGTTGTAAGGATGATTAGAAAATGGGGATACACAGCCCTGGAAATCAGGAAGAAGAGAAGCAAAGGGAGGAGGTGTGCTGACAGGATTGGCTGAAGGAGTGCTGACAGTGCCATGCCTGCCCAGGAGAGGGAAATCCTGATGGCCTGTGGCTGGGCAGAGGGACAAGGAAAAGCAAAATGATCCTTAGGGGTTAGGAATGAAAGTAAGACAAATTCAGGCAAGAAATATGGGACAAATTCTTAGCAGTACGGTCATAAAACATGGGAATGGTTTACCTAGGGATGGCAGTGCAGCTTCTCAGAGTCTTTAAATCAACACCAGATATCACACGATCTCCAGGCAGAGAGCATCTGCAATCTTCTGAAGGCTTCCTTTGGGCTACACTACCCCTGCCCTTAATTAGGGTGGGTTTAGAAAATTAAAAATCCTACTAGTTGATTTGCCTTTGCAGTGAATTTCCCCATTGGTTTCCATCTGAGTCCCATGAAACCAGGATTGTGTGTCTGCTGTTCTTGTTTCCAGCTTCAGATAATTCTTCCAAAATGCCCTCTTGCACAAATTGAGCCCAATACGTTTGTGCTGTGGTAGCTAGGAGACTGGCAGGAACAGTGCTCTCCGTGATTATCCAAAGCAGTTGTCATGTTATTCTCATTGCTAATGGTATATAATTATGTATTAAGGCTCTCCAGGTAGAGCATCTTGGGGCAATTAGAGCTTACAGCAGAGGACACGGAAAAGACCCCAAGACAGGTCACTTTGTCCCTCTGGAAAGGGAAATAATTGTCCCAGGACACATAATTCACATTTTTGCTGCCTGACACGAAAGCAGATCCATTGCAGGGAGCCAGGACATGGTGTGGTCAGAACCAGGCAGAGCAGGATCCTTTCTCCACGTGCCTCAGGGCATGCAGGGCATGCAGCACTCACTCCTGGTCAGAGCCATGCCAGAGCTCATGCCAGGAATGCATTCCCCTCCTTTTCTTTCCTTAGCACCCTTTGCTCTGGGTGGGGGGGAATGTGATTAGCCCTAATTAATCTGCTCTGATGATCACAGGCTGGCTCGGGTCTTGTACAAGCTGCCTGTGGCATTTGACAGGGTGGGTGCCTGTGAGCCTGAGGTGGGAAGAGGATTATCTGTGGATAATCTGTTTCTCCAGGGGCTGTGGAGGTGTGGGTTTGCTGGTACCTTCCACCTGGCCCAGCCAGCCCGTCCTCTGCCGAGGCTCACAGTCCAAAATCATCATCCCAAACTGCGCTGCTGCCCTGCAACACGGACCCAAGGTAGGGGAGAAGGCAGGAGTGACAACAGCAAGCGTGTGACACCAGTCGGGGCAGTCAGAGAGGTGGGACCCTTGTGCTGACACATGCCAGAGTCCTGGGCTCATGCAGATCCTACAGGGGAACTCAGCCAGGGCTTCTTCCTCCTTGTCCTCCCTGGAAACAAAGAACAAAACAATCGAATTCCTGCAGGAAACTCCTCTTCCCTGTAGAAACAAGGGATTATGTCCAGAAGGGTAGCGTGTACCCTTCAGCCTCCCTTGGACCGCAGAGCCACCCGAGGGACTCCCGAGGGCTCCGTGCATCATTCCCACCCTGCCCTGGCTCTCCTCCTGCCTCTGCTCGCAGCTCCTGTGTTTGGGAGACACCACAAGACCAACTGCAGAACAGCAGCGATGCCAGCGGGGAATGCAGCTCGGGACGGGCTTGGGCTGTTAAAAACTGCGGTTTGAGGGTCAAAACTTGGGCAGGGAAGGCAAGGGCATTGCAGATACACCTGGCAGGGAACATCCCACCAGCCCTGCTACCAAGGGCAGCTCCTGCCGGGGCTGTGGGTGAGCAGAGTGCAGAAAATGGAAACATGCAGCAGGTGGGGACATTGAGGGGACACAAAAACAGAGTGAGCAGTGGGGACAGCGGGGGAGCCTTCCACACTGCTCCCCAGCCCTCCTGCACACACCACTGCAGGCATTTCCCCTCCAGGACAGGGCTGGGCTCTCTGCCTGTGCGAAGGCACCAGGAATCCAGAGCCACCTTCTCTGTGGTTATGAGCAGTTTTATTCTGAGTGGGGGGAACAATGAGAACAAACACTACAGAGCACTGGCTGGCGATGAAAGTTTCTCTGAACCAACAGAGATTTGCTTCAAAGGGGCCTGTGAAGAGGTTCCACTTAATTATGAGGCAGAAAGTGCCACATAACTAATATATGCACACAAATATATACCCGTGCATGCAGCCATCCCCCAAAAAGACTGGGCACTGAAGAGAGCCAGGCAGATCCTCTGGTGCTGCAGCCCTGGCAGCTCATGGACCAGATGCTGCACTGGAGTCACGTTGCTGCCAAGGGGACACGAAACTCAGTTTTATTTTTAACTTGGCTGGAGGGAAAGCGGAAGGAATGGAAGAAGTAGATGAGGACCCTGGAGATCTCAGCTCAGTTCCTGGCTCTGCTACAGATTCCCCATGTGACCTTAAGGAGGTCACTTCATCTCTGTGCTTCATTTCCCTTCTGCAAAGTTTGGAGAGCGTGATCCTCCCTCCGGTCTCGTCTGTTGGGTCAGGAGCAGACACCAATTTTATTTCTTGGCAAGTGCAGGGCAGGAGAGCTCTGTGTCTAGGGAAGGGACAGGAGAGCTCTGTGTCTAGGGAAGGGGCAGGGCAGTTTCCCCAGCTGTGCCCTCACACAGGCTGTATGCCTCTTCAGAAGAGTTCCCCCCAGACTTCCCAGGAAAAAGGATTTTGAGGGTAAACAGTAAAGCCTGGTCTTAGGAAAGCAGAAGGATTTTCACTCTGTAAGCTGCCCTCAGTGCCCAGAGCTGAGGGGTCAGTAGGTGCCACTTGACTCGCCAGATAATTGTTTTCTTTTCCAAACCACGGTGTCTGCTGGGCCCTACCACGCCATTATCACACCCACTTATGCTCTTGTCCCCACTGCTGTTAGTGCTGTTAGGGGAATGGATCTCCCTGAGTGTCACCTCTCCCTCCCCTGGCATGTGAGTGACAGCCCGTGCCCCGCTGGTGGCACCGCGCTGCTGCTGGCGGCTCCTCCGGCACGGGGATGAAACATTGCTGCAGCACCCGGCAATTTATGGCCATTTGGATCCCATCCATCAGTGGGGAGGCGCAGGGAGACAAGTCCCTGATTCCAGAGGCCCCTCTGTGCCCATGGCCTGCGAGGCTGTTCCTCACTCACCCATTTTACCCTTTCCCTCTCTTTCCTCTGCTCGCTGTCCTGCTGGAAGGACAGTCCTGGCAGGGATGGGGCTGCCCCATCCTCATGTGTGCCAACTTCCTGACACGTTGTGTTCTACAGAGTAGTCACAGGGTAATCTTGCACGTCCTTGTTTTGTCATTTAGGGCACTTAAAGTGTCACTGAGATTTCACTACCCTAAAAGCTTATCTGTCAGCAGGAGAGACTTATTCCAGTAAAAGGGTATCATCAGCAGCAGTGGGAGGAAAAAGAAGAGACAAAAATCATGTCTGAAGGTTTTCTATTCCGGGCTCTCTGCAGCCGACCTTGAGGCGATGCAGCTGCACCCAGCAGCTCCCAAGGCCAGTGGGCAGCACTGGCAGCAGTGCCAGGGTGGGCTGGGCAGGGTCCCAGAGCATCCCTGACACCCAGCTCAGCCCGAATGAACCGGGGGAAGGTTGCTTGAGGGTCACTGTTTCGTGCCCTGCCTTCCTGAGGTTGGTGCTGTCTGTGCTGCAGCTGCCAGAGGGCAGAAGTCCTTCTGGCCCGTTGTGGCAGAGCCAGCAGCTGTGTCTGGGAGCAGGAGGATTTCTCTAAAAAAAGAGAATGGGATCAGACTGCACTGAAGCTGGGCAAAAGTGTGGCATGAGCTGATATTTTTCGTGATTTCTGTGGTTAGCACCCAAACAGTGCAGTGTGGGTGGATGGAGAGAGTGAGAGGTGCAGGGAAGGGGAGAGAAAAGATGGAGGAGGGAGGGAGGGATAACTGGTTGCTCTTTTTGCCATCGTGGGAGGCTCAAATGGCTCATGTCTGGAAGGAGTTTCCATGGGAAACTCCGTCCTGGCAGCGACTGGAGCTGTGGGGACTCCTGAACAGTGAGAACGGGAGCACAAACTCGAGCAGTTACAGGTTCAATGTGCTGTTAACCATCTCAGACCGGGAGACATCCACAAGCGTTAGGGGTGGGGCCAAGGGCTCCCAGGCACACTCTGTACCTGCCTTTCAGGAATTCTTTGTCCCAAAAGAGTTATCTGCATCCCTATATATGGAACCTGTGCGATGCTGATGGAGCTTTCAGAGCATGGAAAGAATGGATCTGAGTGCTCCTACAGGAGTGAATGGTCCCTCTCCCCAGCCCCTGCTGCAGGAGGGAGCTTTGTTTCCAGCCCAAAATAACACCCACTTTGGTGGGGTTTATCTGTGCTCTGCCAAGTGCGTGACAAATTTGTACTAAATTGGAACCTCGAATGATGCCAGCACAGAAAACCAGGAATGCTATTGCATAATACAGGGAAACAAGATAAAAATCCTCCATACAGCACCATTACTTCAGAAGCAAGAATAAACAATATTTAAAAATGTATAAACACAGGCGGCATATTTTCCTTAAAAAACGTTTCAAGAAAAACAAAAGCATCTTAACAAGGAATAAAATATGAAAAGCAGAAGTAGGTCAGAAAGAAGGAGTCTAAGGAAGGGGGGAAAACTAACATGAGAATGAAAGACAAAGCAGATTCTGGTGGCACATGGCCGTGATGTGGGTCCGGGGAGCTGCAGGGACACAGCACTGTCCCAGGGCCCCAGCAGCTCTACAGGGATCCATCCAGGCATCTCACAGGTGCTGGCTGTGGAGCAATGTCCCTCAGCTCTGCCCTGCTCCAAGCCTGCCCACACAGAAAACAAACCTCGCTGGAATTGCCAACTTACCTGGGAGTCGGTGACAGAGGAGAGAGACATTTCACAGACTCATTTATTTGCCCCATTAACCATTTTAACGGCCTCTCTGCAATAACAATCATTCCCAGGGTTGGCAGAGCAGGTGTTCCAACAATCAGCAGGATTGAGAAGCCCTGGATGGCCATTATTATTAATGCCCATAATAAAAACATGCCTGGGAGCCACACACCCCGCTCCATTACACCCTCTGGTTTATGGGCCAGCAGCTCCCGCTCCAGGACAGCCCAGGGAAGGCCAGCAAGAGCAGCTCACCTGGCAGCACCAAAGAAAGGCTGTCCAAAACCACCATCTTTCAACTGACCTGTTTTATTGTGTCGAGAAAGAAGGACTGCACCTAAAAGCAGGTGCAAGGAGTATCAAACAGCGTGGTTTAGCTAGAACATCCGAACCCGGGCGCTGCTGGGGCCCAGCGTGCTGATTCCCCACTCAAACTGAAAAGCAGCAGCAACTCAGGCTTCTGTCTGCATTGAACAGCTGGTAAGAAACAAGGTAACCCAGGGGGCAGCTTCCCAAGAGACTGGCAAACAAAAAAGAACCAGGAGACGCATCTAGTGTGTGCTACGGGCTGGTGTGGCGGGAGGGGAAATCAGCTGGCAGCTTTATCACTTTCCCCATTCTCAATCAGTTTCCTTTTCTTCTCATCCGTTTTTCTCTTGAAAATGTGGTCTCTGTAGAACTGGAGTTCTTTGATGCTTTCCCTGATGTCATCAAGTGCTCTGAAAGAGAATTAAGGAGAGTTTCAAAGTGCCTGGGTACATCTCCAGCTATGCCCAGATCCTATTGCCACTGAAAACTTCCAGGCTGCAGGAAACCAAACTGATGCACATGGAAGGTGCATCTGTCAGTAATGAAAATAACCCTCACTGTCTCAGGGAAGCAATAAAAGTCCAAGGGTGCCAACGTGCCAGGGAGTAACACATGTCTTATTAGTTTATGTCACCCTGGGACAGAGCTGCTGGAAACCAACAGGGTCTACAGCATTGGCTGTTAAAAACAATTCACTCCGAGGGAAGAGCAGAGGGCTCCAGAGAGCTGCCCAGCTCCAGCCAGGGCATGCTCAGGGCTCAGCTCCACCAGCAGCACATCAACCATGACTTTGGCCAGACCTCTGTGACTGCCAGCCCTCCTCCTCCTCTGTGGGTACCAGAGCCTCCCTCCTGCCCAGCACAGGCACATCAGAGAGGAGCCACAGAGGCTCCCTGGCTCCTTTTCCCACCTCCGGCACATTCCAAGCTCAGGAAACAGGCAGGAGCAGGAGTCTCACCCTCATTCACAGTTCTCCAATTTTTGTGTTTCTGTGACCACCTCTGCCCATAAAAAGGGCAGATAACCCCCATTAAGTGACTGCACTTTGAAGAGCAGAGTGAACCAGAAGGGCTGAGGAAACTTCTGGTTCTCTGGATTTTAATGCTGCCTTTCCCTACGCTATCTAGGCTTTGGACAGGAGAATACAAACATCTGACATGGTGCAGAAGCACACAGTCTCCACCTGCATCAGGCACAGGATGCTGGAATTCACAGGGAGCCCCATATCCTGCTCAGGAAGGGCAGAGTTCCCTGCTCTGTCAGAGACAGAGGCACAAAGCTCACCTGTGAGAAGCTGCCTTCTTTGGTGCAAACTCGTACTCCTCTGGATACCAGCGCCTGTGAGCAGAAAAACTGCCACTTAAAAAGAAAACTGGGATTCAAAACCATGTCTGGTGGCTGCTGCAGGTTTGTCACACTCAGTGAAGGAACCCTGGTTTCACTGACACCCAGAGAAGCCACAGCCCTGCGAGTCCCCCTGCTGTGATCTGCAGAGCCCCAGCACCACAAATGGGCATGCCAGGGGTATCTTTCAAACCACTTAATTGGGAGAACATTTACCTGCAAAGTTCCTTGACAGTGCTCACATCAATGATCCTGTAATGAAGGTGCCTCATGAACTGCGGCATGTATTTGTCAAGGAATTTCTTATCTGCATGAACAGAGTTACCTACAAAGACACAAACAAGATGTTTCTTCAAAGACGCTACAGAGCAACACAGAAACAAGCAGCAGGCGGGGCAGGCTGGGAGAGATCACAGGGGAAGAAAAGCCATTCACAAGCAGCTCATTTATCCCATTTTCTAGCAAATATGATTGTAAAGGTTTGTCAGATTTTCATTGCAGGATCACACGGGGTTTAATACTAATACCTTTAGTAATTCCTCAGTTACTACTCCCACACTTTGTGTCACACAGACAAATAGCAAAGAATTATGCCAACACTGGGTTTTTCACCAAGTGAAAGTGGCCTTTGGTATTAATTTCACTCAGCACCTGTCCCAAGATCATATAAGAAATTCTGAAAGCAGTTCTGGGTAACAGGACACCTGGAAGATCCTTACTTGGCCTTTGGTTGGCCAACCAGGGAGGAAAAGACACAGCACAGAACAGGAACACAGTCCTGCCACACATGCCAGTGTCCCTGCATCCCGCTGGGAGTGCAGGACAGATGATGTAGTAGATGTTGCAGTTAAGGAGGAAGATGAAGAAGAAGCTTCACCTGCGAGAGGACAGAGCCCCGGGGGCGTCTGCTGCCGCACGAAGGACAGGAACTCGTACTCTGCCTGCTGCAGCGAGATCTTACTCTCCTTCACAGCCTTAGTAAGGCCAGACTGCAAAAAAGAGCCAAGTCATAAATCAGAAACATCCTGCCACAGACACTGCCAGGAATGCTCCAGTTCTCAAGGAAATGTTTAACTCTGCAGTGGAAGGTCAACCCTTCGAGTGCTGTTTGTTCCCCAGGTACCTCCTGAACTCTGTCTCAGTTCTCCGGGGCACTCCCAGCCTTTACTCTCCCCAGGGACCTCCTGCTTGGAAAGGAAAACCAAGGCAGGTGAATAGCCCTGACAGCACTGACCTTCCTGTGGGGTTTGGGGCTTTTTCTTTCCCTTTTTTTGATTTGTTTGCTCAGAGTTCCTTTCAGTTACCAAGATGTGAGGCATTGTTTATCCACCTGCACATCCTTGAGCCAGGAGAGCGCTACATCCCTCTATATCCCTGTTTCAGGAGAGGCACTCACCTCCCCAGCAGGGAGCAGCAGGTACCAGTGAACACAAATAAACAGGATCCTGCCTTCAAGGTTTATCAAGATTCCTATAAATCAGGAAAGTTCCTCCCTTCTTTTTTTTTTCAATAGCTAAATGTCAAATCCTCTCCAAGTGTTCTCAGTGATTTATTTCCATCTGGCTACGCTATATATTTCCACGACTGTGCAGCAAAAATCTACTTGACAGATCCAAGTGGTGGTTAAAAAATTCATTATGTGGCAGCATTTTCATCTATATTCTAATTGCTTCTCTTCTCTTAGTCAATTAAAAATAAGTAGCTCCTCAGGAGCAGCAAGGACGCATGCTACCATCTCCAATTCACTCCCAAGCTGAAGCTGAGCTGGAATCCTCGACTGGAGCAGGGAAAAGCACCCATCACAGTAAATTAATATTCATTTCCCAAACTCTTGCTAATTCTTCCCAGGGAGAGCAAGATGCCGAAGGGGGAAGAGAGGGGGGTTATAGATGTCTTAAAACTTCAGCCCTTAATTGAAAACTAACTTGAATTTCAATTCATCATCAGGGACTGGAAAATTCATTTGCTCTCTTGCTGCTGGCAAGGAGGAACCTTTCTTTGGTGGCCCAAAGAACTAAAAATAATCTCTTGCTACAAAAGTGAAACTTTCAGTGAAAAAATCCGCAAGGCTCACAGCGCTGAGGGGAGAGGCAAAAGCCCAGTGTTTACAGGCCTGTTTAATCCCACATGCACCAGAATCCACAGGAAGAAATCTGCATTTGACTGGCTCTGGACTGTTCTGCACTGATCCTGCACTTGTTCTTACTCAGGCATTCCCGCTTCACCTTCCCCTTCCCCACTGGAATTATTCTGAATTATTTTATGCAAGACTTCAGCAGGAGGAGCTGTCAGAATTTGAACCCAACCCAGCCTGCACCAGGGCTCCCACAGAGGCAGGAGGTGGCCAGCAGCTCCGTGAGAGGACCAAGGAACCAAACCCCAATTCCCAACCTCCCACTGGGAGAAAGGAGGCTCCTGCCTTGGGAGATGCAAGCCGGTGGCACACCCCTGAGTGACAGACCGCGTCCTGGTCCCCTCTGGCTGCTCCAGCCCTCCCAGGGGAGCCTCACTGCTGCTGAGCTGTGCTGCTGATGATGATCCCAAACCAGGAAGTAGCTTCCAGCACTATTCCAAATTATCAGAAACCAGGCTGCAAAGCACAGGCTGCTTCAGGCAAGCTGGAAGCTGAAGGCTGAAGATCCCCAAGTGCACTCTGAACTGTGCCACAGATGACTTGTGAGAGCAAAACATTGCACACAGGCTCCCCAGCACAAACTACGGCAGCGTCTCCTGTGTCTCACCCCTCCGTGCACTGCCAAGTGCCCGGCACAGGAGCTGTCCCTGCTCATCCGTTCTGAGCTGATCACCCGGGATTAATTAATTAATTACACGTCACTCTCATCGCGGCCGAGGCTCCCAGGGCTTTACCTTCCCGTGATGCTCCTTGCACCACTCGGACATGCTCTCCAGCAGCTCGTCGGGCTGGTTGATAATCAGGTTCGGGCCCTGTCGGGGAGAGCAAAACATCGAGGTAATGAGTAAAAAGAAGTTTAGAAGCGTGTGAAAGTTGAGTGCCAAGCACAAGCAGAGCAGGGAGCAGTCCCAGGCGGGGACACGAGGCGCGGTGTGACGCAGGCCCCGCTCCGGTGCCGGTGCCCGCTCCCGGTGCGGAGCCGCGGCTCCGAGGCGGCCGGGGCCGGGATCGCCCGGCGCTCCTTTGTTCAGCATNCGCCATCTCCAGGATCTGGTCCTTCTCCACGTCCAGGCCCGTCATCTGCCAGGGGCGAGCGGCAGCGTCAGCGCGCCCGGGGGCCCGCGCCCCCCGTCCCGTCCGCTCCTTCCCCGCGCCCCCCGCCGCCCCGCGCCGCCGCCCCGCACCTCTAGGTCCACCCAGACCATGCGCTGCCCCATGTCGCCGCCGGCCATGGCCGTCGCCCTCCGCCGGCCCCGCCACAACTGCCCGGCGCAGATCCGCAGGCGGCCCAGGCCGGCGCGGCCGCCGCCCAGCATCGCCGCCGCACTACAGCTCCCGGCGGCCCCCGCGCCGCCGCCCGCACGCCATGGGGGGCGGATACGCCGCAAGGGCTGCTGGGAGATGTAGTCCGCAGCAGTCCGGAGCCCTCCTACCGTCACCGGTCTCACGGAGCAGCTCCGCTGCCCCCGCCTCAAACGTGGATGTTGACCCAGGGGCTTTCCCCAGGGAGACTTTTAATGTTCTCCAAAACAATACTGTAATATTTTAAATGGACAACGGGGAATTGAAAGAGTAGGTTTGGATTACATATTAGGAAAAAATTATTTACTGTGAGGGTGCTTAGGCACTGTAACAGGTTACCCATGGAAATTATCGATGCTCCATCACTGGAAGCGTTCAAGACCAGGTTGGACTTGGACGGGGCTCTGAGCAGCCTGGTCTAGTGGAAGGTGTCCCTGCCTCTGGCAGGGGGTTGGAGTGAGGTGGTCTTTAAGGTATCTACCAACCCAGACCACTGTGTGATTTTATGACTGTATAAAAAATGACATGAGGAATGTTGCAGATGCCAGGCAGCATCTGTCCCACAAAATGCTAGACCCTTCTTCCATTTAATACAGATGTTCCTTTCTCCTAAAGAATTCTAACAGCACTTCTCTGTGACACAAGGACAGAGTGGTGGTTTCTCCAAAACTTCACTATGACTTTTTTAGCCCATGTAAAGCCCTAAAGTGTGAGTTAACACATTTAATACTGAGAACAGAGTTTGGCAGACTGCACTGCTGGTATTTTTACAAACACTAAAAGGTGACTTCACTGGGTTGTTTTTTTTTTGGGAAGGGGGGTTTATACATGTACTCAGTGAGAAACAGGTCACACTGGCTTTGCCCTCGAGTCCATCAGTGCCGCGCCGAGTGCCACTTGGCCTCTCTGTAGCTGTCCCTGCGGTACTCGTAGCTCCAGCTGTCCCGGTGCCTGTCGTGCTCCTCGCGGCCGCCCCGGTAGTGGTGCTCGGCCTCGTGGCCCCTCTCCTCGTAGCCGTACTCGTCCCGCTTGCCCCGGCCGAAGTGGCGGCTGTCCGGGGGGTAGGGGTGGCCGCCCAGCCGGCCCTTGCGCGGCGCCGGCCCCTCAGGGCGCCGTGGCCCCGGGGAGCCGGGCAGGGCGTGGAAGGAGTGCGGGTAGCCAGGAGGGCCAAAGCCAGGCTGTTCGTATTTCCCCCCGTACTGGGGCTGCTGCCGAGCCGCGCTGTTCATCTGGAAGGGAAAGAGGGAAAGGGATGCTCGGTTTGGTATATTCACTGCCTGGTGGAGTGCTTGAACCAAACCCTGGGCTGGCCTCTAACTCACACTGCAGATACCAGAGGGGAACAGAACCATCACTCCACTCTCAGCTGGACTCCCACAGCCCAGAGCCCTCTGTACCAGGAGCTTCAAATCTTCTGGAATTGTCATTTCAGCACCCCAAAAGTATATTCCCACAACCTGTGTCTGTGAGCGTGTGCACGTACCACCGCTTGTCGCTGCAGGCTCGACTGGAACCCTGGGCTGGCCATGCCATCTGGAACCCTCTCATACCTGCAAGGAAAACAGATCAGGAGTTTCAGCCTTAAACACACAACTGCTGCAATCTAAGGGGCATCTGCATCCTATCTGTGGTGTTCCCTCCACAGAAAAAATCATCAAATTGCACTTGGAAGCAGCCAGGAACACAGTGAACCATGCAATGTCGATCTCCATTCCACACTCCTCTCCTGGTGACACTCATACCTGCTGCAGTTGGATGCTGGATGAGGCATCCCAGGAGGGTTGGTGCCAGCAGCTCCGAGCTGGGAACAGGATGGATTGATATCCTGGGCTGCATGACTGCTCCCTGGGGAGAGACAAATATTTCAGGAGACCCACAAATACCAGTTAAGGAACTCAGGTGTGAAGTGAACTTGCAGAAAATTAACACGTTTTGAATTGGTTCTCAAGTTTCCACGTGATAATTGGCTCTCAAGTTTCATCAGTGATCAGCAAAAGCACAAGGCCCAGTTACCAAAATAAAGCACTGCAACTGTCTTGATTCCCCCCAGAAAGGGCAGAGATATTGTAGCCAATGTGCCTCATTTAACCGCTATCAGATGCAATTTTTAATGCTCGTGTGATAATTTAAAAGAGATCTTAGGGGTGCTGCAGGAATAACCAATAAAACCCCAAAGAGAAGGCTCAGCCAAGGGGTTACACTGGCCATGAGGGACAGAAGGTCCCTGGTGGAAGCACCGGGACAGGAGAGTGTGAGGGGAGCAGAGCTGGCAGATGAGGGACCCCTTGGTGAGAGGCTCCTGCAATTTACCCCGTTAACCATGATTCTGTTACAGGCTAGGGCAGTTGACAGCAGTTCCCTTTCCCTCTAGAAAAGTGGTGAAGGTCCCTCCGGTACCTGATCGGAACTGGATGCGCATGGGCCGCCCGTACAGCCTGATCCCGTTGAGCAGCCGCAGCCCGTACGGCACCGACTCCTCGTGTTTGAAATTAACGAAGGCGAACTGTTTGGGCCGTCCATCCCGGTCCTTCGGGATCTTCACGGTGATCACGGGGCCCGCCTGGCATCGAGGGCGAAGGGTTAAGCCAACACCGGGAGGGAGCGGGCGCCGCCGAGTACGTGCGCCCCGCCGAACGCTGTCCCACGGCGGCCGCCGTAGCCCCGCCGGCCATGGCGGCCGCGGCCTCCCCCGCCGCGCCCTTCCCCGGCACACACAGCGCGGGCGCCGGGCGGTACCTGGTGGAAGAGCTCGAAGATGAGCTCCTCGGTGACCTTGGGGTCCAGGTTCCCCACGAAGAGCGTCCGGTTCGCCTCAGCAGCCGCTGCGCCCATCGCCGCACCGAGATCTGAACGAGCGCGCTCGCAGCGGCTGCGCCCCACGGCGTTCGGCGTGACGTCACCGGGGGCGGGGCATGTGTGCGGGGCACGCCCCTTCCGGGGGCGGGGCCAGGGGAACGGGAGAGGCAATGGGGAACGGGGCAATGGGGATGGGAACCGTACCAGGAACAGGCACGGAGCCAGACATGGGAAACGGAGGAATTCACTGATGACCTGTAATTAACCAATAAATGGCAGTAAACCCCGTTTGCCCTGAGGGAGTCGGTGATGCATCACGCGCAGCGGCCCCGCTGTCGCGACAGCGCATCCCTGTCACGAGTCTGCGGCCAGGTCCTGCCCTTGGCGGCCTGTGCCCGGGGCTTCTCCGGGGGCTGGATCCTCTCGGAGGGGGTGGGTTGTGCCTGCCCCAGCCTTCCCAGCGATTTCACTTCTCCAAGGACTTTGGAGAGCATCCTTGGCTCTCCCCAGCCGCTGCAGTCCCCTGGGTATCCCAGAAGATGCTGGATGTAAAATGGGTGTTCTCCATCTGGAAAAAGTTTGAGAGGGGCAGTTGAGTCTTCATTTTTCATTAGATCCCCGCACGTTGCAGCAGATCCGATTTCCTTGTTAATTGGGTGCTGTTCATTTTCTCCACTTCATTACTTGCCGCCGCACCTAGAATTTATATCCATTTGGTTTAATCGCGTTCGCCTGGTTAAATTCCAAACAGTCACTCGTTCAGAAAGGGAATTATTACCTCGCTTTGCCAGGACTTCCACTTTGCCTTAATTTCCCTGGAGCCTCGTTTACTCTGCTGCGCCTGTTCTCCCTCCCTGGTCCCCTCGGGCTGGCTGGGAGCGTGTGCTGCCCGTGCCATCGGGGCTTGTTCCACGTGCGAGTGCCACGGCCCTGGCCAGGGGCCACGGGACGAGCTGGTGGGCTCAGGCATTGCCTGGCACAGCCTCGACCAGCCCAGGCTTGAAAATACGCAGTGAGAGAACAGGAACCACTTCAGAGCTGCTCCTGGAGTTCTGTCGTGCTTGTTTGTGTCGCTATTTTGTGCCCTTTTTGCTCTCCGAAGGAACAAAGTGGAAAACCAGAAACTTTTGCTTTGGGAGAAAAAGCCCATTCTTTGGCTGCCTGTTTTCACTCTTAATGCTCAGGCACTTGGAAATATTGCTGAGATTCCAACCAATTCCACTTGCAAGTTTCAACTATAGAAGAGGCTCGGTCGTTTATTTATTTGGGGAGTTTGTTTGGAGGGTTTTGTTTGCTTTTTTATGTATTTATATATACGTATTATATATATTTATCCCCTCCTGAGCAGCACGGAGGGGATGCAGAGGTGACAGCTCTTTTTCCATCACTACCACAAAGAGGCAGCAGAGCCCCGCACTTCTCGGGCTGGCACGTCCCCACAGCAGCTCGTCCTACTCCCACTCGCCCAGCTGGAGCCGAAATGATCAAACAGTTTTAGGCTCATTACCGACTCCAAATCTATATAATTGGCCTTTGCTTTTTTAAGGATCCATCGTTAGAAGTGACAGCTGAGGAGCTGCCGCATCATCGTCAAACTAATAAGTGCGAGTGTAGATCCAAGGTGCATTTGCTTTACAAACCCCCTCACTGAGCCAGACCTGCCACTGCCAAACCCTCTGCTGAGCATCTGAGGCGTAAAAAGAACGTCAGCTAGAAAGATGAACGTGGTAAAGAGGTTTGCTTCTGACAGCAGAGCCAACAATCAGTGCTCCCTGCTACTGCAGTGCTGGGACATGGGGCCAGCAAGAGCCTTGCTGGCCAGGCAAGCTGACCCAGGGGCATTTGCCAGTGCAGTGCCTAGCTTTCAATTCTTAGAGCCTGATTTTGTTTACTGAATGACATGATCTGGAAATAAAAGCACAAACTGCCAGCACCCAGAGGCAGCTGAGCAGGAATGGCAGAATGTCTCAGAGCTGGCAATTACTGCCCTCACTGCCAGCCTGGCACTGCCTGCTCCTGGGAATCACAGAATCATAGGATGTCCTGGGATTGGCCTGCCATGGGCAGGGACACCTTCCACCAGGTTGCTCCAAGCCCCATCCAACCTGGCCTTGGACACTTCTAGGGATGGGGCAGCCACAGCTGCTCTGGGAACCTGTGCCAGGGCCTCAGCACCCCTACAGGGAAAGATATCTTCCTAACACCTGATCTAAACCTACTGTGTCAGTGTGAAGCCTTTCTCCCTTGTCCTGTCACGCCAGGCTGTGAAGAGTAAAAACTCTAAATAGGCTCCCTTCAGGCACTAGAAGGCCACGATCAGGTGAGCCCAAAGAGCCCCAGAATGGCTCTGACACTGCAGCTTCCCAGCTCCACCAGAGCCTGGCTGCAGACGTCTGATTTCCACTTCCCCCCGTATTCTTATTTCAATCAAAGTGTGTGATTAGGGCTGCGCCAGCTCCATTGTCATCTCCACCTAAGTGCTGCTCTGATGGGTGGAAACAGCATCTCCATGTTTACAGTGAGGAATGCACGGCTCTGCTTTCCTGGATATTGTACAAAATCTGCCACTGCAGGGAGGGACAATCACATGGAAAACAAGCAGCACCTGCAGAAGGCTGGGGAGGGAGGAGAGGAGTTCTCCCAGCCTATGGGGGAGCACCTTGGCTTCGTCCCCTCACCTGTGCAGCAGCTGGGAGATTATAAAGGGCAGAGAGAGCTTGGGGGGGGCTTTTTGGTGTTTGCAGCACCTCGGGATATTGCTGGGTCAGGCTCTATGTGGCCTCTGTATGAGCACAGCTCCTATTGGTGTCCCAGAGGAGGTTTGGAAGCAGCCAGCTCGTGGAACACTGGCCTGGGGAGATGCTATGGTAAGGATGGGGGTCCTTTGGGGGCACCACTGGTGCTTCTGCGGGGGTTGGTTGAAGATGGCTGATTGTTTTGGTTGTAGAAAGCGTTTTGAGTTTTTCCCTGTATTACTGTGATCAGAAATCCTGTGCTTCAAGGTCCTGTCAGAGGAACCCACCCACTGCTGTGCCCTTTCCTCCCAGGACTGATGTTTGGCTGAGTCTCTGTCACATGGGCATTGCTGGGATCTTCGTTAAGTGATTCGTAATTAACAGCTGCCCGTGCTGCTGGGTCCCTGCCCCAGATCTTGCTCTCCAGAGGCTCTGCCCACAGAGGGGAGCAGGAACAGCCCAGTGCCAGGAACAAAAGGCGTCTCTTCTCCGCGTGGTGCAGAGGATCCCAAACAAAAGGTTCCCATTCCCTGCACTCCTCTCCCTGCTTCTCACTCTCCTTTCTGTGCTCCCACTCTTCAACAGGGATTTAAGCCGTTTTTTCTCTGGGCTGCAACAAGAAAGTAGCAATTAACTATTATAAGGCTGTTTTATAGTCCTGTGCAAACCCTTTCCATCCACTCTGCTTTAAATGGGTACATCTTTTATTCCCAGTTTTCGGGAGTGTAAAACTTTACAGCGTTTGCTGCAAACCTTCATACTTTGTTTTGCAGTTTATTGCTCCCTCTGCGGATATATCTCACTCATAAATATGGCTTCCAGCTCCCAGTACTTGACTAGGAGCTGCAGTGCCTCAGAGTGGTTCCATTAATGAGACTTTGCCTACACGTCGTGGTGTGATTCATCCCAAACCTGTGTCTCCCCTCTGCCCGAAGGTGCAGAGCTCTGTGGAAGTGCTCTGGCAGCAGCAGGTCACTCAGCCAGGGCATTCCAGTGCTAGCTGCACATCCCTGTGGCTCTGGGAGGCGTGGAAGGAGGTATGGAGAGGAGCTCAGTGGGAGCTGGGGCTCTGCTGGGGTGGCTTCGGGCACTGCCATTGTGGAGCCTTGGAGCAAAGGCTGTCTTAGGTGCAGGGTTTCCTCTCCTATGGATTGTTTACAGGTTATTTGTAAAAAACTTTATTTTCCTGTGATTAGCATGGAGTCTCTCTGCTCTCCCTCTACTAAGAGGTACAAATGAAGAGGTCAAATGTTGAGGTTCCTGTGGGTTTAGGTCTGACATGGCTGTGTTGTTTCTCACCACCCCGTAGTTTTTATTTCCACGGGAACATTGAGGAGCTCTTTTTCCCTAGTACCCATTTTTTGGAACACTTTGGAGATGTGCTGTGCCTGACACAGGCTCAGGTGTCCATGAACGGAGCCAGCCAGGTCTGTGGACGTAAATGCCAGTACCTTTGTTCTTCAGCAGCCAAGCCAAAAGCTGGAGGTGGAGGCAGAGCAGGGTTCTGTGTGCCACTGGTGCTGCCAGGGCTCTGGGAAGGGGACAGGGCACTTGGACCCCCTGCCCTGGTGGTGGGGCTAAGGGGAGGGCTGGGGGTTCCTGCTGCAGACCCAAGCAGCCGCGGTTGTTCTGAGACTGTCATGACACAAAGGATTCGGAAAGGTGTGGGATATTAAGTGCAGCTTTCAGACCCCTGCGTCCTACATGGTAATTTCCTTGCATTACAGCGATAGCGGCTTTAAAACCGCCCTCCTCCCGTCCCCTTTTAACAAAACAGAAAAGCATTTAGGGCCGATTTGTTTGGAGTCCAGAATGGCAGTGATTACAGCAGCGCCGTGCATTTGGGGTAAATGGAGTGATACTGGTGTAAGAATGACCTCTGCTGAAAGAGTGGCACAGGCTGGGGGCTGCTGTTTATCCCGCCCTGCGTGTGCCCTGCACCCCAAAGCGGGGTGCTTTGTCTCATCCCTTTGAGCATCCCTCCACTGCACTAGAGCTGCTTTTCCAGGGAAAAATAAGATCTGTTTTGAGGAGTCTTGGGTGGCTGTGTCCATCCCCACAGCCTCTCTCTGCAGCTGCAGGAGCAGGGGAGCGGGGCGGGCACACGCTGGCAGCGCTGCCTTGGCGGATGGTTTATGGCACCATTTGCCGGGGCCCGTACCTGCCGACGAGGCTCCAAATGTCAGAGCCGGGCGAGGGAACAGGTGGGCTCTGTGCGTCTCTGGGGCCCCGCTAATTCACAGGCGATAAATTAATGACAGGAACAGGGACAAAGTCCTATTCTGGGTGCAGGTGACTGAGCAATTCCCCTCTGCAGGCGGAGGGAGGGAGATCTGCCGCTGTCAGGCTGCCTTTGATTGTGTTGTCTGAGCCAGCCTTAAAGGTAGCCCGCGCTTGAGACCAGCTTTGCTCCTGTTCAGGGCTCTGGAAGCGGTGGCAAGTCTCGGCTTAAAATAATGAGCACCTCTGCTAATTACCTGAGGCTGCCTCTTTGAACCGCAGGCTGTCGCTTACATCATCCCCATCCCCGAAGGTTTCCTTCAACCCCAGAGAGACGGGAGATGTTCAGAGCTGATGACATCAGCCCCGTCAGGAAAGGATGTAAACTGTTTGCTCCCACACAGACCTGGTGCTGGTGCCAGGCGTGGGGCAGGAGGAGATGCTGGCAGGGAGATGCTGGGGTGTTCCTTGGCTCCCTCCCGGTATTCACTTTTGTCCCACCTGCCTACAGCAAGGAGAGCTGGCGCTATGCAGGAGGGAAAGGATGGGTGTGGGGGTGCTTTCGTGGGGAACAGGGCCAAGAATAGTGGGGGGAAAAAAAAAAAAGTACAGGAGTGGTACCATATTAAACAAGCTGTCGTCCGCGGACCCTGTATCAGCACGGTTTAGGTTTTGTCTGTGCCATCTCTATAGAATTCCCGAGGGATAGTGACCGGCGCCAGGTGGGAGGGCGGCAGGGCTGGTGCGAGCTGTGCCGGGCTCTCTCTCGCCTCTAGGAAGCACTCTGACCTCAGGGAAGTGCTGCTTCTCTCCCCGAAACGGGCAGCAGCGCTCTGAGCAGAGCTGCGAGAGCGCGCAGCATCCTTAGGCTTGGCAAAGTGCTTTTTTTGGAGAGCCTTGGCTTGGGAGTGGGCGAGAAGTGAGGTAGAGGGATGCCAGCATGGCAGAGCTTGGGACTCGGCAGTTGTCTGTCAGCTCAAGGGAGAAGGTTCTGGGAAATGCCCCGTGGGGATGCAGCAGCCTGGTCCCGCAGCCGGGAACCCCTTTCTGTGCAGGGGGTCCCTCCGAAATGGGGCCGAGGTGATGCCAGCCTTGGAGGATGTGGTTAGAGACAGGAGCGCGGTGCCTGGAGAGGCTGGGGCGTTCAGGAGCCGCTCTGGGCTCTGCTGAGGAACCTCCTGGCCCCGCACAAGTGCAGCAGAGACGAGGCTGAGGAACCTCCTGGCCCCGCACAAGTGCAGCAGAGACGAGGCTGCCCGGAGCAGGCGGCTGCGCCCCGGCCCGATGAGCCCGTGCAGATGGCGAGGAGATAAACGACACCATCTCCGTACTGTAGTGGCTCGGCCGTAATTCCTGAAAGACATTTATTGGAGGCAGCCTTCCCTTTTTCAGGGCTGTGACTCCTCGGGCAGGGGGAATTGCGATGGGGAAGGTGGAAAGCGCAACCCGGCGTTACTGATGAGACCGGTGCCCAAACCCCCATCCATTCCTCTCCTCCAATTTTCTCCTCTGACAATTTATAGGTTGGTTTGATGCTTGAATAGCTGAGTCTCTCTAGTAATATGTATTCTCTGTAAGTATTCCCCGCTGTGGCATATCCTAAGAGAACTCCATCAAATAATTATCTTCCCTTTTATTTATTCACAGTCTTTTCACTCGATCTGCATCACGATAAAATATTCCAATGGCTTCCTCTTAGCACTGAGCCTTCCCCAGATTGTAAAGTGTATTTATGTACAGTATTAAATCCGCCCTGCGCCGCTCTTTATCTCGCCGCTCTGCCCGTTCCGTGCCGACCCTGGCCACCCCTGCCCTGACTCCCTGTGCCACCTGCCCACGCCCAGGGCAGGAGAGGTCCGCAGGCAGCCAAGGACCCATCTGCAGCTGGAGCCGGAGGATGGAGAGGGGCAGCCCCACGGGGAGCTCCAGCCGGGATGCGGCTGCCTGGCAGAGCCGGGCTGCCCGCGGCAGCGGCAGGACGTGACTGCAGGGCAGCCGAGCGCAATCAGAGCAGGGAAGAAACCAATAACCTGTTCTGGCCGCTCCGGAGGCGCCGGAGGAGCAGCGCTGCTCTTCTCCAAGCACTCCGTGTGCCTCCCTGTGGAGCCGGTGGCCTCTGGGGAAGGATGAATCCCTAAAAAGGGGCTGCCAGCCCGGGGCAGCTTTTCCTACAGGAAGAGGCTATTTCAGGGGATGACGTGCAGAGTCTGAGCTAAGGTTTCTGGTGCTGATGAACACTTGGAGCAGTCCTCAGAGAAGGTGCAGGCATGCTCCAGCACAGCTGTGACCTCTGGCAAGGGACATCCTTTCTCCCTGGGATAGTAGGTCCATATTTGCAACTGGAAGTTTGAAAACAGCCCTTCCAACGCCAGCATATCCTCCTTGTCTTTCTATGGATTTCTGTGTGCTGCACAGCAGCCTAACAGGGAATGCTTGGTGTTGTGCTTGCTGCTTTAAAAGACCCCATGAAGAACCAGTGGCCTCTGCACCCAAGGATGCACGGGAGACATCTTGACATCTCTGCAGGTGTGGGTCATCCCAGGCTGTTCTGGACTGAAGGGGCTCCTGTGGTCACACTCACAGCCTGTAGCAGTGCCACAGATTCTGTTAGGCCAGAAGAGCTCTCCCCCCTCTGAGGGCTGAAGGAGTAAAAGCAAGTTTAACTGTGTCTTTAGGTTTGCTTTTGCTGCTTTGCCCACAGGAGCATTTCCTGGGAGCCATGAGGCAGTGGCAGCACCAGCACTTTGTGCCATGCTGTGTCACCATGATCCAGGAACAACAGTTATTTGGTTGGTCACAGAGGAATAGCAGTGACCGTTCACAATTGTAGTTTTTCTTCCCAGCTTTGCCCACAGTTCAGTTGGTAAGAAGATGGGCCAGGGAAAGGGGTGCTTCCCAGAAGAGGGAGTGCCAGGGGAGAGGATCAGTCATGGTGACAATGGTGACCATGATGCTCCAACTCATTGGCTCTGGTACCTCTTCAGGGTGGCATCCCCTACACTCCTGGAGAGCCAAGTTCCCCAGCAAGGGTTAACAGAGTGTATAAAATTGATTGCGATTTTAGTAATTCAGTATAATCACAGTCTACCAGCAGGTTGCTTTTCCAGCAGGAGGGTTTGGAATTATTTTCTGGAGTTTGCAATATAGAACTTAAATTAAGCCTCAGAAGTCAGAGGAGCTCTGCTGCATCTCTAATGTGGTGCTAAATTCTCAGCAGCACATTCCCTGTATTAAAGCCTTTGCTGGCAATTAGGTTCATTAACTATCACAATACCTTATTTATTACTCGGCATGCCATATGGTTTCCCAGCTAAAGAATGGCACCCGTTCTAGCACAGACCATTTGGCATCATAAAGATGTTAACAAATAATGTTATGGCTCTCAAGGGCAAAAGGGCTCGCCGGGCTGCAGGTCTGCACGGCAGGAGAGAATATGAAAACATTTTTCTTCTATGGCAAAATAAAGAATTCCTTGAGACAGAAGTATTCAAAGACTATCCCACTTGCATCACGCAAATGGGAGTTTTATACATGCCCATAATGGTTCTGTCAATATTTGCAGCAGGCAGCGTGCTCACTCATCTCCTTCCCTTCCTCTCGCTCCCTCTGAGCACGGACAGCGTTGGAGCAGCGACAGGAAGGACCCACCTCCATCTAATCGTGCTGCATTTATGCCTCTTGACTTTTATTTCTTCTGTTGGCACATGCTCTTTGGTGTATGCAGCTCTTGGGGACAGGATTAATTATCCAGCACCATTCTTTGCTCCTGTCCAAACTTCAGCACTGGGCACTGCAGCGAGGCACTCGTGTGCCAGTGAGTGTTCAGCATCGATTTCTGCTCTGCAGAACAGAGACTGTGTGTGTCTGTGCTGTCAGAAACAGCTTGTTGGGACCCCAATGGCAGAACATGAACTGAGGTGTTCTGACCCAGAAAGGGGAAAATCCCAGTTGTAGTTAGTTCAGTGCTTTTGGGAGGAGATCAGGACCTGTCACAGCCCAGGCTGCGAGCATTACGCTGGGTACGCCACACTCCGTTCCTATTTTCAGCAGGATTAGGATTACGACAGCCAGGGACAGCATTTCAGGTCACAGGAACTTGGACTGTCTCCTCTTGGGTACTGTGTGGCCAACAAGGAAAAGGTACTTCTCCATTCCTGCTCTGTGAGTGGATTCTCCTAGAATAACCGTGTCCAAAGGGTGATTTTTGCAGAGTGCAACTTAAATCAGAGTAATACTGAAAGCACAAATTAAACCTGTTTGTGATCCTGTTACAGTATCCCTTGACAACCTCTGAATTTCCAGAAATGGGTCAGAAAGATGAGTTTGAGGCACAAATAGCACTGCTGCCATATTTCCTAGGCAATGCTCACTTGGTGCCTTGGTGAGGTTGTTTCCTGGATCCTGCTCTTTGTTGATTCCTGGGTCAGCTTTCCAATTTGCAGGAAGACAATTCTGAGGAATGGCTCTGGGCTCCTGCACGTGGGCTCTGGTGGTCTGTGCACAGGTAGCTGCAGTAGCACAGTGCCAGCTCCCTGATTTCTGCCAACCATCAGGTGGGTCAGGGTATCCCCGGGGCTCAGTACCCTGCTGCCCAGAGTAGCTGGTGTGAGGCTGTAGCAGCTCTTGGATAACTGCTGTGGTGATGATCGCTTCAAAATGCTTTGGTGTACAGAACAGCTGCTCATTCTTTGGGCAGTGGTGTTTGGCTGGCACCAGGCTCAGCCTGTGTGCAGCAATTTCAGGGTGTCCTGGTCTGTCAGTGCCCACTCCTGGAGTGTCCTGCTGGAACTGCTCTCCTCAGGGAGGGATGTGACAAAGAGCTGTACTGCTGCAAAACTCACAGGCTTTAATGCCAGCTAGGATTATTTCTCATCACCTCAGCTGAACTCTCAAGCAATGTGGGTGAAGTATTCCACCTGCCAGTTCCACAGCACTGCTTCCCACTGGGATTACAGCCATTTCTTTGGGAGCTCCTCTGTTTTGTTTTCTATTGCAGTGGATGGCACACAGTACTGTAACAGTCAGAGCCTGGTCCCAAGAATCCAAAGCTCCACGGGAGGATGGTGTAGCCAAAGATGAAGCTCTGCCCCCAGACAGTTGCTGTAACCTCCATCTCCTTTCTGCTGGCCTCAGTGCCTCTCTCCAGAGTCTGCCAGCTCCTCTACCACCACTACCTTTGAGTTTTCACTGTTCCATGTCTTCCTTTCAGCTAATTACCTTTTTCGTGAGAGTTGGGATTTGTTCTTTTCCCCTTCAGATCCCTTGAAGAGATATTCCAATATGTGTCCCCCCCGCCAAAAGCCTCTTGGCTGGAATATCTCACCCCACCTCCCCAAGCAGTTTTGCTCCCTGCCTGCCCTGTCAGTTCCTCTGCACAGCTGCAAGGGCCCTCAGCCATCTGGTGGTGCCATAGACTCTTCTGTAGGAGGGAGCACGGTGATGCCATTGCTCCAACACTGAACCTTTCATGGTGAATTCCTTGTGAATGGAGAACTGTTTTCCAAACTGCATATAGAAATGGAATTCTGGTCCATTTGTGGTGGAATTGGCATTTCCCAACCAAAGGATGTAGCACCTGAGGAGCAGAAGCAGTGGAGGGAGAGGCACAAAGTGAGAAAGAATGGACTGGGTTCCAAAGGGAATTAATACCTGGAGAGGAGCTGGGAGCAGCTGCACCCCTGGTGACAGCCGTGTCACACACTCTGCTGCTCCCCCCATTCGCATCCCTGGCCACTGGCAGGGACACGTGGAGCCTCTGGCCCTGGGCAGATAGGTCTTATCCAGGAATGACTTTGCAGGAGTGTTTACTTTCATTCCTGGGAGGCTGATCGAGCTGTTCCAGCTAGGAATGTGCCCTGGCCGAAGGGGGACCCTGCCAAGTGCCCTCCAGCATGAACATGGCAGGGTCCAAGGGCACTGGAGCCCTGGCTGGGCTCGCCTCGCTCCCAGCACACAGCCGGAATGTGTCTGTGGGACCTGTGCCGATGGATACGAGCTGGAATACACCAATTCCTCATGACCTTTGGGAAGGATTCATCCATGTCCACCCTGAAAGGGCAGATTGTGAGCTGCCTTGCTGCACCAATGTTATCTGATTTGGTCACTGAGGAATCTGTGACCAGATAAGATACCAGGGCTTTATTGTATCTTCTGGCAATTATTAAGAAAATAAAATCAGTTAATATCTAACCTTGAACCTAGACCAAAACATTTAGCCTCAGACTTCGTTTTGCCCCTCTTGTACATTCAGGAATTGTACAGTTTAGAGGGCTGTTAGGAATGATGGAAGAGATGAACAGGAATTTAATCTGAACCTAAAATACCATCATTATGCAGCTCGAGCATCTCAGAAATGAGGTCTGTGCCATGTGTGATGCAGCCACTCGATCTTTTTGTCCTGGTGCAAGAAAGGGAATGAGGAGGAGGAGGAGGAGTCCCTTTGGCAGAAGTTTCCCCAGCTGTGAAGGCATTTTGTGTGAATATATAATGCAGAGATATGTTAAGAGCAGAGAAAGGAGGGAGGGGAAAGTCTTCCATGAGTGTGGGCTTTTGTTTGCCCTGTCAGAAGCAGTAACGTGTTCTCTGTGCACACACAGAGCACATAAATACATATAAATATCCTCTCCCCTGGAAAGGGAGAGCAGAGCACTGTGCAGCTGGAAATGGGACACGGATTGCTGCTAGAGAGGAAAGATGGAATGAGGGCTGGAGGTGTTTACTGAGTGACTGGGATTCAGGATGTGGCTTGCTCCCTCCAGTGAATGAACTTGAGCATCATGAGGGCACAGAAACTGGCTACTCCAGTGAGACTGAGGATGCTGCTTGTGGTCCTGGATGACTCTTTGAACTCTAAAACCATTCAGGGGCTCTTGGAAACCATCCTTTTAAAGGAAAGGACTTTTAATTGTTGATCTTGTGCTCAGAAAAGCATGCAATGAGCATTTAACTCACCTGGAATTCTCACTAGTGTCGGAACTTGCACATGATCCTCCTGGAGAAGGAACAGCCCTGGTGGAGTTGCAGCCCTGTGCCCCACTCCTGAGGGGACCAACGAGCATGAATGGTGTCTGGACAGACTGAGAATATCTTCCCCAGTGCTGTATTCATCCTGAGGAGAGTCAAAACCAAAGGGAACCAGGAAAATCAGGATGAAACTGGAACACAATCCCTCACTAGAGTATCCCCTGCTTTGGGAGGCAGAACAAGCCCCCAGAAGTGCTTAGCTGAGGTGCTGGTGTAGATTCTGCTCTATTTAAAGGACTTTTTTCTGGGATGAACTTTACCGAACACACATGCAGCCTCCACAGCACCATAGAGTCGGGGCTGACATTTAATGCCTCGGCACATCTCTTTCCTTGTCCCATGCAAGACATCAAGTATGTCAGGTTAAGAGAAGAGAAAAAGAGGAAAAATAATTACACAGTAAATTGAACAAGGCCAACCCCTCACACTTATTAGGGCTTCAAAAGTTGCTAGCTCTGGCTTGAGCTCTCTCAAATACGTATGAAGGATAACAGTAAAAATAGGTCCTGTACTGATGGTTGGGTCACAGCCTGCTAGAGGGAGACATTTTTATTTAATTACAAGCCCAGCAGCGTGTTGCTGGGGGGGAATACATAAACACAGCACTCGAAGCCCGGCTGTAAAGTTTGTGCTCCTTCGCTGAGTCACTGTGGCTAAATTCCCCTTTGTGTGGGGGATTTAGGGGAGGAATGTGGGAAGGCTGGCCCGGGCTACCGCCCTCCTGAGTCACCGCTCAGCTCATCCTCCAGCCCTGGCAGGCTCAGGGCCCTAAGCCACTAATTAGCCTCATTGTCTTAGGGCTGCAGCATCCATAACCTGGCACGGGGAGGGGGGAGGATGGAGGGACAAACTGCTGGAAGCCCATGAGCTGTACGTTTCTCCTGGCATTTGTGTTCTGTGCGTCACAACCCACCTCTCACCAGTCCCAGAGGGATCCTGGTCCATTCCTTCCGTGGGATGGCACTGATTCCATCGTGCCTACATCAGAGCAAAGCTGGACCTTGGAGCAGTGCTGATAAGCAGGAAGGATTTCCATGCACAGACTGGGTGTGCAGCAGCCTCCTTTGGAGCAGTGCAGAGACACATGTGGCAGTGACACGATGGTCACTGCTGCTGTGCCTCTGTGGCGTGCTCCAGCCTGGCCAGGTGGCATCCCACACCCAGCAGGGCTGGCAGGTGGGCATGTGGGGAAGGGCAGACAAGGGTTTCTGCACTGGGACAGTCCACACGTGTCCAGTCAGCTCTGTCCCAACTATCAGGCTGTGTTCTCCTTTCCCACACCAGCAGGCAGCTCTGTGGGCTGGCTACAGCCAAGCTCCAGCAGTAACTTGCTTTGGGATCAACTGCAGTGTGGATAACTCATATCCCACTACCCCATGCCACAGCCCCCGATCCAGTTGCGTCCTCGGCGTGACTCTCAGGTTCCCCTTGTGCAGCACACAGGGGCACAATGAGGGGCCTGTTCCTGGCCCCTCCACTCCCTCGGGCTGCCACAAGGCACACGGCTCCGGTGTCCGCACGCTCGGACGGAGCCTGCTGCTAATCAGGGGGGTTCAGAGGGAGCTTAATGCACCGTGGCTGCACACTGAGCAGCTTTCCCGGGGCTTCCCACTACCCCTTGCAAACAGCTTTGTGCGTTTAGGCTTTTTTTTTTTTTTTTTAAATAAAGTCTAACACATTTAATCATCTTTTCATAAGCTGTCAGCTTGCCGCGCGCCAAAGCAGAGTAGCGCGCTCTGCCCCAGCTCCCAGCAAAGCAAATATGCCTGGAGAAATCCTGCTCCTGGGAGCGTGCACGCAGGGGAGCAGGAGCTGCAAACTTCCCTTGGGGTCTGCAGTGAGATCAAAAATCCGTTTTTGAAAGTCATGGATGTTTCACCGAACTTGAAACTGATCTTATTTGCACAGCATCTTTGCTCCAGTGTTTCATAAGTCAGGGAGCAGGGAGAACAGGTCCAGGGGGCAGAGCTGGGGTGGGCACAGCTGAACTCAGGGCCTAGCAAACCAGGGAAGTTGGAGCTGTGTCCTTGCACGCCTCTCTGGGGTGGAACGGGGATATTGTGTCTAACAGCGCTGGAGGAGTGTGTGTGATGGAAAAAGGCATTTGTCTGTTGTTTTGGGCATGATGCTCCTCTTCCCTTTCCATTCACACAGATTGGGTGATGCTGGGGCACCTTCTGGCTGAAGTTGTCCTCCAGAATGTTTTTTGTGGAATAAGCATCCTGAACGAGGAATTTCCTTTCTCTACTGTACGTGTGGAGCCTGCTCAGTTTTACTCTCCATGCACTAGCTGCCTCTTGGAGAAGCATTCCAAGGTTGCCCTTGCCATCATCCCTGGAAATACAGGCTGCTGCACTGCCCAGTCCTTGTCTTCCCCCAGGCCTGGTGCTGCTGGCCAGGATATTTCCCCTGGGGAAGTAAACATTTGTGTCTCCCTGTCAAGCCAAGGCTGAGGGCTACAAGTGGATCTGAATGGATCCCTCATTTTCTTGGGAAGGATGTCCATGCTTCACCTGGTCCTCACACAGAAAGCCCTTCCTGAGGAACCACCAACTCAGGGGTTTAATGCTGGAGGTTAATAATAATCACACGAGGCAGCACATCATTGCACTGTATCTGGTTGAGAGATTTACAAGTGAAACTCGTGGCGGAGGAAGAAATTGCCTCAATCACTGGGAGTAATGGCACATGGAGAGGCACTTGGGCGTGACTGCTACTTAACACGGAGCCCAGCTTGGCTTCATTTAGCTGCTGGTGCCTTTCTAATAAACACGTTACACTACAAGGTGGGGATTAAGATCAGAAAAGTAAATAAATTGGAAACTGATGGGGAGAGATGGGAGGGAAATAGAAGGCTCTGAGCAGGAGTGACGAGGGATTGACTCTCATGCCAGGACACGGGGAAATGACCCTGAAGGCCATGGCTGGAGCTTTCCAAGCATCTCTGTGGGCCTCACCTGTGGGCTGCAGGTGCTGGGCAGCCCCACTGCCAGGGTGTGTGGGGTGTCCCTGCTCAGGGTCACCAAGCTGGTCGCTGCCTTTGGCAAATGGTGACCAGGGGAAGTTGGTGTCTTAAACATTTCAGTACCTTTTACTGTATGTATTAGAGGAGCAACAAAAAGTGCCACGCACCAGTTGACAGGAAGGACTGGGGGGTTAATTTTCAGGATGCTGCCTGGGAATTTAGCCGTGGGATTTCCATTATTGCTAATGGGACTCACGCAGCTTAATTTCATGAGCTACACTAAGAACATACCCCTAACTGCCTGCAAAATTTCAGTCCTGAAATCAAGCCTTTTAAAAGTTAGAGAAGAGTAAACAAACACCTGAAATCACAGTGTCTCACTATTTCCCCCTCTCAGCTGTTTGGATTTTAAAGTCTGGAAGAGGGAGGAACTCAAGCAGTTTGAGACTATTAAAAACCCCATCCTGCAGGCACGCTGGCTGCCTGTGCAGTGCGTCCCTGCTCTCTGCCAATTACAGCAGCAGAGTTATAACCCCCGAAAAAATAGGAGGAAGCTGATGCCTTACCCTTAACTATAGCACGGTGAGCGCGGCGTTATCGCACGCGTCTAATAACCCGCGAGTGCAGCGCGAGGCCTCCGTTATTAGGCTCTTCTCGTTAAATGACTGCTATCATCTGGTCCCAAAGTACATTAAATCCCATTATAATTATAAACACACTTCCCCATAACGTTCTCCTTAGATTACATTTGCGCTGCTTTACCCCAAGGGTATCTTTGTACTAATGCCGTCCGTGTTTGTTGTTTTAGCTGACGACGCCGGGCCCTGCGCGGGCTGTGTTGTGCCATGGGTGCAGCAGGGAAGAAGGGAGAGCTGTGGGGCTGCCACCCCGCCCCTCCCCGAGGATTACACAGGTGTCAGGCTGAGCCTGGGCACCGCCAAGGAGCTGAGGCACATGCTCAGGGCACACAGCGCTCCTCGGAGCGTGGCCCGCCGCTCCTGCCGCTGCCTGGTGCTGCCGTCGGTGCCACGGTGTGGCTTTGCGTCTCCCCCTGCGCTTCTCTCCCCTCTC
>VXBI01004067.1:697136-727781 GCA_013397375.1 Toxostoma redivivum
GCCGTGGGGCTGCGGCTCCGCCGCTTCGCCGCGCACCTGGTGGGGCCGCGCTGCCGGCGGGACGGGGCGGCCGGAGCTGGAGCCGGGCGGCGGCGGGGGATGCGCACCTTCCTCTCCCTGCTCTCCCTTGCCTTCCCCGGCCGGCGGTAGCGGGGACGCGGCTCCGGCAGCTGCGGATCCGCCGAGCAGCGCGGAAACTTTTGGGCGAGTCGCTGCTGGGCTGCGGGCTAACTTCGCTCTCTTTCGTCTCTTCTCTCCCCGCTACCCCTTTCCCGCTCCACTCTGCTACTCTCCCCCTCCGCCTTTTGTTTTCGCAGATAGTCGGCACACAAAGCTGGTCCCAGATTTCAGCGACGGCGAGACACCCTGATGTGTGAGCCTGGGGCGCGCCATGGATCTGACTAAGATGGGGCTGATCCAGCTGCAGAACCCCTGCCACCCCACCGGGCTGCTGCACAAAGCCAACCAGATGCGCCTGGCGGGGACGCTGTGCGACGTGGTCATCATGGTGGACAGCCAGGAGTTCCACGCGCACCGGACCGTGCTGGCCTGCACCAGCAAGATGTTCGAGATCCTCTTCCACCGCAACAGCCAGCACTACACCCTGGACTTCCTCTCGCCAAAGACGTTCCAGCAGATCCTGGAGTACGCCTACACTGCCACCCTACAAGCCAAGGTCGAGGACCTGGATGACCTGCTCTATGCTGCCGAGATCCTGGAAATTGAGTACCTGGAAGAGCAGTGCCTGAAGATCCTGGAGACTATACAGGCCTCCGAGGACAATGACACCGAGGTCGCCATGGCTGATGGAGGTGCCGCCGCCACCACTGAGGAGGAGGAGGAGAAGAAGTCGAGATACATCAAGGGCCTCTTCATCTCCAAGCCCGCTGGTGAGGAGGGTGGCTACGCTGGCATGGCCAGCCAGAGTCTGCTGGCAGCCACAGTGGAGCAGAGCCCCTCTGCCTCCGCATCCTACTGCTCCCTCTCTTCCATGAGCCCCACCAAGGCGGCGGTGGACAGCTTGATGACCATCGGGCAGTCACTGCTGCAGGGCTCGCTGCCCCCCAGTGCCCCCGAGGACTCACGCTCTGCCGCCGCCCGCCGCCCCTCTGGCCTCGCCGAAGTCAAAACTGAAGCAATGCACGTGGATGAGGCCTCCAGCCATGACAGCCCCCGGACAGCCGAGCCCGGTGCCTCCAGTGGAGAGAAGCCTGATGAGAAGGGCAAGGAAGGACCTGGCACCCCGACCCGCAGCAGTGTCATCACCAGTGCCCGTGAACTGCACTACACCCGTGAGGAGGGTGCCGAGCCACCCCCTGAGCCTGGCCAGGGGCTGCCGCTGGGGCCGGAGCCGTCCGCTGCTGCCCCGGGAGAGAAGCCCTTGGGCATCTATTCCCTGCTGCCGAACCACAAGACTGAGCCGGTGCTCGGCGTGCCGCCCACTGCGGCGTCTGCCCTGCACGTGCAGCCGGCCCTGGCTGTCTCCATGGACTTCAGCGCCTATGGCGGGCTGCTGCCCCAGGGCTTCATCCAGCGGGAGCTGTTCAGCAAGCTGGGCGAGCTGGCAGCCGGCATGAAGACAGAGAGCAGAGCCCTGGGTGAGCAGTGCAGCGTGTGTGGGGCAGAGCTGCCGGACAACGAGACCCTCGAGCAGCACAGGTGAGTGCCGAGGCCGTGCCTGGCATGCTGCACCGGGCAGCCGGGATCTCGCCAGAGGGTTTCGGTTTCTGGCTGAGTGCCGTACGCGCTGCTGCAAAGTTTCCATCGCGTACCCCAAAACCAGCTTGTGGAGTAGCATTCTCAGAGGGATGGCTGTTGCAGGTCTGGCAACTGTGCCAGAAGGTTCCTTCCAGTGAGTGCTGGCTGGGGACAGCCCGGATGAGCTGGAGCCGTCGGTGTTTCACGCGAGCATAAACCCCACCAGTTTCCCTGGCTGGCATCAACCAAGCAGCTCTGAGCTGCTGCCCTTTGAGTTTAGGGATCTGCGTGTGGAGAGATGCAGTGGGGACAGGCAGCATTCACCCCCTCTCTGCCGAGAGCTGCTCCCTCCTGTGCCAGTGCCGGCGTGCGCCAGCGCGGGCAGTGGTGGCAGCACGTAGTGACTTGCTAGCCTGGGGGGGTTTGTGCTGCTCAGCTTCCCGGTTTATGAAACATTTACACTTTGCACAAAGTGGCGCGGGGGTCAGGCTGGGTGACGCCAGGGCGAGCGCAGAAGGGCTCGGGCTGCCGCAGAGCCGCGGCTCTGTCCCTGCGGGGAAGGTGAAGGGCTGACCCTCCAGTGGCTGCAGATGCGGCTCCGGGGCTGCCCTGCTCGGGGTGGGGGTCTGTGTGCTCACTCCCAGCCCCGCACCTGGGGGCTTGCAGCGGGATGCTGGTGTGACTGACACGTGAGCTCTGCTTCGCTGTTTGCTGCCTCCTGCTCGTGGTTCAGGGACCAGGGCTTGCTCCCTGATTTGGCTGGAGAAGGGAGCCGCGTTAATCACCACACCAAAATCGGCGTCGCCAGTCAAATCCCATGGCTCTGAACGTGCTCCGGTGAGCGCTGCTCAGGCCCCCGGTGTGGCTGCACCCCGCCACAGGACAGCAGCGTCCTGCCTAGGCAAGACATCACCGGCATGGTGCCGTGGCTTCTCGCTGCTTCCCGTGGCTGCGCACCCTGTCAGATTTTTAATGAATCAACAGGTTAATTAGTCGTGCTGCACACAGGGCGCTCCGGGGCCGGTGTCCGTGCCGGCACGCGCCTCCGGCGGGGCGGTCGGTGCTGCCGGCGTGCTCGGAGCGGGGATGGCTGCTGCCGGTGCCGGAGCAGCGGCTCCCCGCACGCTCAGCCCCCGAACGCTCCGGGTGCGGGGCGGCAGCTGCCGAGCCGGGATGCTCAGCCCTGCGCGGCTCTGCGAGCGCTGCCAGCATCGCCCCTCGCTCTGCCGCATGGCCCCTGCGGGGAGCAGCCTTCACCCCGGGAGGGTCCCCGGCTCCGTGCGGGTGCACAGCCGCTTTCGGCTTTGTTTCCCCCTCTGGCAAGTGGGAGAGCTGGGGCTGGCGTTGGTTACGTCCCCGAAGCCGCCTCGGCCGTGCGGTGATGCAGACCGAACGTCACCGGGAGAGCTGCAGTGAGGGCTCAGGGAGAATTTTAACGTGCCTTTCTGCCTCGGTCTCAAGGCTCTCCCTTTAGCCCTCCAAGCCCAGAGCAGCAATTGCTGTGTCCGCAGTGGAGGGCGATGCTGGGGCTGTGTGGAGGCTCAGCCGTGGATGTGTCCGGAGGGAGGGAGAGCCGCTCGGTCAGATCCTTGCCCCGTGCTCGGGAGATGAGGGAGCCTGGCCCAGCTGTCCAGCACGGAGCCCCTCTTTCACAGCGCCTTCCCGCGCTCGGCTTGCTCTGACAGCCGTAGCTTATTTCTCACTTATTCCTTATCGTGGGGCTGGGCACACGCCATGCTCCGCGGGGCTCGGGTCTGCCTGGAGCGCGGAGCTCAGCACTGGCCCCTGCCAGCGGAGCCTTAAACGCAGTTGCTGAACCCAGCACCAAACTCTGTTTGCCTGTTCTTCTTTCAGACCGATTACCTGGCACTGGCAAACTTTGCAGGGTTAGCCAAATCCTTTGAGCCGTGTTTAAACTGATCTGTAAGACCGTCCATGTTGAAAGGCATTGGGTAACAGTCCAATGAACTCACTCCCTGGCCCCCAAAGTCTAAATCCCAGGCGGTTTGTGTGTAGACAGGGTCTCATGTGGCTTTTTTATAGTGTTTGCTTTCTAATACGTTGTGAGAATTACCATTTGGGGAGGATTTGTGGGATCCTATTGTATTCATGGAGCTGTTAAACAGCATCTGCGCTGGGTTGAGATCTGCAGCTCTGCTGGAGCAGCTCTGGTGGCAGCTGCACCGTGCTGGCTGCGGGCTCTTCTTCACTCCACTGCCTGGTGAGGGGGCCTGGGGGTCTGTGCCCTGTGCTGGAGTCTGGGCACCCCCTCCCCAGGCGGCTGGAGGTGGGGCAGGATGTGCCAGGGGCACCACGGTGTCACTCGCTGACTTTGGCTGACCTCTTTCTGCCGCGCGCTCGCTGCTGTGGTTTTGCTTTCCGACCCTGATGCGAGGCGGAGATGCCCGATCAGAGCCGTTCCCAGCTGTGGTGAGCTGGGGGCCAGGGGGCAGGGGCGGGGGTACCTCACTGTTCCTCGTGGTGTTTGGCTGCCGTGTGACAGCTTCCACGTGCCGAGCCCCAGCGGGTGACAGAGCCCAAAGCCACCGAGCACCAGCGCTGCTCGTTCTGCAGGGAGCTCGGTGAGCCAGCGCCTGCCGAGCCTGTTTGCAGAGCACAGGCAGCCCATGCATATGGCAGGGCTGTTTGTTTACACACACACATGCCTATGGAAGTGTAAACATATATGTTTATAGTCTTGGAGCCTTCTGAGTGTTGTTCCTGTCTTCATTAGTATGGGAAGCATGTGCAGGAAAAAGGAGAGCAGAGGGTTGGCCTGGCCTCGGTGAGCACAGGGGGCCACTGGCCCTGGGTGACAGACAGTGCCCAAGGGACAGTCATCTGCTCTGGCCCAGTGTGGTGACACGGCTCCTTGGCCTCGTGGCAGCATTGTCTGTGCCATGTCATACCCAGGAGCACTGAGCTGTGACCTTTGGGGGGCCAATTGGCCACGAGCCTTGTCTCTGCCTCTGATTAGGGTTTTCAGGCCCCTGAACCTGCTGGCTGCTGCATGATCCATTTTTTTTCTCCCTTACCAAGCTTATGATTTTGACTAATTGAGTGTAGATTGAGTCGTCGAGTCTTTAATTTTTTTTATAAAAGATTTCCTTCTGGGTTCAGCAAAGTTCAAACTTAATCTAATGTTAGTATTGATCGTCACTTCTAATTGCAGACAAAAAAGCCATAGTTCAGTGGCCTTTTTGGGGGCTGTTTTGTGAAGGAAAACCTCCAAGCTGTAAGGCAAGAGCCGTGCCGAGCTGCCAACTGAGCCTGGCATAATTTGTCATCAGGAAGTTGAATACCTTAAAACTTTAAAAAAATTAAACCTTGTGTTTTATAAAGTGATAGCGACTGGGAAGGCTGCCAGTGGTGATGAGATCCCATACACTTCATTTATGGCACAGTTGAGGATCTCAAGGCGGTGCTGCCCGGGAATTCACCGGCCACGGTGATGTGGCTGCTGGCAGCAGTGTGCCAGTGCGACGTGGAGATGCTGCTCTGGAAAGCAAAAGTGCTTTGTTGGTGATGGTGCCATGAGGCTGGTGGAGGCCAGTGGTGGGTGAATGCTCCTCGTGGAGAGATTTTGGGTGGAAGATGCTTGTGCTCACTGTCACATGGGGCGATGTACCTTGGGGAAGGTTCCATGCCAACTCTGTCTGTTCTGCATTTTGAGGTTCCGTGGCTGAGCTGTCAGCTAAAGATGTGTGTGTGCCAGTGGAGGATTTAAGGGCGGGGTGAGGAGGCTCTCTCTGCCCCAGTGGCTGCTGGCCAGCCACTGTACCCCAGACTCCAGATTTGTGCTCTCTTTTCCCATTGAAGGACAGAAAAGCACTGGATCTGCCTGTCTGCTACCAGTAGCACCAGTGTTCAGGGCCAGGCATCAATGCTCCCACCAGTCTGAACTGCTCCTGCTTGGGAAAACTGCAGCTTCCCATGGGGATCCAGCCTTTGGCTCTTCCTCTGGCAGCCTCACCTCCCCTCTCTCCACCTGGATTAGCTGAGCGTTGTTCTGCTAATGCCATTAGGCACGTTGGCACTGCTCGGCATGTCACAGTGAGAAACAGATGCAGTGTACCATTAAAGCAATAAACGTGATAAATCGGATCCCAAGTGCTTTGTGAGATGTTATTAGTGTTAATTTCAGTAGCCGAATACAGTAGTTGTTTTTTATTTTATTTTAAGCATTCGTCAATTTATGTTTCACTGCAATTTAAACTTAAAAAAAAAAGGGGGGGAAAATGGAAAGCAAATGGGGGAGGGAAGGAAAAGCCAGGTCAGCAGCTCCCCAAACTCTGCCCATGATTACTTCCAGAGTTCGAGGATGACCTGGCAGCTCTTGTTTCTTGCTGATGGGCCTTATTAGCAGCACCTGGCATCATAAGGGGCTAATGGAAACCAGCGTTCCCGGCTCCGGGCCGCGGTGCAGGGCAGCCGGGCGAGGAAGCTCTTATTAGCTTTATGGGCAGGGGGACGTGCCCTGCTCAGGAAATGAATGTTGCAGCTAAGGTCCACAGCGCTGACCCCGAGCGTGTAACCTGTGAGCGCCGGCCGAGACCCCGCGCAGGATGCTTGGGATTTCGGGGGCTCTCTGGTTCTTGTCATGGGCAGAGGGGGAATACAACATGGTATGTTGCAGCCTTGAACTTTTGATTTATTCAGTGGGTGACTTAACCATTTCCATACTCAGCTCCAAGTGTGGAGGGAGAAAAGCCCCCTTTGGTTTGTACATTATTCTATCCATCATTCTGCATCAGTTTAGTTGTGCGTGCACTGCATTCGAAAGCAAAGCTCTGAGGTTCCCATCAGAAAACACCTATTTCTATGTATTTGTTTGTTTGTTTCCCCCAGCTCAGTGAAACTCTGGTTTCTCCTGGCCTCGATGCCTGGTGCTTCTGACACCTTGCAGAGGGACATCCAGGGGTGTGATGGGGTCATTGCCTGCTCTCTGCCCCTTCCCCAGCACCACTCAGTTCCCAGGGACCAGGACCCCGTTGGCTGCAGGGCTGGGACCCCAATGCATGAAACCTGCCACAGTGGGGACACTTGGGTGGCTTTCCCCAGAGCTGGCTGTTGCTGCAGCAGCTTTTGCAGAAATTTGCAGAGCATCCTCAGTCCTCGTTACACCTCGCACAGTGGTGTTGGTTAAAATGCTTTTACAGCTATGCAGGGGGCCCCTCAGAGAGCCTGTGCTGGCTCAGGGGTGACTGTCCACCCTTTCTCCCTTTCCCTGTGGAGCTTGGGAGTGGTGCAGAGCAGCCCGGGCTGTTGGTGACAGAGCATTGCTGCAGCCTTCCCTGCTTCTGTGGGATGTTGGCTCTTTAGTTACACCAGTCTGTAAATCTGTTTTCCTTGGATAGAGTAAAATGATCTGCATTTTCCTTTTTGCCTGCAATTAGCGAGATTTTTCTTTTATTCCCCCCCTACCCCCCCTTGACAGCTTCAAGAGAGGCTTTAAATGAGTAATTACTAAATATTTCCCGGCAGCCAAACACGGGGCCATGGCATCTCCTGTTGCAAAAGTGAAAAATATTTCTGTTTGCAGTTAATTTTAGTGGCAGGCAGATCATGTTAACTGGGTGTAATTGCTTCCAGATATGGCAGAGGGTTTTGTGTGTTGGGATGAAGGGTCTGGTAAGTGCTCACTTCCTGTGTAAATTAGCCTATTCCATTCATTCCTCCTCACCCAGCAGTCCTGGCTTGTGTCACTCTGCCGGTGAGGGGTTCTTCTCCCGGGCCTGGCTCAGCACTTTATGGTGGGATCAGTCCTTTGCAGGGATTGCTCCCTCCTCTGCTGGAAGGGATCTGCATCCCGCTCTGCAGCATGACTTGGACAGAGCTTGGCGTGCACCCCAGCCCTGGTAGAGTTTGGTGGTGTGACAGGTACCAGTTGAAACAGGGAGGGTCCACAAAGGGAATTTCCGACAGGATATCACATGAGCAACAGCAAAAGGTTCTTGCATCCTTTGGAATAAATGCAGACGTGGCAGGGGAGTCTGTGTGTGGCCAGACACCTTTTTACGTTGGCTGATGAGTTTCCAGTGCAGTCGTGACATCTACTTTTGTTCCCAGGCTCAAGTCCAGTTGCTCAGACCTGCTGTGGGGTGTTCAGGAGCATCACCTGTGTGTCTGTTCTGGATAACCTTTATCCAGGCTGGGGCAAGCCTGAACCACTTGGTTTCTGTTTGGAACGTGCTGGTTTGCGTTGGCAGCGCTCTGGGTAACTTCTGTGCTGACAGCAGAGCAGCAGGTACCTTTGGGAGAGTGCAGGTGCTGTTGGACCACGTCGTTCACAAAAGAGGTCGATTCCTCTTTTTGGCAAGAGGTCACTCTGCACCTGAAGGAGGGAGCATTGCCCTGAAATCAGGGTTGTGGGAGGGAGCCTTTGTGGCCCAGGCTCACACGCTGGCCAGGGGCCAGGCCCGCCCGGATCATTTTCGCTGTAGTGTTCTTAACTGATTTTAAGTAGATTATGGTTGGATACGTGCCCTGCTGTGCTGGTTCAGGTTTCCATCGGCCTTCCTTGTCTCGTTGCTGTTTTATTGGCACGTTGTTTAGCAAACAAGCCGGCAATGTGCGATTGAGGAAAAGCTTCTCCACGTAGGCACGAGCGCTGCAAGGCGCGCAGAGCCTGGCTAGAGCCGCCATAAATCAGCGTTAAACAGCCGGCTTTGTTCGCGGTGTCAGCGCGGGAGATGGGCTGGTTATCGTGTATCAGCCGGGCTGATAACCCCTGCTCTGCTCCGTGCCGAGCGAGGAGCGGGCAGTGCTGGGGATGCGGGCAGTGCTGGGGATGGTGGCAGTGCTGGGGATGGGGGCAGTGCTGGGGATGGTGGCAGTGCTGGGGATGGTGGCAGTGCTGGGGATGGTGGCAGTGCTGGGGATGGTGGCAGTGCTGGGGATGGTGGCAGTGCTGGGGATGGTGGCAGTGCTGGGGATGGGGGCAGCACTCGGGATGGTGGCAGTGCTGGGGATTGTGGCAGTGCTGGCGATGGTGGCAGTGCTGGGGATGCTCGCAGTGCTGAGCATAAAAACAAAAAGAAACTCAAAAAACCCACAGCCCCAAGCACCAGGCCATTTCCGTCTCTAGCATTCAAAAGACACATAGAGGGATACTTGGGGATGTGTTTTGTGGTGGGTTTAGTGGGGGAATGGTTGGCTCAATGCTCCTTCCCTTTGTGATTCCCAAATATTAACCCTGCCAGAGTTCAAGAAGTGTTTGGACAATGCTGTCAGGCACATGGTGGGATTTTTGGAGCTGTCCTGTGCAGTGCCAGTAGTTGGATGTTGATGATCCTTTTGGGTTCAGGATATTCTGTGATTCTATGATTTCCGTACCAGGTACTGCACCAGTTACAACCCACATGTGGTTTGCCACTCCATCATAACTACTGAAAGTGCTTTTATGCTTTTGCCACTGAGCAATGGTGCTGGACTTCACATGCTTTGCCCTTGGTCACCTTCTCTCATTCTCGTCTCCATGCAGTATTTATAGTAAATCATATTAGAAAGGAGTGCTAAGGAGGAAGCATGATTCATCCTGCTTGAAACCACCACTGACATAAATAAAGGCAAAGCGCTTACTACGTGTTTTTTATTATGGTATTTAGGGACAGGTTGTACTAATTTTGGCGTGCACAGAGTAAACCCAGGAAGGCTATGACTCCAAGGAATCCAGTTTCACCACAGCACAGGCTGTGTTTTTAAAAAATTTAACCAAAACCCAGACAGCCTTCTTTAAAGTGCATGTGTATGGCAGCACAAGGCTTTTGGGACAGCTCATTGCCTTCCAGATTTCACTGCATGTCTTTGGCTGTTGCAGTAGTTTCTCAGGGCTTTGCTGTCATGCAGGAACAGAGATGGCGTGAACTCAGGCATCACCTTTACCTGAGGCCTAGCACAGGTTCCCAGAGAAGCTGTGGCTGCCCCTGGATCTCTGGGAGTGTCCAAGCCCAGGCTGGACAGAGTTTGGAACAACCTGGGATAGTGGAAAGTGTTCCTGCCCATGGTGGAGGGTGGAAATGCGATGAGCTTTAAGGTCCCTCCTATTCTAAGCCATTCTATTATCACAGGTCTGGAATGGGATGTGCAAATTGTAGCAGAGAAGGGCTCCCTGATGAGGGGGTGCACAGAGGGGATGTACAGGGTGTGCTCAGTGCAGAGACCCTGCCAGCAGCTGTCAGGCTGTGCGAGTCTGGGCTGTGCTGGGGCCGGATCTTATCTGAGCCGGGCACGGGCTGCGGTCACAGCCGCTCTCAGCTCACGCAAACGCCTTCGTGTGCGAGATAAGGCAGCGGCGTTGTGCAGCACCCACACCTCTCTGGCCCTGCCACAGCGTGCCCCAGGCACCGGCCTGGCTCCTGTGTGCCATGGCTGTCACAGCACAGTGCCACCAGCCCACACAGCGGGCCCCTTTCTGCGAACGGCCCCGTGCTCAGAACCGAAACCCTCCGGATCTGCCGCCCCCCTCCAGGCCCTTCTGCTGTTTTTACCAGGAACGAGGTGATTTCCTCCCTTTCTTCCTTCCCCTTGTTCGTAGAAAAGATCCCAAGGGCCAAGCACAGGGCAGGCACTCCTGAGAGTGAGAGCAGTGACCAGAGGTGCTTGTCACACGTGAAGCCTCTTTGGGCAGCTCTGCCCACACTGCCCTTGCCTTCTCTTGCACACAGGTTTCCTTGGTGGGAACTGGCAGAAAACCTGCTTCCCTGTAGCAAGGATCACCTTAGGAACATTTTCACTTAGATGAAAACCTTCTCAGTGGAAGAAAAGTGAAAAGCAGATGGTTTTGCTTCCCAGGTTCCTGTCTTCTCCTTGGGTGAGGGATGGGGAAATGCTATCCTGCCTTTGCTAAGGCTCCTCCAGCCTTCCAGTTCATCATCACCCCGGCTGAAGGGCAGCATTTGGTTGGGGTTTTTTTGGGGTATTTTGGGATTTGCATTTCCTGGGCTGTGGGGAAGATGGCGTGTAAGGCAGGGCTGTAGGAAACAGGTGTTGTGGTGGGAACTGGGCCACTGGCAGCTCCCAGCCTGCAGGGTGCTGAGTCAGCGGTACCTGAGAGTGGGACAGCGCTGGGGCTGCCAGGGGATGTCCCCACACCTGCCTGTGGGATTTCCCCAGCCCTGCCCATGGATGTGGGGAGGGACACTGGGATCTCGGGATGCAGAGGCAAGCTCTTGTATTGATTTCTGCCTTCTCTGACCCTTTAGCTGGAGGCAGCTTTTCCCCCAGCCTTGAACCAAATGTAACTTCAAGCAGGGCAGAAATGTTTATCATCCTTCCATTGTGGCAGTGAGCACTGCCCAGTGCATTATTTGGCAGGGTGGGATCTGTGGCAGGCTGCCCTGGAGCAGGGGCCTCTCGTGGGCTCTGTGCTGAGCATGCAGCAGTGCTGGGAGGACACCTTGCATTGGACCTTGCACTGGAAGAGAGACCTGTCCAGCTCTGCCTGGCCAGAGGATGGGAGGAGGATGGCCCATGGTGCTGTGGGGGCTGAGTGAGGGGTCAAAGAGATGGGCATCTCCTGAGGATGGCACTCAGGATGCTTTTTGCCTTATCCTGTGGTGCTGTTGCCACATGGTGGGGCACCAAAGGCTCGGCCACCTCCCGCAGCTGTGCCACATCCTGCTCTGGCTGGAGTGCAGAGCAGCTCTCTCCCAGCTGGCACCGTTGCTGCTGAGTGAACAAGGTGGCCGTGCGTGGCGAGCTCCACCAGCCACCCGTGTGTCAGGGAAGGGACCTTCCCCACTGTGCTGCTGCCGTGTGCAGCCATGGGGGCCGAGGTGCCAGAGCCTGGCTGCTCACAGCCCTCCTGCTCCACGAGCCCCGGGCAGCCAGCGCTGCCTCAGCACACTGCTGATTTACCGAGCGCTGTGACCGTCTCCTGCAGGTGCCACCGTGTCACCTGTTGCACCCAGGGCTGCTGAGGCAGCCCTTCTGCTCCCAGTGCATTTTCAATTACCTCTGGTCACCTCTCACACAGCACCTGCCCTGGCTGGCTGGGTCAGACATGAGTTAGCTGCAAGTGTCACCGTGTTAAAGGAATGGCTGTGCCGTCCTGGAAGGGATGGTAACGATGGATGTCAGTGCCTGTGGAACGACAGCCTGTGCCAGCTCTCATTAAACAAGGCTCCATTTGGATTGCCAAATCCCTTTGATTCTTCCTGCATTATCTTCTGCCTCATCCTGGCTCTGCATCCCCACTTTGGGGTTTTATTATTTTATAGGAGCTGTAACATTCAGGCTGTGCTGTGTGGCAGTGGCCGATACGCTCTCCCCACCATCTTCCTCCTCCTCTTCAGGGTGCTCTTCAGCAGTGAGCAGAGAACCATTTGGTGACTGGATCATGTGGGGGCTTCCAGCCTCCAGACGTGTTTTGCAGCCAGAATATCCCATGTTTAGGGGTGTTTGTTGGAAAATCCATAATATTTGTACTAACTAGTGATAGTTTTGTCATTTTCAGTGTCTGTTGCTGGTCACATTCCCCTGTGTGTATAAACTTTGCCTTTTCCTTAGTAAATAATGCCAGGGAAATGAGGGTGAAAAACATCACGACTGTCTGTGCACAGAGCTGGGGCTGTCCCTGCACTGCTGCCTGTCCCAGCCCAGCTCTGGGACACCCAAAAGCATCTGCAGAGCAGCCTGCATGCAGCCCCAGCTGCTGACACTTCCAGTGCAGCACCGAGCTGCCCACAGGAGGGACCAGCTGGGGAGCAGGAATAGTGCTAGCATTATTTTCACCCAACATATTATTGTTCTTATAAGAGCAGATTTGAAATCTATTTAACTTTTCAGTGCCCTGTACCCCTTTAAACGTTCCCCCTTTAGACGTTTCCAGTGTGTTCTCGCTGATGGGTTACCTTTTCTTTCCCCTTGGGCTATAATTAGTGTCCTTTACACAGAATTGCCTTAGAATTGGATTTGAAGAAGATAAGAATCAAATTACCAGTATTTATCTTGTAAATTCCAAAAGTTCTACTGAGAAGCGCTGCACAAGAAGGATTTTTAAAATATCATGCCCTGAAAACACCAACCTCCCGTGGATCCCAGGATTCCCCTGAGATCTGCAAAATACCTTGGGATGCAGGACAGGGCCAGGAGGGAGATAGGATGGTTCCTTCCCCACCAGAACCCTGCAGGTGGGTTGAGGAGACAGCTTGCTGGCAAACACCTCCCCAGGCAGGTGAAGGTGCTGGGTCAGGGCAGGCATCCCCACTGCCAGTGGGTGACTGGTGCAGGATGGGAGCATTTGCTCAGGCTGGGCTTTGGTCTTGGCTTTCACATCTGGTCCCATCTAGGCAGCAGAGGAGGAGCCTTTGAAATGCCACCTCTCTCCCACTTTTCCAGGCTCCCTCCTGGGGTCCCTCCCCACTCTGACAGGCAGTTCTCAATTTCAGTTGAGCACCAGAAGTGGATGGAGGTAATTTTGGTGGGCTCTGTTTTGACAGAAATTAAGCATCTGAATTTAAATGAAGGAGATGGAGAGCCCGGGCAGCTAAGACTATATTTTCATAGTGTAAACACTTGCAGAAGAGGATTAATGGCATCTGTGTAAACACTCCATCGCAGCAGCGAGGGGTTGGGGTTTTTTTAATAGTTAGAAAATACTAAGGATGGCTGGAGGCAGGAGACACCGTACTTCCCTCCTGCTCACACCTTCTACCTCCCCGTCCATCCCACAGTAAATACTGCAGCCACCCTCAGCCCCACTCTCCCTTCTGGCAGTAAATTACATATTAAAGTAGCCTGGTAACTGAGCGCTGGTTGCTGCGCGATAAGCTCCGGGAAATCGATATGTTTGCCATGTGCCTGCTTGTTTATGACACCTGCCTGCCGAGCAGTTGAGCAATGCTCCGCGGGCCTGGCTGCACTCACGGGAGGGGCTGCAGCAGCACCCGAGGGTTTTTTTCCTCCCCAAGCGAGATATTGCCCAGAGCTGCCTGGCAGCATCCTGTCAGGGGGGTAAAATAGCAGCAGTGATGATCTTGGGTGATGCAGGGCATGGGGAGGCAGATAGCATCAGTGTGGGTCACAGCTTCATCCGTTTTTGGGGCTTCTCCCAGCCCCTCCAAAGGTTTCTGCTCTGCTTCCATTTGCCACCTCCATGGGTAGGTGTGGGAGCAGAGCCCAGGACTTCAATCACTTGAATCGCTCGTGTTGTGCACCCGGGGCAGGGAGGCAGCTGCCCACACACGGCGCTCTGTGGGTGGGGTTTGGCATCCTCAGAGCACGGTGCCACGAGCCACGGGTGACGCACAGGGCCACTGGCTGTGTCCCAGTGCCCGGGATGTGAGCAGCCAGCCTCAGCTCAGCTCATGGACAGGGTAGCTCTGACTTGAGAAAACTCTCCTCCTGAGCTCAGCCCAACTTCTCTGCTTTGCCTGTGCAAGGGTGGGCGTTCACGTCCCCTGTACGCCACTGGGGCTTTGAGGTGGGAGCACACATTTTTTTTCTGAAATCCCAACTCAGCAAGCTGCAGTAATTGACCTTTTGACCCAGATATGAAGTTGGAAGGTAAAAGATACAGCTTGCAAGTTTTTTATAAAACTGTTGACCTCTCACAAGATTAACTCAGAGATAATAGTAATTATCAACAGCTTATGGTGGATCCAATCGATGGTGAACATTACCTCCTGCCTAAAACTGAAGGTCGGTGTTTTACTGCAGCAGAGATAAGTGCCATGGGTGTTCACACTGCCATCAGCCAGTAAAGCATTCCTGGACACAGGAAATCCCTGGATGGAGCATGTGTGGTTCCTGTAGGAAAATGGACTGAGGGGATGGCTCAGTGCAGTGCCCAGGCGTGGGGTTTGGGGATGCTGAAAGCCTCAGTGCAGAGCAAACAACCTCCCTGGCACTGCTGGCACACCAGGACTGTGCCTCCCTTGGGATCCTCGGATCAGGAGAGTGGGCAGGGAGAGGCAGCACCCTGCTCCAAACAGACACATCCTCTTCCCTTGCTTTTGATTGTGTGCTTTCACTTTTTACGTACAAAAGATTGTCCATTTAATTAACTTGAAAATGCATTTTCAAAACCACTAATGCTTTACACATGACAGCTTTTAAAACACAAGTAGTGTTCCAGTACTGCACCACACCCCCTCTGCCTCTTCTGGGTTGTTTTGGAGGCAGACATTCCCTCCCAGCAGACCCTGATTCTTGGACAGGATTTGAGCTGATTTGGGTATTTGATCCTGGGTTTGCCTTGTCAGTGTGTCTGGACTGTCAGGAACAACAGCAGCGCTTCCCTCCATGTCCTTGTCTTTTTCTGGGTGTCTCCATGAGCTGGAGCATCTCTTCTCTGGCACTGGCAAGCAGTTCCTTAAGCTTTGGGTTTATCTTTTTTTCCTTTTTTTTTTTTTTTTGGTAGAGCTGGTTTGTAATGGATTTGACCCCTCACCCAAAACACCCTTCAGCCTTTCCAGGTTCCTTTGTTTTTACCAGACATCTTTAAGTTGTCCCGAATGGATAAGGTGGGAGGATGTTGCCAAGGCTGGCCGGGTGGATGCAGCATGGTCAGTCCAGGCAGCTTATCCAAAATCTGCCCACCCTTGCTGCTGTGAGACCCCAGGGTCTCTCTGCAGCCCCACCCAGTGCATGGATGAGCCCCAGAGCCGACTTCTCTCACTTCCCTCACTATCAGGGGGAGTTGCAGGTGGCTCTGGGGAAACCCCAGATTTTCCCTCCCACGTGCATTTCCCCCAGCCTGGCGCAGGGAAATCGGCTGGGAACCTGGAGACAAGTCACTGCATTTGTTGTTAAAAACTTGCATGCACCCCCCCCCCCCCCTTTCCCCCCCTTTTTTTGTAGCTTAGAAACCTCTCTTTGTGGCAGAAGGCTGGGAGGGTTTGAATGCCACATCCCGGCGTAGGAGGCTGACTGGGACCATACGGCTTTATCATTCATTAATTCCTGTGCTCATTCATCCCCCTATTTAAAGTTCTCTGTAAAGACGGGAGCTACAGATGGTCTTTTGGTACCCGCTTTAGCCGTCAGCCCTCAGCCCCGACAAAGGGGTACAGAGGGAGCAGCAGAGTGTACAAAATATTTCCAACCATTAGAAATCGAGGTCTCATTCACTGGCAGCTCCTGTTTTGAAAGTGAATTTATGCGAGAGCATCGTAACCCTGGAGCCAGAGCATTGCCAGGAGTGGGGCTGCACTGAGGGACCTCATCAGCTGCTCTTGCCTGTGATAATTTGGTGCCAGGTCACTGTTTCCAGTTTTATTTAAGAATTTATTACCGTTACAACACCCACATCACACTCTGGGTGCGGGAAGCAATGACCAGAGTGTGCCTGGCAGGGATGCTGCGCCTCAGGTATCCCAGGGCAGCTCGTGCTGTGTGCTGGTTTGTCCTTGCTGTGTGCTGCCACAGCAGCCTCCACGTTCCCAGCATGTTTAGGTTTTTCATGTGGTGACAATGACGTGCTGAGCTGGGGATGCACTGGGGCTGAAGTGCTGGAAGTGACACCCATGGCTCCTCTGCCTGCCCATGCCCCAGTTGGCACATGTGTTTCGAGTCCCACAGGGTGCTCAGGACTCCCCCGTCTCTGTGTTTTTGCTCTCAGGAAAGGTTTGCAGGAGGGCACTAGGGCTGTGGGCATGTCAGTGTGCAAGAGGGTGGTAGCTGCACCCCTTGAGAGAGGAGGAGTTGCCAATGTCATGGAGATTGTGGAGCTGCTGGGGCACACGGGACATTTCCTTAACAAACAGACTGGCTGGCTGCTGCCAAGGGGGCTCCAGACCTGATCCAGGCACAGCATTCACTGGTGTGATCCCTCCTTTCCTCAGGAAAGCCGGGGCCAAAAGTTTTCTCATGGAAAAACCAAATTCTGTGATCTCGTTTTTGCACATGCTGTGCTTAAATATTAACACCAATTGAGCAAATTGCCTTTTAACTGCCTTTATTTGCTTTCATTAACGGTATAATTTAAAAGCTCCCGAATTTGCATGGAACCTGTTGTGCATGTTGGGGAGGGGGGTGAGGCTGCTCATAAATGAATTAGTCGTGAGCAAGGCTCCTTTGGGAGGTCCCACGGTGCCAGGATGGCTCAGCAACGCCCGGCTTCGGGACGCCGCGTTCTTTTGGCCGGGGCCAGGGGGAGTGGAGCGTGTTGTCAGTGCTGGCGTCCCGCTCAGAGCTTGGCTCGCCAGGAAGGTATTTATTTATTTTTCAGCAAAACATGTTGTACACTGAGCAAAGCTAATTATGGAGAGCTGAGGCAGCGTCTTCCTGTTGGTGCAGCGGCACTGGAACTGGTGCAGGAGGGTAAAACTGCAGGGGAAGGTTGCAGGGTCCGAGCAGCATCTGCCGGGGCAGCTCTGCCATGAGGTGACAGGTTCCAATGTGGTTCTAGCATGGTTCCAGAGTGGTTCCAGCATGGTTCCAGCGTGGTTCCAGCCAGCAGCCGTTCTCTCCCTGCACACAGATGTTTGTGTGGTTTTGGGAGCACAGCCAGCTCGGACACGGTGGATGCAGTGCAGTCCCGTGTGCTGCACCGTGCAGTGCTCACGGCTCCTTTGACACTTCCCATTTCCATAGTCTCTCCCAAAAATACCTGTTTTCCGAGGGGGATTTTGCATTTGGATGGGCAGCATGGCCCCAGTCCCTGAGCTGCCGAGGTGCTTCCCTTGCTGCCACCTCCTCTCCTCTCCCTGGGCACTGGGGGCTCCCCCAAAGCCCTGTGCCATGCAGATACATTAATTTGCCGCCTTGACAAGGTGCATAATGTTCACTTCCCAACTTGTAATTTGAAATAATTAGTTTTTATCCTCGCTGGGAACTCCTGAGGAGGCGGCTCAGACCTGGGCGAAGGCAGCGGTGCTGGCAGAGGATGGGAGGAGACCAGACCAGGGCTGGGAGAAGCTCTGGGGAATCCATGTGCAGCTCGGCATTTCCAGCCTGTCCGAGGGCATCTCTCCTGGTGGAGAAGGGCTGTGTAACAGCCCAGCATTACAGTTTCATTAATCAAAGACACTTCCACTGCCCCTGTACAGCACCAGGGCTGTGGTGCCTGTCCCTTGCTGACAGCTCCCTCGTTCATCTTCTGGGGAAGAGGGGATGCACTGCTGCTCCCCACTCACACTGCCAGTGCTGAGACCATCGCCTCTTCTCCTTCCCAAACTTCTGAAACCCAGCCAGCACGGGGAATACTTCAGGACACTCTCTGGAAGCCAGTGAGCACAGGGCAGGCAGTGTGCACAGAGCAAAGGCAAGACCCGTGGCTGGACCCCTGCATGCTTGGGGTTCTCCCATCCCCTCTTCAAGGGAGGTGTCTCTCCCCATCCCCAAAATACAGGCATAAAACCCCAGTGTGTGCCAGACAGTCACATCCCAGGAGCCCGAAGCAGCCCTCCAGAAAGGCATGTGACAATGCACAGATCCAGGCGGTGGCAGGTTGGAATTGGGTATCCTTAATTCTAGCTACAAAAACACAATGTTTTGGAGTTGCTAATAATAAGAAAGTGTTTTCATCAAAGCTTTATTTGTCTGTGTGCTGACATCTGGAGAGCCAAGATAGATATTTTCCTTAAGACTGTATTTCCAAGCCATGAGCTCTTCCCTGGCTGTTAATTAATCCTTTGTAGTTTAGCGACTGATGAAATCATGACTCTATGAAATTTTAATCCTTGCGCTGTATAGGCACAACCGACATTATCAGAGGACCCCAGGTGTGTGCTTGAAATTAGTTTGTGGAATCTCTTGCATATTTGATTACCTTATAAAACTCCTCAGGATCTAGGCCGCTCGTGGGAGCTGCAGCGTTTCTCTGTGGTTTGTGCCCATTCCTGGCTGCAGTTCCCTGGGTGAGCCAGGGCAGGAACCAGGGATGCACCAGGGAGGGGGCATCACCATCATCAGCATCTCCACAGGGAGGTGAGGAGTGGGAAGCACGTGTCTCCCTCATGGGACAGAGCAGCCAGGCTGTGGATTGATTCCATCTGGCACCTGGGGGCTGTTCCTACTCCCTGAAGGGGAGCTCAGTGCAGGGAAGCAGCTCTTTGGCCCATCCCAGGCCATCCCTGTGGCAGCTCTGGGTTACCACCCTGTTCCTGATGCATGTCCAGCCTTAGCCCTGTGGTTGGGTCATCAAAGAGAGTGGAAATTAAAACAAAATTCCCCCTACCCTAAACTTCTCCCCGTCATTTAAGTTTCTCTGTGCTCCAGCTCCCCAACAGCATATCCATTTTCCCCTGTCTCCCTGCTTTTGGCTCCCTGGGGACGTTTGCCATTTCCTTGGGGCTTTGAGAGCTACAGGCTCCCCCTTCCCTGGGGAGCAGCAGGGTGATGCTGCCTGGACCATCCCAGGACTGTTGTCTCTAGAAAGCATCCAATGCATCATTCTGAATGCTTTCCCTGTGTCACAAAATCCCAGAATGGTTTGGGTTGGCAGGGCCCTTAAAGCTCATCCAGCTCCAGCCCCCTGCCATGGACAGGGCCATCTCCCTCTGGCCCAGGCTGCTCAGAGCCAGGTGTCCCAACCACCCTGAAGGTCGGCAGGAAGGAGTGGCCGAGGCCAGCACTTTGCTGGTGCTCCAATGGCACACGTGCTGCTACGGAAACCAGATGATGAATATATTTTTAAACTTGGAATCTGTGAACCGCTTATTATTTCTGAATTAGGAATCAAAACATCTGCATAATCACGCCGCTGCTGCGGCAGATGTACTCGGCGCGAAGGTCACTTTGCTGCTCGGTGGAGATCTCGTAGGATTCAGCAGAGGCTGCTCCCTGGCGCTGTGACACCCGTGTCACGTCGGCTCAGCGCGGTGCCCGGGGCCCAGGCTGCCCAGCACGCTCCTCTCGCCGTGCTCAGCACGTCACTGTCACCAGATGCCCCAAGAATGGGGACGATGATTTTGGACGGCGCATTAGCGCCGGTTATTGCAGCGGGGCCGCGTGCATCGCCACGCGTTAACCCCTCGCTGCTCCAGCCCTGCTGTGACAGCGGGGAGCCATGGAACTGTCTGCAGCACTCTCCAGTGTGCAGGGCTGATCCCTGGGCTGGCAGAAGCTGCTGACACCCGGTACCATCACCCACTGACTTGCAGTAAATTGTGCAGTGGCTGCATTCTGAATCCCCTTTTGAAAGCTGCAGACCCACCCAACTCTGGACCTGGGGCAGCATCTGTGCCCCCATGGTCCTGCTGTGATGGACAAGGGAAACTTTCCTCTGCCAGCTGCACCCCTTGGATGCAGCTGATGATTTCCCATTCCGTGCCTGTCCCACCTTGTGGGAGCCCATGGACCCTCTTGCTTGGGAGTCTGGGACACACAAAGGGAATGTTCTCATGGATAAAGCTCTCTCCTGGGGAATTCCATTCAATAATGAGTATTGAACACAGATCTGAAACCAGGGCCTTGGAATGCATAAAAAAAAAATCTGTATGCTGCCCTTTTTGCTGTGGGCAGTTTATCTTTTCCCAACCCAAGGAGCTGGAAGCATCATTCTGGTGGGGTGCTGGGATGGGAGATGCTGCCACACATGCTTGGTCCAGGCCAGCAATGAAATTTTTGAGAGTCACTGCCCTTTGGCAGCATTTGTTCACATTTATTGTGGGCAGGCTCTAAAAAAAGATTGGAATTGTATGTTTGGTGTTTGTGGCCTGGTTCTTGTCAGGTAAGGCAGGACAGCAGGATCCTTTCCTTGGCTTTTTTCAAAGGGGAAGTGTTGGCATCATGTGGAATGATGTCACTCCACAGCATCTGGTTTGAACTCATAAATTAGCTCATGGTAAGTATAAATATTGTACAGGCAGGGAATTTCAGTGCTCTCTATTGATAGCTGTCCCCTCCCCCTGGTTGCTTGTTTGGGCTTTTTTATATTAAACCATTCAGAAATAGTAAAATCTTTATTTCCAGCTCCTGTAAGATTTATTTATTTGTTTGTTTATTTTTAGCAGCAGTGGTGGTTTGAGGGCAGGTTTTTGGTTGGGTTTTTTTTTCCTTCTTCTTAATTTATTAAAGCGAAAGGAAGGTCTCAGCTCCCTTCCCCCTTCCCCGTGCCCTTAATAGCTCTCCCTGCTATTTTAATCCGCTGGGCTGCGAGCTGAGGGCAGAGCGGTGACTGCAGGAGCCGAGCACCAGGACCATGGCCTGCACTCTCCAGTCACCAAGTGTTGTAAACAGCCATGTCAGGGCAAAAATCACCCTCTTGGCAGCTCAGGTGGGATGCTGGTGTCAGAGGATGGAGAACAGGGGGTTTGCAGTCGCTTGGTGTCCGCTGACCTTGGCTTCCTGCTCTGTCCCCACTGGAAACGAGATGTGGCACCACTGCCTTGATAAAATAGATCAGGGATGAATCAATTTCATATCGATTTACCCAGGCAAGGGAGGCACCGGTGGAAATGGGGTGGTGGGGAGGATATTTGGGGAGTGCAGAGTGGCACTGGTCCCATTTTGGCTGCCCAGGGTTCAGGGCACCCCGTGTGCCCCATTGCAGGTGGGGCTGTGTGGGCTCGTGGCTGCCCCTCTGGCAGGGCACGCCGTGATGGCCCAGTGTAAATAAAATCAGAAGGCTCCCATAAAACTCCCTTATTGCTGCGGCACAAAGTTAGAACCACTGGAGGTTTGTGCTCCCTGGCACTCGTGCGCAGCAATGAATATTTTATAGGAAAGGAAATACTTAGTGTCTGAATCTTTTTATAGCTCTGACACTCCCATGGGTGTGAGTTGCCCGTCACACCCGCACCCTTTGCCAGCACTCATGGGGCTGAGCCCCTGCAGAATCCCCTGGCCCCACAGCATCTACCAGCCCCACATCCCCACAGGACCCCCTGTCCCATGGCATGGCGTTCCTGGGAGATGCAGGGGAGCAAACTAGGGAAATGCAGCAGGATGGATGGGGGACATCAGAGAGTTGAGGATCTCAACCCGATGCATGGGCATTGGGAGTTGCAGCAGAACCGCTGTGGAAGTCCCAAATACAGATTTCTGTCTCAGGACTCTGAGCACTGCACTCGTGCGTGTTTTTGCCTGGCTTTGGATTTGTCAGGACTCTGCTGTTCTACTTGTATCATGCAGCCTCCCGCTTCCCCCCCCAGTGTTTTGTGTCCAAAGCATGGATCAGGCAGGATGTGGGCAGGGGTGTGCAAGCCCTGCAGCCCTGGATCTCCCATGCCAGGCTGTGTTCCAGCCACACACCGCTCCAGGCTTTGTCTTGGGGCTCGCTGCTCCAACAGGTACCGAGTGAACCTCATCTGCTCTGGTGCCTTTCCTCAGCAGTGAGGGGCTCTTGCCTTCCCTCGGTAGCGGCCACCCTGCCAAGCTGTGCCCTGGCCCGCAGATGACAAAGTGCCCTTTAGTTAATTGCAGAACGGATCGCCTGGAGTTAAAAGTTCTGATTTATATGACTATGGCTCTAACTGCTCAATAACATGGGCCCGTAATCTACTTTCATTTCAAACAGAAGGGTGATTTATGGGGCAGCATGCCGCTTTAGCTCAGAAATGAGGTGTTCAACATATGCTCTGTTGACATAAATTTGGAATTTATCGCTCCTGTCAAAACTGCCTGTTGGACAAAGGTGCGCATTAAGGCAATAAATGGCTTGGAATAGTTTTCTGTCAAATTTCCTAACCATTGTATTCACTCTGTTTGAGGGGGAAAATACACACTTAAAAGTAATCAAACAGCCAAAAGCCATGTGTCTTGTTCAGTGTGGAGGGAGGAGAGGGGAGGGGGTTTCCTCCTGCTTCCCAAAAGGGGTGGTGGGGAGGGGCTGGGATACAAGAGTTCCTCAAGTAAAAACCATTTTAGGCAGGGTTTTAAGCAGGCAGAGCAGAGATTTGCTTGTGGTGGCAGTGGGACGCTTGCAGTGGTCTTTAGGTACCAGGACTGCTCCTGTACCCACACCCCAGAATGCCCCACCAAACTCCTGCACCCTGAGATGCTCTGCCAAGCCACTGCATCCCCGAGCAGTGGTCATTGGCGTTTGCCACCGAGCCTGGCCTTTTCACACAAAGCACCCTGTGGGGAAAACTCATAATTTTTACACCACGCAGTCTCGCTGGAGTCGCCGTCCCTTTGAAGTGCTTTTTGTGGGGCATTTACAGGCCTTTTTAATTACCGGCAGCTTGCGAGGGGCCAGCCTCTCGCCGGCTTTTGTTTGCCGGTGCTGGGCGGGGAGGGGGCATCGCTGGGCTTGCATTCCGCCTGGAGAGCCCCCTGCCAAAGCCCTGTGCTGGGGCTCGCTTGGGAAGGCTGGATCCAGGCCTGGGACTCTGTGCCACGGGCATCCTCATTGCCCTGGGCATCCTCATTGCACATCTGTGCAGGAGCATCCTCGGGTGACCTCTCATGACCTGGAGGCTTTGGCTGACTGTTTCCCTGCACTTCAAGTGGGACATTGAGTGGGAATTAGAGGAAAACCCTTCTACAGAAAGGGTACTTTTCCCGCTTGCCTCTGCTCTTTCTCCATCCCATGGGCACCTTCTTGGCTGATGTGCTTGTAGGGACCTTGCAGGAGAAAGGAGCCCAGTTTCAGTCTCATATCAGAATAATAAGGCATGGTTTATCTTTTGGCACAGAGTTTGGGCAGCACTGGGATGTATTTTAACGCCCTTCACTCCCCCGCCCCCTCTTTCTGGAGGCACAACTTCAGAAGCACATATTGATCTTTCCCCTCAGATCTTAACAGCCCGAGCAGCCGTAATACCTTGCTTACATCTGCCAGGTTTTTGTGCAGTTTTGCAACATCTCCTTAATCCGGCAAGCAGAAATAGAACGTTTCAATCATATTTTGCTACCGGGAAATGGAGCAGATAAAGCGCTTTAAGACCTTGTTGAAAGGGACCGTGCAAGATGGCGAGCGATAAGAGCGTCCTCGAATCAGGCGCTGAGCAGAAAACTTTTGTTGCCGCTGAAATTTGTTGATAGAGATATTGCAACTAAATTACTCGTCGAGCACCCCTGTGCCCCGTTGAAACAAAGCAGAGGGGATGTGATTTGGGGACACTGTAGTGCCCTGGGCAGTGGCAGGTGGACTTCCAGGGCGCTTTGAGACCATGGGGGTTGGGGGTCTCCTCATTTCCTTGTTTCCCCACCCTGCACTGGGAAGATGGGAGAAGGGTTGTGCTAGCCGTGGGTTTGGGAGATGCAGAGGAAGGAGACTTGTCCTTCTGTTTCCCTAGTTCTTGAGGCTCGCTTAAAAAAACTCCAAATCTCCATGTTTTACTTGAACTAATTAACCAGTTAGACTGTAATTCAGGGAAAAGGCATTCTGGCCTCGGAAGGGGCAGTGCAGACCCAGAGCGTGACATGAGTCTTCCTAACAAAGTGATTTTAACCCGATGTTAAGTGCAGGAGCAAGCAGAGCCAGAGCCAGGGAGTGTGACAGGCATGTCCCAAATTAAAAATGCAAAATGAGAAGGTTGTCACTTATTGAGCTGCTCGTTGGCAGCAGAGCCCTGTCAGGAGGCTGGTGTTTTATTTATTTTTGCAAGGCGGATAAATCCTTTGGATTGTAAACCTTCTTGGCCTGAATTCGTGCATGACTCCTAATCCTCTGCTATGACACAGTGAATTCAGGACAAGCCTGATTAATAATTACATTATACAGCAAAGTTGAGAGTTGAAACCAACTCCTGCTCCTTCTCTTTCCCTTCTGCTCTGCAGCATTCACTCACTGCTGAACATCAGGGGTTCTTTTCCTGCTCTGACTCTTCCCATGCTGCTGTTCAGTATCCTGCAAGGTGGGCTGCAGGGCTGGCAGCCAGGGAAAAAGCCCCTGAGCCCCATGGGGCTGCGGTGGTTTGGGGCTCTGGGCTCTCTGCAGCAGTGAGGGGTGATCCTGCTTGGAGTCAGAGCAGCAGCTGCTTTGGGCCAATAAAACTTACACCTCAGGGGAAGTGCAGCAGGAGCTCACAGGCACATGGTCCTCACAAGCCTGCACAGCTGGGGCTGAGCCCTCCCGTGAGAGGGTCCACATCCAGCCCTGGACAGGACCATTCCTGTTTTGTCTTTGGCAACAAGGCAATAGAAGTACTCTGGTCCTGCTGCGGCGTGATGATAAATGGAGGCTGCGATCAGAGGTCAGCACACAGCTATGGGCTGTGTTACTCCTCAGCACACACAAATACTTCTCTGTTTACAGCATCCGATGTTGAAACTTTGCACGTGCTGCTGTCCTGAGTCCTCCCCAGCCACAGGTCTGAGTAGCTCATGGTGACCAAGGGCTGGCAGGCAATAGCCCATGCATTTGGGGCTCAGGGACATTGATCAGTGTGTCCGTCCAGCACAGAGCCAGGTGGCTTTGCAGAGTCAGTTTGTCATCAGTGGAGGTGGCAAAATAAAGCCCCAAGCTCCCATTCCACATGTTCCAGGCTTTGTGTCCCTCCAGGCATCCTTAGCAGCAGAGGCACCGAGCCTCAGGGTGCTCCCCTGGGGAGTGGTGGGGGCTGAGCAATGGCTGGTCCCAAAGGGCAGGGGAAATGGGTCTGGAGGGGCTGCCAGGGGCAGCAGCGATGTCTTGGGAAGGAGATGGGATTGGGTTGGGTTTGTTGTAGTTTTAGACTTGAACAGTGCTCCTTTACATTGCCTATTAAAGGTCATTCCACTTGGTCCAGGGCTTGGTTACCCAAATGTGGAGCATCAATGTCTTCACAGCGAAGGATGGGCAATAATGCAGAGTCTGGCCACTGTGGCCAAGCCTGGCACCCGTTGCTGTGATCAATGCCTGTGGGCAGTGCCCTGGGCAGAAAGGCCCCTCCTGGTGACCAGGGTGTGGGGGATGCTCAGCCCCCGGCAGTGTGGGGTGGGAGGCACAGTCGGATGTTGTGCAATCCTGTCTGGGTGTAGCTCTGTCTGTACCTGGGGCTGCCAGGAAATGGTGAGTGGCATGTTTCCTGTTCAAGAGCTGGTAGTTGTGTTTGTTGCTTGTGATTTGTGTCATGCTGAATTTGGATGGAAATTTGGGATTTGGTTAGAAATGCACACAAACAACCTCTTAAAGTGGTTGGGGTTTGTTTTGGAGTACAGTGCCTTTTTCAAAAGCACTAAGAGCATGGGGGTAAGGAGTTTGCCAACACAGATTTTGCCTTAACTCCAGATTTCAGCTTTATCCGGTTTATTAAAAGGCTCCAACAGCAGCAACAATGACAGACACTGACGGGGAGAGGGTTGTCTCCTCAGTCCTGGGGAGTCACATGGGACCCCCCCATCCGTGCCCTCCCTGCAGTTCTTCTCGAACCAGCACTGACTTTGGGCAATGTGTGGATTGCAGGAAGCACCAGGCAGTTTCTCAGCGTTGTTTTGGGTCACTTCCCCCCCTGTCAGGACTCACCCTTCTTTGTTCTCCCCCAGGAAGCTGCACAGTGGGATGAAGACATACGGATGTGAGCTGTGCGGGAAGCGGTTCCTGGACAGCTTGCGGCTGCGAATGCACTTACTGGCACACTCAGGTGGGTTGGGAGGGGGTGTGGGCTGGGGGTGGGGGGCTGCTCTGTCTGTCCACCCAGGGATCTGTGGCCTCCCAGCTCACACATCTCCTCTACAGCAGACACGTGCAGAGCCGGCTGCACCCTTCCCCGGGCAGCACATTGCAAACTTGTTCTCCAGTGCCCAGTAATTTGATTTATTTAAATTTTCTTTTTTGGAGTTTGTTTTCAGTTCCTTAATTGTGGAAATATTTTCCAGACTAAGCAGCTCAGAATAACAAACTCTGCATGCCACGCAGCTGCTCATGGTCAGCCCTGCTTGTAGCGTGAGCATTGTTTCCACCTCGAGCCCCCACCGCAGGTTCGTTAGCAAAACTGCAGAATTAGGCGTTCTCTGACTAATGAATCCAAGTAGCAGGTTCACAGGCTGCAGGGCCTTTAATTAAATAGATAGGGGAGGGCTGGAGCACTGCACTGGAGGGAAGACCTGTGCTCTGCAAGTCCCTGTCAGCTGATGTTCCCCTTGGGGGTGCATCCTGGCATGGCTGGGCTCTGATGTGGACCCCTGGACCCAGATGCAGTTGGGAGTCCTTGTCCTCCTGCTCCGAGGACAGATCTCTGGGGGGTGACTGGAGCCACAGATTTGCTTGCACGTAGCTCGGCAGGGAAGCTGTGTTCTATTTTAAATCCTTTTATATACTTTTATCTATTTTTTACCTGTTTTCATTTTTTCTCCCCAGTGCCTCTTTTTCCTGGGATTGGGGGGCGCTTCATCTGGCCATTTGCTGCTTTCTGACTTTTGGGTCAATAGACCCAGCCCTGACCCCATCCCACCATATTTTGGGCCAGCTCCTCAGGGTGTCTGCAGACAGCAGCAGGTTTCTGGGGGAGGTCCCTGGGATGCTGGTCCCCCCCCAGGACTGGGGTTAGGGATGCTGTTCTCCCCAGCACTGGCACGCACGGCTTGTGTTTGTTATGGTCGCGCTGGCTCCCAGCCTGTCCCTGGCAGGCAGCCAGCTTTGTGGGTACAGTATGTACAGTGAACGCTGAGCCAAGCTTGTCATCGCACAGGATTAATTTTTTTTTTTTTTTTTTTTTTTTTTTTTTTTGTAAATCCGGCGAGGCTGGGGGGCGGGGAGAGCTCTGCCTCGAGCTCGCAAACAGCCGCTGTGAATTCCAGCGCTGTTATTTATTAAAGCAGGAGACCTTTGCACCTCTTCCCTCGCCTCCCCCCTGCCACCAGCCCTGGACACAGTGACGTTGTGCTGGAGCAGTGGTGCAGGGCTTGTTTTCAGCTCTGAAGGTGGCTTTGCCTCCACAGCGTGTATTTAACTGGGAGTTTGCAGTGGGATGGCTTGTGCTCCCTTGGCACCTTTCTCCAGCCCTAGTGCCAAAGAGTTTAAGGGGGTTAACATCTGCAGCTTCCCCATCCCCATTGATGGGTTATGGAAAGGCTCCTGTGAGGGCCTGGTTGGGGACCAGCCCTGGGGGCTGTGGTGCTCTGCAGGTTGGGCTGGACACGCAGCGCTGTTGTGCCACAGCCTTGCAGGTGCAGGATAAATGCTCAGCCCCATGTTGACTCTCAGTATAAAGTGCAAATGTAAAGCCTTTAATGCCATGCAGTCTTTCCCTACCTGCTGGCAGACAAGCTCTCAGAGACTCTAAGGCTGACATGGAGAGTTGCCCTTCTCCCAGAAAAGCAAATTGTCAGGGAAGGTGAGGTGGAGACCCAGCTTGTTGGTTCTGTGGTCCAGCTCCACTGGATTCACCAGGGAGGCTGATCCCAGTGCTGCTGCTCCCTCAGATCCTCGCCAGAGCTGATGCTCAGTGGGTGCTCATTCTCAGTCTGGGATGCTGGTTACTCAGCAGCTGCTGTGAGCTGGGTTTGTTCCTCAGGACAGGGAGGAAAGGGGATTTCTGCCTGTCCCTGCTTACTTTGCCTCTCCATGCAGTAGAAATGGCTGCTGTGGAGATGGCTGTGCTGCCCTTCTCCACTCTGGGCTGGGAACGGTGGGAACAGCCAATAGTGTGGAGGGATGCTCACGGCCACCATGGCAATGTACAGGCAACAGCCCTGCAGACCCCTGCCCTGTTGCTTCACACTCTCCCTCCCCACCCAAATATGCTCCTTCATCATCAGGAGAGGCAGAAGAAGGCCCCAAGGTCCTATTGAGTGATGGACGAGCTGTCCAGGGGAGCGGGGTCTGGTGGGGATGGCACCTCAGACAGAAGGGGACGGCACAGCCCGCCCTCGCCTCTCTCTGCCCGGTGGAAGAAGAGAGGACTCATCCCGGGCCATCCACCCCCGCGAGCATTGCCCCCCGCCGGTGGGATGTGCGGGCTCTGGTCCCCGTGCCCCGCCGGTGGGATGTGCGGGCTCTGGTCCCCGTGCCCCGCCGGTGGGATGTGCGGGCTCTGGTCCCCGTGCCCCGCCGGTGGGATGTGCGGGCTCTGGTCCCCGTGCCCCGCCGGTGGGATGTGCGGGCTCTGGTCCCCGTGCCCCGCCGGTGGGATGTGCGGGCTCTGGTCCCCGTGCCCCGCCGGTGGGATGTGCGGGCTCTGGTCCCCGTGCCCCGCCGGTGGGATGTGCGGGCTCTGGTCCCCGTGCCCCGCCGGTGGGATGTNACCCCCCCCCCCCCGTCCCGGCTGGCCGGCGTCCCGCGCTCGGTCCCGGGTGATGTCAGCGGCCTGCCGGCAGGTCTGGATGTTCTGCCAGCGTTCCCGCGTTTATGATCATCCGCAGATGTGCATCCAAGAACACACTGTACCCACAGCAGAAATTAATGCAGGCTTGACTGCCGGCCAAGCCGCGCACACGGGGGAGAGGAAGAAAGAAAACAAAAACTGTTTAATGCTGTTTATAAATTATACACTGGCTGATGAAAAATACATTTCTCTTAGCCCCCACCCCTCCCCTCCCCATCCTCTCTGCCTCAAGAGCCTGAACTGAGACCAGAAAATTATGGTTTGCTTTTTAGCTCCTGTTTTGGCCGGGTTCCTGGACCTGGCCGCTGGGTTGAAGCCAGCTTCTTGCTTCTCCCCGCCCTCACCTGATGAAATACGTTTATTTTTCACCCACCGTCTCTCACCGCTCCCTTGGTTTGGCCGCCCCTTGTTATTGACATTATTAACATTATTGATGTTATTGCAGGCGGGGTGCAGAGCGGGGTGCCAGGACCCCTCACACATTCCCGACACATCCCATGTCCATCCGTCCATCTCGTTCCCCACAATGCCCGTGGCCATCACTCCCCACCCGCTTTCTGCTGGAGGGGGGAAACTTCCCAAACTTCCCCCAAGGCTGTGGTGCTGGAGACCCCCCCTCACTTGGGCTGGTGGGGAGAATGGTGCAGGAGCCCCCCCATCGCTGCCCACCCCTCCCCGCACGCTCGCCAGCCATTTACGCAGCTTTTGTGTTGTTTTTAATACCGCTAATGTTTATCATTTGCCCAACAGGCTTGACAGATTTTGTTTCCTGTCGAGCGGCGGCGGTGGCGAAGCCCCCCCGGTTGCCAAGGAGCCGCCTCCCCGCACCGTCACGGGCTGATTTGGTATTCCGCGCGGCGCCCCGCCGCATTTCTGTATGCAAGACAAAGTGTTTTGATGGAGGACGATTGCAGGAGTGTCTGGAGGCTGTTTGGAGTTTTATGGGCTGTGCAGTACGCGCCGTGCTCGCTCGCCGTGCGGGGCTGCCGGGGATGGGGTCTGGCGTTTTTTCCCTGTGGAGAGGATGCTGCTGGAAAGAGTGGCAGGGGCATCAGGAGAGAGGGTCGTGTAAAACCCTGCCAGTTTGGGATCCCAGGTTTATTGTTATAATTAATAATTTCAATTAGTGTTTTTTAAATGGAAATACTCCCTGCTCCAGCAGTCCCTGTGTGGGGCAGGAGTTGGTGGCACTGCCTGGCCAAGGCTGGGTGATGGTGTTGCTGCTGACCACCACCTCAGCCACCCCCAAGCCCCTGCTCCATCACTCCAGGTGCTTTCCCAAGGCTCTCCAGGGCAGCCCATGAGATGCTGCCACAACATCCTTCTCAGACGAGTTTCCAGCACTCCAACTCAAGGTCCTTCCTTACTCTGTAATGCCCACACCTCGCTTTTTCTGATAATAATTATATATTAATTATTACCTTTCCATGGCACTTCGGGAAGCAGGAGCTGAACTCTCCAGGCCTGCTCTGCAGCTCTGTCTTTTTTCAGCCCTTCTTGGGTTTCTTCACTGTATTTTTTTAGCACAGAGATCTTCATGACTTGTCTCTTCCACTTGGGTGAAACAGGGGAGAGGGGAAATAATAGCAATAATAAAAATAATAATAATAATAATAGTAATAATGGCAATAATAAAAATCCGAAAGCAGCTTGATGTGGGCAAAAGAAGAAAACAAGAGAATGGGATAGAGAACAGGCTAAATTTAAAATTGTAATTGGCTGACTTCCACAGGCTTGCGGGTGTTTTAATGACTCATAATAACTTCATTTAAAACCAGCTGAGCAGAAAATAGATTGGAGAGGAGCCTCAGGCCATTATGGATTTGTTTTTTTTTTTTTTCAAGCTCTTTTTTCGGCACCCAGGAAGGAC
>VXBI01004067.1:727875-744999 GCA_013397375.1 Toxostoma redivivum
GAGGGATTTTTTAGAAGGCGGGGTGGTTTTTTTTTTTTTTTTCCCTTTTTTTTTTTTTTTTTTTTTTCACTGATTAAAAATAGATGCCTTGAGGTATTATTTTAGCATCACTGTGGTTTGGTGCTTTTTTCTTTGCACTTCTGATGTGGTAAACTGAACATAAATAAAATTGTTTTTGAAATTACTGAATTAATTAGGTAGTAAAGCAATGGCAGTGCATAAATTTTCTTGCCAATTTTTTTTAATCCATATTTCCCCTCCACATATCTCCATCTTCTCACCAATTACAGCCTGTTAATAATATATAATCCCAAATTTTTATTAATCCCTTCTGCTGAGGGAGGGGATGTCACATTCTACTGATGGGGCCATTATGCCGAAACAGCAGCGGGGAAGGCTGGATCCTTCCCCACCATTCTCCTCACCAATTTCCCATCTTCCTCCTCCCTTAGCTATCTTCCTCCTCCAGAGGATGCTGGCATTCCCTCTTTTTCCTTTATTCCTTCTCTTTTCCTGAGCTGGAGTTCTGAGTGCCTCTTCCATAACCCCACGGAAGTTTCTCCTCCCCAATAAAGTAGTTAAATGATGGGCATTGGGAGGGACAGTTGGGATGATGGTGGCTGAAACACGGCGAGCTCTGTCCTCCACCCAGCAGCCAAGCCTGGCTGGTGGGGAGGGAGCTCCGGCCCTGCCTGTGTCCTGATCCGTGGGGCATCCTGCTCCATGCCATGCCGAGCCCGGCAGCCTGATCCCTCGCGTTTCTTGGAGGGAAAATTAAATCACGGAATCATAGAATCATTAAGGCTCAAAAAGACCTTCAAGATCATGAAGTCCAGCCTGAGTTCTGCCCCTCCTTGTGGCTTTGCCGAGGGCACTGCAATCCTGGGCAGCTCCAGCCTTGCTCGGGGGGCACATGGGGGGCAATGACTGCGCAGATCGCGCAGGGTGGAACAAGCAGCGGCTCCTCAGTGTGCACCAGGGACCTTTATTAGGCAGGGGCTATAAATTTGCTTGTGCGGATATAAATGTACGGCGGGGGGGCTGTGCCAGCAGCAAGGCTCGCTCCGAAACACGGCCGATACTTGGCAGCACGAGGAGTCCCGTCCCATCCCATCGATAAGATCATCTGGAGATATCCGTGTGTTGTAGGCGATACGAGGCGCTGGCTAAATATACCCTGCCCAAACCTGCGCGTGCGTTTAGAGAGGCTGATGGTTTCTGCTTAAAGCGGGGAGAAAGGCAAGGGGGGAGAAGAGAGCCCTGCCATGAGCTCTGCTTCCCAACGTGTCCTGCTCCCTTTCATAACAAACAGCAAGCCGTGGTGGTTGTTTTTTTTTTTTTTTTCTGAGCCCTGTTATAATAAGCTCAGATGTTGGATGACATTTTCCCGGTGACTCACATAGTAAAATTAACCTTGAACTATTTACATATTCAATCGCCGCCCTCCTCCTCCTCCTCCCCCTTCCCGCCGGCGTGTGTACATTACAGGAATTCTGGCTCCGTATCAGTTTTTGTTTTGCTGATGAGANTGCCTCGCCTGGCTGTGTCTCCCTGCGCCTCTGCGGCCCCTCTGGCCGCAGCTTGCAGAGGGCACCGGCCCGTCTCTCCTCCCCACTAATCCCATGTGGAAATGGAGGAGGTAAAAGCAAGCCCCGTGCTCCGCAGGACCGTGCTGTGTCAGCCTGGGAGAGCAGCGAGCCCCTCCAAGCACAGAACGCGCGGCGGTGCCGGTGCAGGGAGGGGCAGAACCTGTTGCATCCTCACGGATCATGGGTTGCCGTGTCCTCGTGGATCACGCTTTGCTGCGGTGGGGCCGGCGGAGCTTTGAGTGGCGATGGAGAGCCATTGCCTTGGCAACTGCGGGCTGCGCATTGCCCGCACCGTGCCGAGCGAGCGGAGGGCAGCCCGCGCTGCTGCCCTATCGATCCGCCCCTCGCCGCCCCGGCGGCCTCTCCCCATCCCGCCACCTTCACCGACACGCTCTTCCTCTCCCTGCTGTGCCTGGAGAGGGCACCTCCGGCAGCGCCCGCATCCCAGTGCCCCCAGCCCTGATGGTGCGCGGTCCCCTGGTCGGTGGCAGGTGTGAGGGAGCCACCCTGGGGCACCCCAAAGTTTGGGTGTGTTTGCCCCTTCGGAGCAGCCGACGGCCCAGGTGCACTCGGGTTGTTTTGAATGCAAACTTGACATCGCAGCGAGGGCGGCAGGGAACAACATATGCACAGTAAACAGGCAGACTGTCATATTGATTAACAGATGAGACCTCTATTATCGATCAGCTCTTGGCGAGAAAATTTATCACTTTTAATTTCGCCGCTGCCAAATATTTCTGCCTGCGAGCCAGCCGTTACCGAGACAATTTAAAGGCAAAGGAATTCTCTTTTTAATGTGTCTCATGATACCTCTCTCCCTACCGCCTTCTCTACACACCTCTCCCCAAATCCCACCCTGGCTGTGAGATGGAGGGCTTGGTGGGGTGGGAAGGAGAGGGGACAGGCAGTGTGGACCCCTGCAAATGGGCAGCACAGCATTCTGCAAGGCAGTGCCCACACCTTGAATGCTGCTCTGTAACGCTCAGCTCCTCACAACAGATGAATCAAACCTTGAAATGGGGCTGGGGCTGTGGCTTTGTCCTGCAATGCTGTTGGATATGGCATCATTAATCTGGTTTCATCTGGAAGTTACTTATCTGCTGCTGGGCATCCTGGGTTTTTCCTCACCCAAACTAGCAGCACATGTTGATAATAATTTTCTAAGAACTGCCCCAAATCCCATATCTCCTTCCAATAGTCAGGGATGCCTCTGAGCTTCTTGCTCAGTTGTCCCATTCCAGCCACATCCCTGATCGGGTGCATCTTTGGTACCAACAGCAGTAGCCATGATGGGAAGGGACAGGAAGCCAATTGCANTGCGTATAATTTTTTGTTTTGCTGAGAAAAAAAAAAAAAAAAAAATTCCCCCCGCCTGGAGTACACATCTACTTGAGGGAAAGAACACGCAGTCCTGGCCTTTGGAAATTGGCAGGCGGCGTGCTGTTCCCGCGCTGATAAGAGGTACTGTAAATAAAACTGTACGGCAGCGCCTGCTGTAAATGCCCCGCGTCTGTACTCATTGTTCTGACAGCTCCGGCTTTTTTTGGGTCCGCTGTTTTGGTACACACTGTGCTTCCTTATGTAAGCCAGTGCGCCCGGCTCCTCCCTGCGTTCGCCCTGTTTATTTTCGCCTCGCCAGGAATTTTTCCNGCTTTGAGTGGCGATGGAGAGCCATTGCCTTGGCAACTGCGGGCTGCGCATTGCCCGCACCGTGCCGAGCGAGCGGAGGGCAGCCCGCGCTGCTGCCCTATCGATCCGCCCCTCGCCGCCCCGGCGGCCTCTCCCCATCCCGCCACCTTCACCGACACGCTCTTCCTCTCCCTGCTGTGCCTGGAGAGGGCACCTCCGGCAGCGCCCGCATCCCAGTGCCCCCAGCCCTGATGGTGCGCGGTCCCCTGGTCGGTGGCAGGTGTGAGGGAGCCACCCTGGGGCACCCCAAAGTTTGGGTGTGTTTGCCCCTTCGGAGCAGCCGACGGCCCAGGTGCACTCGGGTTGTTTTGAATGCAAACTTGACATCGCAGCGAGGGCGGCAGGGAACAACATATGCACAGTAAACAGGCAGACTGTCATATTGATTAACAGATGAGACCTCTATTATCGATCAGCTCTTGGCGAGAAAATTTATCACTTTTAATTTCGCCGCTGCCAAATATTTCTGCCTGCGAGCCAGCCGTTACCGAGACAATTTAAAGGCAAAGGAATTCTCTTTTTAATGTGTCTCATGATACCTCTCTCCCTACCGCCTTCTCTACACACCTCTCCCCAAATCCCACCCTGGCTGTGAGATGGAGGGCTTGGTGGGGTGGGAAGGAGAGGGGACAGGCAGTGTGGACCCCTGCAAATGGGCAGCACAGCATTCTGCAAGGCAGTGCCCACACCTTGAATGCTGCTCTGTAACGCTCAGCTCCTCACAACAGATGAATCAAACCTTGAAATGGGGCTGGGGCTGTGGCTTTGTCCTGCAATGCTGTTGGATATGGCATCATTAATCTGGTTTCATCTGGAAGTTACTTATCTGCTGCTGGGCATCCTGGGTTTTTCCTCACCCAAACCAGCAGCACATGTTGATAATACTTTTCTAAGAACTGCCCCAAATCCCATATCTCCTTCCAATAGTCAGGGATGCCTCTGAGCTTCTTGCTCAGTTGTCCCATTCCAGCCACATCCCTGATCGGGTGCATCTTTGGTACCAACAGCAGTAGCCATGATGGGAAGGGACAGGAAGCCAATTGCAATTGGATAAGTTGCAGTGCTAATGAAATGCATTGATATTTAATGATTTTAAAAAATAATAATAATCTTTTCCTGGCAAGCAGCTCTGTATTTTGCTGTGATGTGCGAGGAACAGGAACACAAGGCTGAACGAGGCACTGCTTTTCTGGCTGCACAGGGGACATTAAACATGAGACCCCTGTATGGCACTGGTCCTGGAGTGGCAGTAGTGTCCATGTGCACATCCAGGTGTGTCTTTCTGTCCCTGGAATAACCCTGCTCTCCCTTTTCTCCCCCAGCGGGTGCCAAAGCCCTGGTCTGCGATCAGTGTGGCGCCCAGTTCTCGAAGGAAGACGCGCTGGAGACGCACCGGCAGACACACACCGGTACGTGGCCCTCCCCTTCCACCCTTCACTTAGGTGAGGTTTTAACATTTGGGCTGCCTGTCACCCTGTGCCCAACAGAGAGCTGGACCCTCTGCAGTTCCTGCCTCTGCGCTGCCCAGGCAGCCCCAGTTCCTCTGACACTAAAGCACAGATTTAGGCACTGGTTGGTGCAGTGCTGTTACACCACTGCTCAGCATTAACATGGGAAGCAGTGGCAGAAACAACGTGAGGTCGTTTGCCCCCTTTGCAACCAAAGCTTGTCCCTGTCCAAACACCTCCCAGAAAGTTGTTTTCTGACATGTTTCTGCTCTGGCACTTCCCAGCCCTTCAGTGATGGCACCATCAGGAGCATAAGGATCTCTTTAAGCTTCTTGCAAAAGCTGCCGTGCCTGGGAAGGGTTTGCTTGGGGGAATTCACAGCCAGGCAGTCCCAGGTGGAGCCCTTCACCCTCCAAATCTAGACTGGAGCAGGACAGAGTGCCTGCTCCTCCTGTGCTATATTGGGAGTGGTTTAACTGAGCACAGGTTCGTCTTTCAGTGCTGGAAGCCCTGATAAATGCCACTGGCAGGGAGTTTGTGCTGGGGGCTGGCACAGAGAGCCTGGCTGACTCCACACTGGGGTGCAAAGTGCTGTGTCACCGGGCGGGAATGGTTCCGCCTGTCACCCGGTCATGGAGCTGTGCTGGCCAAGCACCAGTCCATAAATCCTAAAGTACTTGCCCTCCCTGTCCCTACCCATGCAGCTGGAGGCTGGATTTTGCCGTTCCAGGTCTGTTTGGAAGCCCTGTATGCCGTAGAGTGAGGAGAAGGGCTGTGAAAGGGCAGCCAGCTGGGTGAGGGACTGGCTGCAGGGCTGAACAACCCAAGCCCACACAGGGGTTTCAAAGTGGCCAAGCAAATTGCAGCTATTCCCTCTTCCCTTCAATTTCCCAGACCCATTGAGCATCCTGAGGTGACAGGTGGGAGCCCAGCCATGAGGCTCAATGATGCCTGCACCCAAAACCATCCTGCAGATGCAGAGCAGTTTGGTTAACAGCCCTGACTCTCCTGTAGGGATTAAACCCGCTTTGGCTGGTGGATCCTTGGGGCTGGACTGTGCCAAAGCTCAAAGGGCAAAGGGCAACCAGAGCAGGGGACACCGTGACCCAAGGGGAACTTGTCATCACTGCCTCCAACTGTAAACATGGAAGAGAGGGGCTGAGTGCCCAGGGCAGCCAAAATAAATTATTTCCTCTCCTCTGCTGGCATGGAAAACATCCCTGCCTTGCTGTAATTAACCCCCTTCCCAAATAATAGTATCTTCCAGAATGGGTTTGTTTTGAGTGTCCTCCCTTTGTCCTTAGCTCCAAGTTAGCTGGCAAAAGACCTTCCAACTTTCCAGGTAAAAGAAATGCTTAACCCTTTTTGATAAAGAGGCAGGTAGAGGCTTTCAGGGATGGCATCAAAAGCTGAGCAGGGTGTCTGGTACAGGCTGACCCAATCCACCCACATTACTCAAAAACAGTGTTTGGGGGAGATGTGGGACCTCTCCCCAAGAGTCACTGTTTCCTCACATGACCTACAGCTATGCAGCTTTGTGCAGGAGATGAAGGGTTCTCGGGGTTTTCTTTCAGCATATGTGGCTATTTCTCAGGTGGGCTCTCAGCACCCAGGACCCTCTTTATGTCATTTCGTTTCCCCGCTGCCCTCCCTGCTGCTTTGAGTGACAGTAACACAGAGCCAGGCTGTTGTACATGTGCTGCATCATGCACTGCTCATCTCTACAGCAGAAAACTAACACCCCACTTCCTGAGGCAAGGCAAAAAACAAGAATAAATACAAAAAAATAGTTCCTGTTTGTAAGCACGGCGCTGTCAGGGCTGTGTGCAGCCCCATCGACACGGGGCTGAGATGCCCTCTCCGGGTGTGCACTGTCCTTGGCCCCTGTCCCGCTGCAATAGGAAAAGCAGCAACTGTTTTGGCTCATCTTCTAGCAGCACAAGCTTGGTGCTGGGGAGGAGAGCATGGAAAATTCCTTACCCTTCTCCTCAAATGTAGAGGAAAAAACAGAATGCGTTGAGATGGCAGCCCGAGTGCCCCCAGGCAGCCCCGCTCGCAGTCGGGATGTGCACACGAGTGGTGTTTGTGCTAACGGGTTTTGGGCTCGTGCCGACGTTTATAAATATCAGAGGTGACTCGTCTCGAGTTTCCTCCCGTGTGCCAAGGCAGTTAGCACACGGCAGCCGGCGTCAGTCAGCAGGACAGCACAGATTTACTCCTGACCCACTTCCACGTGGGCATGATCAACACCTACTACAGAGCATGTTTGCTTCTGCAAGTAGTTGGCTTTGTGATTTGTGGGGTTGGCGTGCCCCCGGCCGTGCTGCCAAGGATGGCACAGGACCCTTCACTCTCCGTTGCCCACATCCCCTGGGAGCATTCCCTTCCTACATCCCATATTGCATCCCTCATATTCCCTTGTATCCTCTGCCCTGAGACACCAGTAGCAGAAAAGAATGAATAAAACCAACATGTAACTGAAAATGGAAAAGCTCTCTATCTTCCCCCCTTTTCTTCCCCCCCGTTTTTTTCTTTTGCTGGGATGTTGGTAGCGTTTTGATTTAATAGTTGGCCAAACACAAGGGTCTATTTTATTCAGAGTTTACAGGCCTCAGGGCTGTTATTCCTCCAAATTTAATAGCATTGAAATTGCAGGGTTGGCGATAATTTGCCTATCACTTTCTGCTCTCCCATTGATGTTTATTGTCAGCGGGATGGAATCTCAATCCGATTCACTTAGATAACATGTCTGTTAAACATTTAGATAATTGTGCCATCATTAACTTGTCACATTATTTTAGAGATTCAAAACAGTCGTGCAGTATAAGCGGAGGTACAAAGGGAGAAGGATCTGGCATGTGAGAGCAGGAACCCGGGAGCAGAGGTGGCAGGATGCCCCCGCGCTGGGTCCCATGGCAAGTGTTGCTCAACGACAGCACGGGGATTTTTAAAAATTTTAAAATTATTTCTGTATTATATGCCGGAGCTGTTGGTGTTTTTCCATAGAAGAGCATCCCAGCAACCCCATTGCTGGCTTGAGTTTGCCAGGGGCTGCGTGGGAGCCTGGAGGAGGTGGCGGGGGCATTGCACTGGAGCTGCACTGTCACACGGGCACACACCACCCCTGTTCTTGGCAAATGTACATTGAGTACAATTTATTACATATTTGTCTTATCTCCTCACATTTGCTTTGCTTTCTCTGCCTCAAAATGGTTCCAGCCCAAAACCTTGCAGTGATGCTGCAGATGTATAGCACGCTGCTTCTTCCAGTGTAGAAATGACAGATTTTGAGCAAGTGGAACATAACACATGAGTTTGGTGATGTGAACTGTGAATCAAACTGAATCACAAATCCTGTTTGCCTCACACTCAGTGTGGCACTGCCATTAATGGTCAGGCCAGTGCTCTGCTAGGATGCTGGCATGACTCTGCCAGTGGCTGGGGCTTCTCTCAGTGGTGCCACTGGCCACCAACAGCCATCTGCAATGTCCCTGCTCCAGCAGCAGATTTGGGAGATGCTGTTTGTGGTTTGTCCTGCTGCATCCCCTTCCACAGTTTGATCAGAGCAATGCCTGGCACAAGCAGCCAGCATGAGCAGCTGGAACACTTCCTTACCAAAACCAACCTGACGTCTTCCTGGGCTGCCTGTGACTTTCTGTTACCGTTTCACAGGACTCAGGAGGGTTTTCTGAGAGCAGCCCAACGAGGCTTCGGGGGGAAATACCTCCAGATCATGCTTTTCTCCATAGCTAGAGATAATGCACTGTAGTATTAAGTATGCTTAGAGGTAATTATCCCACCCGTGCTCGCCTGGGCTGCACAGTCCCGGCGGGGGGAGGGAGTGCCAGCGCGGCTGGGCTGGGCTGTGCTGGGCTGAGCTGTACTGTACTGGGCTGAGCTGGGCTGGGCTGTACTGTACTGTACTGGGCTGAGCTGGGCTGGGCTGTGCTGTGCTGTGCTGTGCTGTACTGTGCTGTGCTGGGCTGGGCTGTGCTGTGCTGTCCTGTGCTGTGCTGTGCTGTGCTATGCTGTGCTGGACAGCCAACGCTTCGCAGGTTTTCTGTTGGGTGCGAGAGTGGATTCTGGATGCTCAGGTGCCGGCCCCAGCTCTCAGAGGGTCTGGCAGTGGGTCCTAGGGGCACAGCACAGAGCCCCTTTGTCTGACAGTAATGTCCTGTGACAGCACTTGAAATCTGAGTCCTGGCGCGCATTCCTGTAGCTGGGAATCTCCCTGCCTCCCAAACCACGGCTGCTTCTGCCACCTTGACAGCAAATGGCAGCAAGAATTCCCTGTGCTCCTTGGTGCACACATGGGGAAATGTGATGAGGCCAGGCATCGTGCAAGCTGATGGATTCACCACACCAAGCGAGGAGCTGGGAGCGTGGCAGAGCTGTGCAGCCACGATGGCATCGGGGCCAATGGTCCGCCTTTAATTTTCCTGTGCAAATACTATTTAAAGCACGATGAGAAAAGCCCTCTCCCTAAGCTACGGAGAAATCTTTCTTGTCCTTTAATTCTAGATGAAGGGGATTAGTGTGAACATATTTAACCTCTGACCCATGGACAAAGGCATTATCAAATTTAGTTGCCAAGTGGCTCCCCATTTAACTAAACCAGTGCAGTATCACTGCAAGTTTTTTCCCTTCCCTCCCCTGAAAGCTTTGACATCTATTGTTGCCCTGGAGCACCAGAGGGACTCAGCAGCCTTCATCTGCTGGCATTCAGGGTGCTGGTCAGAGCCCCATAAGGGAGCACAGCATGACATGGTAGTCACTGCTCGAACCCACAAAGGCTTCACAAAGCCAGCCCCCCTAAAAGCAAAGCCTTCTGTAAATGGGGCTGGTTTCACCCCAGTTTCTGCATGCCCAGCTCAGTGCTGGCCACGTGCTGGCCTGTGGTGGCATGGAGAATGCTTGGCCATCTCTCTAGAGCACAGAGAGGTGTCTCTGTCCCCCTTTGCTCTGGAGCACAAGGGATCAGCGATGGCAAGCTTGAGGATGCTCAGCATTTCCATGCTGGGCTCTATAAAAGAGGGATGAAACACGGTCTCAGAGGCGGCCGGGGTCTCCTGGTCCAGCAGAGGAATGCCGAGAGGGGCCTCCCGTCAGGAGCCGGTGTCCGTTTACAGTGCATCTCTCATAAACCCGGCGGCGGGGGCGAGGGCAGGGGGACCGGCCCTCCTGGTATGTGATTGATTATCTGGTATTTATGCCATTGAGGACTTTTCAGCGGCTCGGGGTCAGGGGGTCATCTCATGTGTCTTGCTGCAAATCCGCTTCCTTTTGTACAGTGCGGGCTGGGTGAGCAGACACACAAAAACAGCTTTTTCTTTTCCTTGGGAAAAAGGGGAGGGGGGCGGGCTGGTGTCAATGAATTTTTTTTTTCAGCCTTTCCTGAATAGTGTCCTTTTTAATTCCAAAGAACTTTTAATTAAAAGTAGCAGGAAAGTTCATCTCGACAAGGTTTAACTTACCTTAGCAGTTACTTTTGTCCCCCAGGATTCGCGTCTCCCCGCTGTACAAAAACCCCCAACAACTGGGGGCCAGGCTGCGCTCGGTGCCGCTCCACGTCTCCCCGGCTTTGCCAAGGGGGCCTTTTCATCTTTTCTCTTTTTTTAATGATGGGGGTGCAGGAATAATAAGCAGATGCTGCGAGTCCCGGCTTTGTGCCTCGCAGCAGCCGGTCACTCCACTGGCCAGGCTCTGCCACGCAGCTGCCCCAGCGCCAAAAAGGTCATTTTGTTGGTTGGGGTGTGAACCAGGGCTTCGTGGCAGCTCCAGGGGACTGGGGGATGGCAGAAGGTGCCACTCTGAACAGGAGAGATGCATGAGTGGAACAGATTGGCAATGGGCAGTGGTGCTCTCTGCCAGGCGGGATGATGGCAGTGGTGATGGTGATAGTGGTCCCCCAAGGGAAGACCCCTCGGTCTCCTCACCAAAGCTCTTTTTTGGGAGATGGAGCAGTTTCTAGCACATCAGTTGAACAACAGTTCAGAAGCACTGGAGGAAGTACTCTGGGTTTTCAGCAGAAAGTCAGATTGTTTTTTCAGCTCATTTCAGTCCAAATTCCAGCTGGGAAGAGGAAATCTAGGAAGCTGGTGCAGTGATGATGAGTAAATGTGATAGCTTCTCATCTGATGCAGAGGCCAGAAATGCCACCACGATTTGCTGGTGGTTGCCCCAGAGAAGCTGGTTCTCAGGAAGGGCAGAGGTGTCCCAATGCACAATTTCCTTGGGAATGGCAGGGGTGAATCACGTTCTCCAGAATGGTGTGAGTTTAGGGGAAAGCAGCACAAAAGGGAGGTGTTGCACACAAATGTTCAGGTACCAGATTACTGCATTTTGGCTAGGTGATGTGTTTTGCCAGGAAAGGGGGCAGTTTTCCATTGGTACCTTTAGGGCTGAAACAGCTGAGTGATGGTTTTTGCCAAGGATGATTATGAGCCTGTGTGAATGAGTTTAATATGTATTGATATCTTTTGATAGATATTCAGTACAATAAAAAGGCTTTGGGGTTACCACTTTGCCTCCAGCTTTGGCCAGAAGGCTTTAGGGGCTGCAAACAGCTTCAAACAACTGTTTGGCCTGAAAAAATGAAAATTGGGCTGGAGAGCACAGCGCACCATAGGTGTGAAGTGTCCACAGTGCAATCCCAGGCTAGAAGCATTAAAAGCTCAGGAACCTCCCACCTCCCCCAACCAGGAGGTGGAACTGCAATAAAAAGGATTGACCCTTAAAAACTCCCTCTGCCAGGTTTGCATTGCACTCAGTTTCTGCAGGAAGAGGAGGAAAGGCTGCTCAGGCTCTGTCAGTGTGGGCTGGGGTGATGCTGAACGCATCCCTTCCTTCCAAAGCCTGGGGACCACATTCAGGGAATAAACTGGGAAGCAGAGGCATCATTTCCAGTGCTGGAAGAAGGGATTAGGCATGCAGTGCTCCAGGGTGGCTTGTTCTGGGGTCAGGGCTGTGGCTGGACCAGCGCTGTCTCCCAAGATCATCCCTCACAGGCCTGGAGCTGCCCACATCCCTTGGATTGCATCTCCGTGGTGCACTCAGCATCCTGCCCTGGAGATGGGGGACACACTGTGGTCCCCCATGGCAGCTGATCCCACACCCTCCCAAAAACACATTTCCCATGGAACGTCCCATCTGGGCCCACAGGCAGCCACAGAGCTTCACCCAGCGCGGGTCCAGCTGCCGCCGTGATTGACGCAAAGCCAGTCTATAAATAAAGTCTTTCTCTCCTCTCATAAAGACTTTGCGGTTTAGTTTGCTTTCAAGGTCAAGATCAGACCTTTCTAAATAAACACATATCAAAGGATCATTAGCGGAGCAGCACTGTTAAATTGAGATATTAACTTCTGTCAGCCGCGCGTTTCCTTTTTGTTCTGTAACTCGCGACTGCAGCGGGTTTTTATTATTTTGGCCCTAGGCGGTAGCATCTGGCTTCTGTAGAGACTGTAAAAATTAAAAAGCAACACAAATCATTGCGAGAGAAAAGCAGTAAATTCAATGATAAGAATTTAAAATTAAGATGTTTCGGCGCTTTTATATTCTGCAAAACATGAAACGAATGAGTTGTGTGCCTGTTGCCATAAAGCCACCACTGCTTATCGTCGCCTGGCTCCTTCCTTCCCCACACGTGCCCTCATAATCGCTTGGCCTGAACAGGAAACACGGTGAGGGAAGGTGATGGTGATGGTGACAGTGATGGAGATGCAGGGTGGTGGGGCAGGCACAAGGTGCCACCACCTGGGAATAAGGGAGCAACGGCCTGCCAAAAGGGAGGCGGGAAGGGGATGCTCTTGTCCCACCATACTCAAAGGAAGACAGGTCAACCTACGAGGGTGTGACTGATGAGGAGGATACGGAACCACATTGTCCCCCAGGTCCAGATGGCCCCTGGAATAAATCACCCCCAGCAGGCATGAGCTGCCTATGCCAGAGCTGCAGCTCAGGGCCTGACACTCATTGCCCAGGCTGCTGCGGGCACCAGCATCCCATACATCCTCCATGTGCATCCTGCCCTGGGCAATGAGGAGAGCAGGAGCGTGGCTGGGTGGGAAGCAGTCCTGTGCATCACCACAGGACCAAAAAATGAGGCATTTATTTTGGGGGGTTTGTTAATCCCCTGTGCTTGCAAGGTCGGTGTTGTACAACTGCTCTGAAATGTCAGAGCTTTTCTCAGCGTTTGTGAAAGGGTGAGCTGGCATGGAGGCAGCAGGCAGTGCCAGAAGCTTGCCCTGCCCTCCTGTTGCAGTCAGACTGTCTGCATCCAGCCCAGGAGGAAAATCAGCAGGGACAGGAGAGCAGGCAGCGTTGGCTGCTTTTTAAGAATTAATTTTCCATAGTCGGTTAAAGTTGGGAAGAAGGCTGTGCTATCTCTAAGTAAATAATAATAATCAAGCAAATGCCCCCTTGGGAGAAGTTGCCTTCCATAAAGATGTTAATTAGCACAGAAGCTGAGCAGTGGAGTCCAGAGGCAGCCTTTGAAACTGGGATGATTTGGTGTCTCTGGCACAAAATGTGTGCATTTCCTGTGTTTATCTTATGGGGGCTTTCCCCCCTTTCTCCACTGAGCCATGAAGGTTGTAGGGGCTGTTTGTCAGCACAGTAATGAATGCCATCACCCCTCAATAGCACTGGAGCAGGTGGCACCACGTGACACAGCTCTGCACAGCACCCCTACATCCAGGCAGGCATCAGCAGCATTCAGGGAGGGCTCCTTTGCACCTGCCTGTGGGTGCACTTCAGTGCTGCCACCAAAAACTCCACTCTGGGTTTCATAATAATCCTGAAAACAGACACCAGGTTGGTTTTCTTACCCTGCACATGCTTCCCCATCATCCTGGGGCAAAATGTAGTCTTGGTGCTGGTGCTACCACCAGTGTCCCCAGGCCTGTGCTGGCGCCCATTTTTCTCTGCTGTCTGCATTTCAACTCCATGACATCAGGATGTGCACAGTGTTCCCAGGGTCCCTTGTGTCAGGCTGAGCTGGGCACCTTCAGGCTGTCCTTCAGGCCAGCTGTGTTGGGTGCTGGAGCTGTGACAGGGATGCTCCAGGCAGTCCCTTGCCAGCCCTGTTGCCTCTCCCAACCTTCCTGTAGGCAGGTTGTCTTTCAGGAGAACCTCCTGAAAGGGAAGGTTCTCTGCCCCTCTGACCACCATTGCCAATGGCACCTTCCTCTCCAATGCTGCTGTTCCTGCACTCTAGGGCCTGCAGTTTCCCCTGCAGCAGCAGCCAGCAGTTTGACTGGGAGGTAGAGGCTGGTAGAGAGCCTCTGACATACTGACAAAAATCATCAAATGTCCCTGAAATCTCTTCTCAGGAGTGCCAACAGTCTTTGGGCTCCTGCTTTGCATGGCCAGGATATTTTGGAGCCGTTCACCTTTGTTGTAAGGACAGCAGCAGTGTCAGGTCACCTCTGGCACGTGCACCACGCAAGAGATGATGTTCAACATGGAGAGTGAAGGAGGGAGCCTTGTGGAAGACCCTGAATTATCAGGGCTTGAGCCAAGGGTTTGGGGATTTCAGGGTGTGTGCATGAGGCAGCAACAGGCTCTGTCAGCATCCTTTGATGTGAGCATGCTCATGCCATGATAATACTGGAGCCTTCCCAGTGTGCTCCTTCACAGCCTTTCATTCCGTGTTCCTGATTATTTCAACAGTGGATGGATCTGCTCATGTTTCAGGCCTGATAGCATGGATCTGAGGACAGGCAGGGAAGGATGGCAGCACAGTTACAAAGAGGACTCAGGGAGGGGCGGTTTGGTTTGCACATCCCGGCACTGGGACTGCCAGCCCCGTGCTGCCACCGTGCTGGGGCTCAGCGGGGATTGCTGCACCTGCAGAGGGGCACTGCTCCCTTTGTCCACAGCCTCCTGCTGCCACAGCATCCCCGAGTCACCCCATTGCCCAGCCACACAGCAGGCTTGGGCTTGGCAGTGCTGCCAGGGGCTCTGGGGGGCCGGCAGGCCAGCACACGCACGCGTGCTCTAGCATGGGGGGAAAAACTTGAAGTCAAATGTCTGAAAGTCAGATCCCTTTTTAGTATGAATTTGCTGTATCTCATTCTAAGCACTAATTCCAATTTAATTGCAAGTGGCCTGAAGCCTCTTCAATAGGAGTAACAAATGGTTTGATTTTGTAAACTTCATCAGACTGCATTTTAAATGCGACACACTAGCCCGGCTCGAATGCCAATGAAGCACTGAAGTAGCTCTCTGTTTACTAATTATCCGTTTTTACTTCAAGCCACGCTGGCTGGCTTGTCTGATTAAATCGGATTTGTGGGATAGAGAACAGCTAGCAGAGTTTTCTCTATAGTAAACGAGATTGAAACTATGGCCCGCCTGGCTGCACACTGTAAATTATATTTCCTTTTAAAGGGGACGTGTCGCCTTTCTCCTGTGGTGCACCTCCTGCATCCATAAACCCTCAGAGCCCAGTGCCGAGGGAGATGCACCCCACCCTGCCTCCCTCGCCCGTCGCCACGCCGGTTTTGAGTTTAATTCCTGCTTTGGCAGAGGCAGCGGGAGGGGGGCGGTGCTGCAGCATCCCTCCGTCCCTCGCTGTGGCTCGGACGGGGCGCACTGTCACACGTCGCATCTCTCTCGTCATCACATCTCTGGCGATTGCGCTGCTTTGGGACCAAGCTGATGGAGAGCAGGGATGTGCATCTCCGGGTTTGCCCGGAGGGTTTTCCCTCCCTCCGTCAAGCATCCCTCCCCTAAAAATCAGTTTTGGGACCACCTCCTATTTAAAAAGACCCTGCAAGATGTTGCCAACACGCTTACCAAAAGAGCATCCAACACCCGAATCACTCCAGCTTCCACCTCAGAACCCTGTGGCAGTGCTAACAGCTGCCTCACTAGTGGCTTTCAGCTTCTGGCACAGCGCTGGGTCTGGCAGGGGCACAGAAACCAGGGACGATGGGCAAAGGTGGAAGCTGAACGCAGCGTGTAGGGCTGTGCTTAAACCTCCCCAGTTGCTAAGACTTCAATTCTGCAAGCTTGACCTACGCCGCCCCCTCCCTCGGTATCTATCTTTGTGCCCGGGGGTTTTTTATATTTTAATTTGCTTTTGAACGTCCTGCAAAATTAATGGCGCGCTCGGGGCCATTGTGCGGTGTACAGTAGAGGGAAGGGCCGGCGGCGCCCGCCGAGAGCCAGCGCGTTTCCCGGGGAATGAATTGCTCGCCCGCCTTCACCCCTTTTAATTGTTGACAGTAAAAAGCGTTTAAATGCTGCTTAATTTGTAATCATCTTCCCGCAAAAAGGGGAGAAACCATTAAAATGTCAGGGAAATGAATAAATCCGTCTCTCACTGATTTGGGGCGGCAGCATTTCTTTATCAGGGGTGATTTTTCTTCCAGTGGCTGAGGGCTGGCTCAGGGCTTCTGTGGCTGGAGCCCAGGGATGCACTCACGGCAGGACACGGGGCTGAGTCCTGCGTCACCCAGTGTGGCACCCTCTCAAGAGTTTTGCCATTTTTTCTCACTTCCCATCCTTTCTCCAGAGGTGTGACATAGTTGACATGTAGCGTAAAGAAAAACCAAGCACCTGGAAGGCGGGCGGTGGGACGGTGCCCAGCAGAGCTGGCGCGGTGCCTGGCGCGCCCCTCGGCTGCTGCTCAATGTCATCTGCAGAGCCTCGGGGCTCGAACGAGCGCTGCCGGAGCTCCGCGCTCCGTGTCCCGCTGCTGGCCTCCGTGCTGGGATGCAGGGAGCATCCACATCCTCCACCTCTGCGCCTGGCCGCTGTCAGCCTTTGTGTCACGCAGATGCTCTGCTCTCAGAGCACAACTGGAGCCGTGTGCCTTCCCAGGCCGTGCCGGTCCACACTGACCTCACGGTCTGGGGTGTTTATTCACTGACGCATTACTTGACTAAGAAAAAAAAAAAAAAAAAAAAAAAGGAGAAATTAAAACCAGCCTTTTGCAGGTCTCAGGAAGCAGCACCTGGGGGATGCCCAGCTCCCGCAAACAGCCCCGTCCCCCCATGCATGCGCGAGGCAGCTCGTCCCCATCACTGTGGCTGCTGGAGTCAGCCCATTTTTTTTTTTTTTCAAGCGGGGGCCAATTAGTTTCACAAATGAGGGCCCTACGGTGCCAGGGAGGATTTGTTACGGCCCCGCGCGCCGGCCCGGCGGCATTGTCCTGCCCTCCGCCCCCACGGGAGCCCATTGTCCCCGGCCCCAGCGGGGGCTGCTGGCGGCAGATTTATCGGGGCCGGCGTCCCGCCGGCCGGGGCCTCCGCTCCGCAGCTGGCCGCGGCGCTGGGGGCTCAGCCCCGGGGACCTTTGACCCGTCCTGCTGTCACCGCCGGGGCCGCCGAGGGCCGCGGGGCCACATACCTCTTGGGATTTGCTTCGCACTGCCCGTTCGGGGCTGCCTGCTT
>VXBI01004067.1:752417-764432 GCA_013397375.1 Toxostoma redivivum
CAGTGTTTCTGACAAAGGAAAAAAAAAAGACAAAAAAAAAAAAGAAGAATATACTGCTGCAGGTTTTTTTCTCTCCATGTGTCACTAAGTGAAGTTCGTGCCTTCTATAGCAAAGAGAATATTTTTTACATCCTACTAACGGTAGATTTTTTTGTAGTGAACATTTTTTGTATTTTTATTTATAAGTCTCATAAGGAAAATAGCAATGTTCAGTTGTATACCTTGAATCTGCAGTTAGAAAACAAAAAAACAACCAATAAAGTTAATTCCGTTGTCTCAGCCTGCTGTCTCCCATTCCTGTGCCTGTCAAGAGGAGGTGGAGGAGGAGGAAGTGGAGGAAGGATGCATCCCACCAGCTTGGGGTGAGCCATGGGAGTGCCCATGGTGGTGAGTTTGGGGCTGCCTGCTCTGAGGGGCAAATGGAGGAGGTCCTATCCCTAAACCAACCCCAGTGAGTGGGGTGGGTCTCCCTGGAATGTCAGTGTCCCCATGGGCAGGGAGCATCCACAGCACGCTGCCTGTGCTGCTGCCTGCCCATGTGGCTCACCAGGGAGCAGAGCAAGTTTGCCTCAATGAAAGTGAACTCGTTCATTTAAACCTGCCTGCAGAGCCGTCCGGCCCCCCGCTGCGTTAATTATCCTGTAGTTCCCGACTGATTGCTGTACACTAAGCTTAAGCCCTCCTTTATTTATTTACTGACTACATTAACGGCAGCGCCTGCTCTCCTTTTGTGCTGTGGCAAAGCGCACAGCACCGCAGGCTGCAGCTGGGCCGGGCGGGTGCTGCCAGCACCACCCGGCCGTGCCTGTGCCCGCTGCCTGCTGCCCACCACCCGCCCGGGCCTCGGGATGCTGTCAGACATTTGTTACAGCACAGCTGGAGTCACCCAGTGCACAGCATCCTTTAGTCTTTCCCAGGGATGCATGGCATGTGCCAGTGTCAAGGCCAGGCTCATCCCCTGCCCCAGCATTTCCCAGCAGGTTTGAGGGGCTGCACGTCCATCCCAAGGTCTGATGGTGGTCCTGCCTCCCCCAGTCCCCCCAGCACGGCCTCCCAGGAAGGCTTTGGGCAAGTGGTGGGGAACTTTGGCCCAGGTTTGGGCAAGCAGAGGTGGTCCTGCTGTGAGCAACCTGTGGGCTGCAGCGCCCGGGAGAAGGGGGGCAAAGCCCCGTGCGGGCGCTCAGCCTGGCACAAAGGCGTTGTTATGATAACGGGGAAGTCGCGGCAGGACCGGGCCTTTGTGTGCACGCTCGCGCAGCAGCTGGGAGCGATTATGCTGCAACAATGTTCTGTTCCATCAACATTATGTCCTCATTAAACCTTTATTAGGAGATTAGATTCAGATTTATTGATTTTTTTTTCTTTTAAAGAGGAAAATCCAGGCTTCTCTCAGAGAGATGCCTAGAACTTTTTCCTACATGCAGCACTTCCCAAAGTAGCAAGAGGTCAAAGGGAGAAACAAACTTTCCTCCAGCATGGGCAGCCTGTCCTTCCAGGGAAAAGGACTGCTGAGCTGCTTGAGGGGGTTAGGTTGGGTACATGATGGTTTCCTAGCACAGGGAGGACAAGGAGAAGGACCAAAACATTCCACAGGATACAGCAGCACAGGTGAGCATCTTGCGGTGCAGCCCTGGGGGCATCGGGGTCACGGTGGGCAGGAGAGGGATGGCAAGGCTGGCTCAGGAGTCTTGCTGCCCGGTACTCATCAAACACACGAGCTGGGTGGCATCGCACAGCCGGGTCAATGGCCCCATTGGATTTGTCTGTTGGAGCGTTTGATGTTACACGAAGGCAGCTCATTCCAGAGGGTGTTAATTGCCCGCTGCACTGATCAGGTCTGTAGCACCATCGATCTCGGCAGGATCAATGGGCTGATTTAGTGTCTCACGAACTCTTTAACTGGACACCTCATCAATAGGCAGCCACTTACAGACCATCAGCGTGTTAGTGCGGGCCGGCGCTGGCAGGAGCCCACTCCACCCGTCCTCAGCCCCCGTCACTCAGAGGTAAGTTTTCCTGCAGGTGATGGCTCTGAGAGGGTGAGTGGGAGTTTTGCTTTGGGGCTGGTGGGTTTGAGGATGGATGTATGAGAGCCAGGGGGTATCGACCCAGCTGTCCCCCATCACCTGCAGGCCCATATGCAGAGATGCTCCTAGAGCATGGGATGGGCCCTTATGGCATCTGCAGCACTTTCCTCTTCATCCTGGCGGGGACAGATGGACAGCGGGAGCTGGGACCGACTGCAGCTATGATGGCAGTCCTGCCTGCGTGCATCTCTCCGCGTGCTCACGGAGTCAGTCCCGGTGCCATCCCGGTTCGGCCGCGGCCGGACGCTGGGTCTCTCCCGCTCTGCTAAAACTGTCGGGCACAAGCATGGTGGGGATCTGCTGGGCAAGCGTGCCGGGGACCGGGGTAGGGAATAGAGGCAGCAGCCGGGGTGAGAGGAACGGGAGCCGAGGACAGCGGGAGCCCTGGGGCGGTGGGGATGCCCCGGTGCCGGGGGGACCCCACCCGATGCGAGGGACCCCGGGCCGGGAAGCGGCCGGGCCGGGCGGCGGGGCCGCTGTCCGCGGTGCTGAAGCCGCGGCCGTGGCGGGGCCGGGGGCGCTCCCGGAGCAGGCAGGGGAAGCACAGAGAGAGGTTTGGGCAGGGTCATGGGCTCCTGGGGGCTCCTGCTCAGCTCCGCCTTCCCGCTGCGGAGCTGAGGGACGTGAGGGATGCGCCCGCCTGGGTCGACAGACACGGGCGAATCCCAGAGCCAGGGAGAGCCCACCAGAGTGAGATCCCCCATCTCCCACCCTGAAAAATGGACACTGCTCAGGCATCCCTCCACACCGACCAGAGGGTGCCCAGCGTGATGCTGTAAGCCAGGACGGCTGCCAAGTACACCCGGAACAGCAGGACATCCAACACGTAGCCCACTTGCAGCCACTCACGGGCGACGTCACGGAATTCCTCCCGTTTTTCCAGGAGCTGGCGGATAGCCGTGGTCTCGCGCAGCACCTCCTGCAGTGCTGCTGAGCCCTCTGTCCGGCCAGCAAAGGCCAGTGCAGACCTCGTGCCCCCCGCTGCCCCGCACTCCCGGGGGTCCTCACAGACGTAGGGGGTCAGCTTGGCTGAGGGATCAAGAGAAGCAAATGTGAGAAAACTATTTAGACGGGGAGCTGGGATTTGTGAAGGTGAACTAGGCACCACTTCACCATACAAAGGATGGCTGTGTAGGTGTTGATGGCTACAAAGCACTTAGACTCCTTCAGTTCCCACACGCCCTCTCTGTGCAACCCTTACCTGTGCTGTCATGGTTCTCCACCTGCCTGGAGGTGTCCAAGCTTTGCATCCTGCTTTGGCTGGATTTCTTCCTGTCCCGGATACAGAGCAGGATGGTGGCTCTTTCCAGCAGCAGGTGTTTCACCCACTCAGGCACGTGGGGTTGCAGGTCTTGCTGGTGCACCAGGCGCACAATCAGGATGGTCTCTGTCAGGCTGATGACGAGCAGTGCCATGCACACCACAAAGTAGATGCCTGCAGAGGCATCAGTGAGGTGAGTAACCTGCAAAGGCTCGAGCACAGAGCACGGGCCCAAGCAAATCCTCCCTGCTCAGCTCTCGGGGCCCCGTGGTGCCTGCCCCTGGCTGCCGTGGGATCAGTGCACACCGTACCTATCAATGGGGTGCCGACGGCAGTAGCTGGCAATGTGTCGGATACAATAATGAGGAAAACCGAGTAGCCCAGCAGGAGAGTGATCTTGAAAGAGACCCTCTCGCCACTGTGGGGAGGTAGGTAGAAGCCCACAATGTCCATAACCATCAGGAAAATGCTGGGGAGCAGCAGGCTGACAGTGTAGAAGAGGGGGCGTCTCCGGATGACTACCTGCAGGACAGAGAGAAAAGGCTGTGAAGGGTTGAAATGAGGCCTCTAGCTGGTGTGGCTCTTTGCCAAGGCAGGTGAGGATGGTGAGAGGCACTAAGGCGAGCCAGAGGAAGGGCTCGCTAGCAGGAGCCTCCCACGAGCAGGCAGGAGCTTCAGCACAGAGCAGCAACAGGGATGGGGCAAGTCCCCGAGAAACGCGGTTTCAAAGGCTCTTACATAGAACTTCATCTCAGCGTAGCTGTCACTGCTCTTGACACTGAACTCCTGGAAGCGGCTGAGGACATAGAGCAGCTCCCACTCGCCCTGGTTCATGAAGACGCTTCGGTCGAACTTGACGAGCTCCGGCTGACGCCAGAGCGAGAGGTTGATATCGCGAACTGGGGGAGCGGAAGAGAGGTGAGAACCGGGGTACCCCGCCCTAAGCGCCGGCAGCTGCCGGCAGCTCCGCACCGGGCTGCGTGCCTGCCCTCCCTGCACGCTTCCCCGATCCGCTGGGGCCATCTAGAGGGACGAGTCGCCTTCTGCACGGAGCTCCGGCCCAGCAGAGGTCCTGCCCGCTCCCCCGAGCCCCCTAGCCCCGGGCGTCCCGGCACTCACTGTGGTGCAGCCAGCTGGTGAAGGTGAGGGAGCAGTTCTGGACGTCGAAGGGGAAGTTGTAGATGTCCAGGCTGCAGGCGGTCATCACCTGGATGGGTTTGAGGTTCTGCACCTCCCCGTGATGGCTGACGTAAACGTAGGGGACGTGTGGGGACTTTCCAACATCCACACTGAGGGACATGAGGGACAGAGATGTGGGCTGGAGAGCACTCTGGGCAGGGGTTCAAGTGGCATTTCAGGGGGCAACTGCCCAAGAGCCAGGGATTTGCCTCCTGTTCTGCTTGCCCTTGGAGGGCATCTCTGCCTCACATCGCCTCTGCACTGCCCAGACTGCTGCCTTCTCCCAGCCCGAGAATTGTCTGTGCCATTGTCCCAGAGCCCTCAGGAGGCACTGGGAACAATTTAAATCCCCACGGAGGGGGAAGGACACCAGATAGCTCCATGGGAAGGGCCAGCAGCTCTGCAGCTGCCCTTGCATTGTACTGTCTTCACAAAGCCTTTCTCCTGATATCTGGATCTCACCCCCAGCACAGTGAGGGTAATTACCGGCGGTTGTGGTTAGCCAGCATTGGAAATGGCCCAACTGCCGAGCCAATCCCCATCTGCAGCTCCCCGATGTGGGGAGGCTGCCAGCTCTGTGCCAGGAATACAAAGCATGGGACGGTACGTGCCCATGGTGGGTGAGGGAGCTCCAGTCACGGTCTATCTCCCTTGAGACTTTTTCTGCACTCACAACTCGTTGATGAGGATGTCAGGCACCCAGATGCTCTCTACAGGGAGGGAGATCTGCGTCAGGTTGTCGAAGTGAGCTGGGTCCCACTTGAGGAATTCATCTGTCCAGTGCTGGGGACAATGGAGAGGGGACTTGGTGGGTGAGGTCTTTCCACTCTGCCAGCACACAGACCCCAGTCTAGCACTAAACACGGGAGGGAGGGAAGACTTGTCCTTCGGCTCACACAACACCCAACCGTGCAAAACAGGGAGCATGAAAGCTGAGCCTTGAGGTTCATGAACACATGAACATGTGCCAGCCCCCAGGATCCCTCACTGCCCTCCTGCAGGACTGCACACTTCTCTCACAGGAAAACGTGGGGGTTTGGGGGTGCTTGACCCCGAGGAGGGCCACCAAGGAAGGGGCAAGGCTTCATGGCTACTCACCTGCCTGTACCAGATGTAGGTGGTCAGCACCTGGTTCTTCTCATCCTGTGGGAAGATGAGAACGGTGTCAGAACGGGCTCCAGAAGATGGGCAGAGCGTGCTGGGAGGATGCTGCAGGCCAGGTGCCTTCTCCCCTCCCTGCAGACACACGTGGAATGGGAGCAGAGGACTCACCACGCTGAGGATGGCATAGACCATGAGGTCGATGGCCACGTTCGTGGTCGTTCGCCAGTCCCGCACAGGCCGGGTGCCCTTCTGGTAGTGGGCCAGCAGGTGGTGGCACAGGCGGCGCAGGGCGGGCTCGGAGGGCTCGGGCACCCGGTCCCTGCGCTGGGAACCTGTTGAGCAGAGGAGGAAGGGAGGGAGCGAGGGAGGAGGGAGGCTGCTCGCACTGGGACAGCGGCTGCCATCACTCTGGGCTGTGCCATGGGCTGCGGGATGCTGCCAGCTGCCTGCCCTCACCAGTTGAGGTTTCCCATCCAACTTAAATAGGAGCATCCTGATGGGAAGCGAGCCTGGACACCAGAAGCATCACCTACAACCTGTGCAGGTCGTCAGTGCTGTGACCTTCCCCAGCCTCAGAGGACGCAGCTGCCAGCCTTCACCTCTCTGGACAAGTGCCAGGACAGCGGCAGCAGGGAAGCACGAGGGACACACTGCCCCTGGGTCAGTTTCATACCACTCACTCCCGCCAGGGGCATTTCTTTGCTCAGCAGGTGAAGACGGTGAACGTTAGAGATGAAGCACGATGCTAAATTAATTTATTGGGTATCCTGGTGTTTTCTTCCTGTGAAAACAGTCCCTTCACTGGTCCCAGCAGCATCAACCAAGGGCAAATTGTTTACAGCATCGTGTCCTCACTGCCAGTCACCTGAAATGCCACGGCTGGGCCAGGGCAGCTGTGCCACACTTGTGGCTGTGCTCTGTAGCACACCCAGCCCCAGAGTCCAATTCCAGCATAATGGAAGAGACTAATTGGAATAGATCTATAGGAACTTGGGAAAAGCTGCTGGAAGGGAATTTTAATCTGTATTTTAAGCTAAAAAAAAAGAGAAAAAGCAGCAGCCTCAGCCCCTCTGACATTGCTCATGAGTGGTAGTACTGGGGAGCCAGCCAGGTGCACGATGCTCGCCCAGGCAGGCATGAACCAACAGAGGCAGTGAGATGGGGCAGAGGCAGCAATTAGGGTGGGGGGAGGAAATACAGGCACTGCCATCACCACAGCTTGGGCCAAGTGGCCTTTCCTGCTGCAGCTGGTGGCAGCTGGCTTGTGCTTGCGCTCCTCCTTGCACCTTCTCCTCACATCCACACCACCCACATCTGCATCAGGATGCTTTGACAGCAGGGAAATGGCTTTGCAGAGGGAGGACTGGGCTGGGTTCACCTCAGATGCTCTTTGCCTCTGCTCCAGACACAGTGCTTGTCTACCCAGACCAAATCTGTGCCAGGGTTGTGCCAGCAACTCACTTGGTGCAACTTGGCACAACCCTAACACATGGGGATCTGTCTGCACAGCCCTTCCTGCCTCCTGGCCGGTGCTGCCAAGGTGAGAGTATCACTGTTCCCGCTCCTTTTCTGCCACCTTTGATGTGATAAAAGTGGGAAAAGGTTTGGGAGTTGGGTGATAGGAGCTACAGACCTATCCAGAGATCTGAGTCGCTAGCTGGCTGAACACTTTCAGCTGGGCTGGTGCAAAATAGCTCAAGGATTTTTGTGCTATTTCCCAGGAATGTTAGATGAGAAGATAATAATGGAATAACAAGGAAGTATGTTGGCCGTCAGTTTTGCACTGCGCAGAGCTGCAGTTACAAACTATAGGCACAGCCCAAAACCCAGCTGTAGGTTATGAGGTACAAAACATCGTACAGGAGAAAGCCCTTCATCAGGCGGGGGTCTCCGGCAGCATCTCTCAGGAGTGGAGTGCAGACAGGAGACCCCCGTGTCTCCCTCTGTCCTCAGGGCTGGCTCTCGGCACAGCTCCCGAGTACCTCAAGACCCCCCAGTGATGAACCCACAGGTCCTAAGGCTACCTTGCCTTGCTGCCAGTGTTACCCAGGCAGGATGCGCCTCCAGGATCTGCACCGGAGCTCTCCCACGCTCCAGCTTCTCCCAGGTATGTCACTTCCCAACAGCACGAAGGTTTCCCTAAAGAGCAGCCTTTGCCTGCCGTTCAGCACGGCTCAGGTTCTGGGAAGGTGCTGCTCCGTGCCAGGAGCTCCCCGCTCTGCCTCAGCTCCCCAGCCCTGCCCACGGCTCCCTCACCTTACCTGGGCTCTGTAGCGTCGAGGCCAGCGGCAGCAGGGCCAGGAGAGCCCCGAGAGCCGTGGGCACCATGGGTCCCCTGGCTCCAGCCGCCGCCGGCTCGGCGGAGGACTGAGCGGAGCAGGGAGGCAGGCAGCACTCGTATGGCTTTCCCCCCGCCGTCGGGTTTTTGAGAACGCCCAATTAATCTCGCGATCAGCCTCTCCCGCTGCATCAAGTTTCAGGCTGGAAGGATGCGAGTGGGGCCCACCCAGCTATCTCCCCACCCCCGCCCAGCTTCAGAAGAGCTTCCCTGTCCTCTGCCCAGGTTTCTGCTTGTGGCCAAGCGGGTTTTGGGTTACGAGCATCATGCCCATGTGCAGTGGGGGGCACGATGAGGGGAGAGGGCGCTGCGGGTGCCAGGGCTGCCTCAGGAGATCCTCAGCAGTTGGAAAGATGGGGAAGACCCTCTGAGAGGCAGGGGAGGGGAACGTGTCCAGGGATGTGGTACTGATACAGAGTGGGTTTCCATCAGCAGGGGAGAGGGGAGCTCTGGATGTCCCGGGCTCCCCTTCACGCCCTGCGGCAAGTGGGTCTGTCCCACTGACAGTGTCTCTGACAGTCGCAGGTGAGGGCAGCACGTACAGCCAGCCCTTGGCACCCCTGCCTGGGGCAGCAGCTTTCCCCCAGCCCCTCCGACCTGCACCTACACTGGGATCCGTTTTCACCACAGAATTTTGCATGTGCTTTAAATGTCAGCAAGCAAAGTGCAAACTGGTTTCAGCTTCCCGAAATATTTAACGCCTCGGGGCAAACAAGACTAGAAGCAAAGCCTGGTCAGGTATTATTGAGAGTCAAAAGGTCCTCGGCGTCCACCCATGCCTGGGTGACCTGCTCAGGCTGCGCATCCATCCCTCCACGTCACAGCATCATAGCCTCGAGCTGGGCAGTGTCCTCTGCCTGGCAGGGGAGCTCTCCCTCCACCCCAAGCCTCTATAATCTTCTCTTTTCTTGTATGTCTACACTGTGCTTGTGTGTGCTGCAGGTGCCTATGCCCCCACAAAGCTGCCAGCTGCTGGAAATCCTGGGGAAGTGGCGGGCAGGGACCAAGCCTGCGGCAGCGGCGTAGAGCAAATTGCATCAGATGCCGGCATGGAGTCACTTAAACGAGATAAGAATTAGTGCGGGGCCCTGATGAACTCCCCCTTGGCTGCCAACAGCGGTGTCAGGGAGAGAGCGAGAGCAGAGCTGGGGCTAATTTGATTTCTCGGCTCCGTTAGTGGCAGGAAAGTCACCTCCCAGGGAGCGCCAGCAGCTCATAGCGCTCTCCCCTTATTGAATCTGGGTAATGGAAATCACGGGCAGCGCCACCATGGTGCTGGGGACTGTGCCCCGCTCTGCCCCCTCTCCTCCAGCCTCCTGCCTCTGCAGCCGGCAGGATGAGGCCAAGGGGGCGTGGACTGCTCCAGTGGAGCCTCTGCTGCAGCATCATTAACTCTGAATTTTCTCCCTTGGGTTTTACATCTTCATCTTAAAGAGATTTTAATGTAGTTCCTATCAGCCCTCCTGTTATTGGATACCTAATTAGCGTGATCTACTGTAGTCTCGTGTTACGTGCGCACGCAGGGGGCTCTTGCGGGACATTTTGTGGGACGGCTGATATCAATCGGCAGCGCCCAGATCAGATTTACTTTCCGAAATAGCATAATGGGATTTTATTAGCCCTGTAATCTGCTGCACGGTAATTGCTTTTCTGGGAATCGAAGTGCTCAGCGCCTGGGGCTTCCCACAGCTCAGCCCAGCGTCCTGTCCAGGCTGCGCTGCAGCCAGGCATGGCAGCATCTCTGCACCGGGGTGCATGAGCACTCAGGCCTCTCTCCTGGGACAGCCATGCTGCGAGCAGGTTCCCTGGCTGGGCAAGCAGGTATTTAGCCCAGAGCAGCCACCTCAGAGGCTGGGGAGAGCACAGGGGCACAAGATCCTCAACATGTGATGGTACAAGTGATGCTCTGCATTCCCTCCTCACCCCAACCTGACCTCATCCCAAGTCCTGGGTGCACAGCATCATGCATTATATTCACTGCATGCCATGGAATGTGCTGGGGGCTGTTGAGCTGTGGCAGGAACATGGCTGGGCTCTGTGCAGGACAGGGTGTCGTAGCCAGGCTGGGGACCACAGTGGGAACCGGGATGGAGCCTCTGCTGTGGTGCTTGCCGGTGCGGAGCGGGCAGGAGAGGGAAGCAGCTCTCCTCCAGTCTGCCAGCCCTCACCTTTCAGAGCGCGTTTGGAGCGTCAAAAACAATAAAGCATCAGCAAGGAGCCCTGGCAGCACAGCTGCCTGATGGCCCCGGCCCCATCACGCGCCTAAGGCCGCCCATTACGGAGCCTCACGCTCCCCGAATTGCATGTCTGCTATGATTTAACGCTGTGAGACATGAAATAAACACTGCAGGCAGGCAGGGCTGCATGGGCACGGCCAGGCTCGCAGCAGACCCCGCTCCTGTGGGGCCCTGCACCCAGGGACACTGCTCCTCCAGGATTCTTGGGCTTGCTTGTATCCCTGGGTCACTGCAAGGGGCCAGGGGGACACACAGGATCTGGCACTCACGTTGTGCAGCTCCAAGAAACACAGACCAAATGCCATTAACAGCTGCTCAGTGTGGCACCCTTGGCTATTTTAATTTAATTTAAGAATGCCAGTAGCTTTGTCCCATGGGTGCAAACTGCAAGGCCCTTGGAAAAGCCAAAAATTGCCCATTCCAGGTACCAAGGCCATCCTCACCCCAGTGAAGGAGCCCAATCCTTTTAAATCCCCCAGAGAAGGGATGGGAGTGTTTGCAATATTCTGCTGCTGTTTCATTTACCACTAAAGCCAGCTAATAACAGGTACATGAAGGTATTTGGAGCTCATTGCTGTTAATGAAGGAGACCTGGCTGATACTGAGTGGGACAGCAACTCTGTGTCACAGACTGAGCACCATCCAAGGTCAGGCAAGGATTGCCTTGCTGAGAGTGAACCCAGCTGTTTTGTCTTGTATGACTGTCTTTTCCTTTTGCCTTTTATTTTTGAAGGAGACCTGTGCCAGAGCCTCACTTGGCAGCAGAGGGACAGTGGGCTCCAATGCTGTTGTGGCCACATGCTGCCACCTTGGAAGAGTCCCCATCCCCGGGGCAGGTTTGCAGCAGGGATTGTGCAGGCGATGACTGCCTTGATGTAAAAACCTCCTGTCCGAAAAAGTCTTGCAGAAAAGCTTCTGCCTTTTGTTTCTGTTGAAGTACAATCCATGGAGTACTGTGGCAGTGCTGGAGAGGTCAGACGTGTGTGGGAACAGCCCTGGAGGGGACAGTGACAAGAGACAGTCCACTCAGGTTTGGGGATTTTTTATGTTTTTAAAGCACTTATTGCTTGCTTCCTTTTGCCAAGTCAAGGCTGTATGGAAAGGTCTCAGGACATGGAAGGAGGGGGCATGTCTGCAGCTTGCTCTGTCTGATGGTGCACAATCTCCTTCAGAGTAAATTATCTTGGATGTAACAGTGCTGTGGCTGCACTTAATGCTGCAAACAAATTGTTCTACACCTTAGTTAATTATCACAGCATTAATCAGGCTGCTAAACATTAAACACAGCCTGGCGCATCCACCCCTGGAGCATCCCAGTCCCCTCCCGCATCCTCCACCCGCTGCTCTGCTCGCAGCTCCCTGCCCGGGCAGCACCGGGACCAGGGGAGGGGAGGGGGTGTTATTATTGTTGTAATTAAAAGAAAACAATTAACTTTTATCAGGGTGGAGGGGCGCGGCCAGGGCAGAGCGCCGGCTGGGGCCGGTGATCCCGGCTGCTGGGGTGGGGACAGGGGAGAACGGGCTCGGCGGCCGGGACGATGATCGGGGGCTTCCCGGGAGGGGGAACACTGCCGGACACACGGACGGACACACAGACACATAGACGGGCACTGCCGGACACACGGACGGGCACACAGACACAGGGACGGGTACGGCCCGACACACGGACACACAGACGGGCACTGCCGGACACACGGACGGACACATGGACGGGCACTGCCGGACACACGGACACAGGGACGGGTACGGCCCGATACACGGACACACAGATGGGCACTGCCGGACACACGGACGGGCACACGGACACAC
>VXBI01004067.1:764718-808577 GCA_013397375.1 Toxostoma redivivum
CGGTACCACGGGAAGGGGCTCGGGCGGGCGCTCAGACCCCGCCGCCTCTGCCGGGAGCACGGACGCGTGTTCCCTCCCCGCCGCCGAGCTGCATCTCCCGGGGCAACTTAACGAAAACTGTTGCTCCCAAACTTCAGGGCTCTGCGTAAATTGTCTCTGAAGAGACGCGGACTCGGAGCCGGACCTGGACGCGAGCCTGTGTCAGTGCTCAGGGGACTGAAGCCCAGACCACCCCGAACTGACACAGGGGTCTGCACTGTTCTGTAGCATCTTTGTGCTCTTAGGACCCAAGAGATGCGATTCAGAGAGGTCAGCGTTGCAGGGTGGGATGGGATGAGGGTGTCAGCCCTTTGGTTGTGCGTTACAAGTGGCATTAGTGCAGCAGCCGTGCCCCGGTCCTGGCATGGTGACCGGACCGTGCCCGCTGCGTGCACCTTGCACATGTTACTGCAGGGCGAGGTTGCTGCCTGCTGCTTCTTCTTGCGATGGATATTGGTTTGTGACAGCCTCGGCCAGGAACGTGGGCTTTGTTCCTGCTGCTGCCTGTGGGTTTCCAGCCCTCTCCATATCCATTTTCTCCTATGATAAAAAGCATGGCTGAGGTGCAGAGGCTGAAGGCCAAGGCTTTGTGCCCCTTGTGTGCTGCAACCTTCCTCCTCCTTGTGTGTGGTTATTTCTGGAACCTCCTTGAACTCCTGCACTGCATTTGCTCCTTTCCCTGTTCACAGTTTCTCATCAAAACAAACTTCTGAGGGCGGTGAGTCACCTTGGAGTAGGGAAAACAGCAAAACCTTTCTATTCCATCATTCCTGGCTGACCTTGTAATTTTATCTCTAGTACCCTCCTTCCTCTCAGCCTCTTGGTTTTGTACTCATCTCTTGTTGCTGTAATTTAATACTAATAGGATTTGGGTTTGGGTTGTTATTTTTCCAGCAGGTAGGGCTTTGGTTCACTTTGGGTTTGCAAGTGCAGGGTGTGTTAGCAGCAGCAGCACACTGGTGTTAATTACCAGCTAAAAGCTTGTTTTGTAGCCCCATGGCGCATAGCCTCAGAAAGCAATAACCAGACTAGTTATAGTAACAAAACCACACACACTCCCCAAAATCTTAACAAATTGGTTGCACAGAGAGTGGTTTTTGTGGGTTGCCAGGCAGCCATAACCCTCTTGAAAGTGGTTCAGGATAAGCTCTCTGATGTTAGCACAAACCTTTCCTCAAAGGCTGAATAAAAGCACGCAGAAATCATTGAAATATTAAATGGTAACTTAGAGCAGAGGATCAGTAATTGGCTTTTATGCTTACAGCAGCCTTTGTGAGTTCTCTGTTTGCTGGAACAGAAAAACCCCAGAAAATCATGCCCTGTCCTGCCTTGAGTTTCATTATAATGCAGTGTATTAGCAAGAGTATTTGTGGTTTTTTTTCCTCCACTGGAAAAATCCACCCCGCGGCGTAAGGTGGGGTCAGCCGACATGCACAGCACGCGCTAAGACAGCAAAATTAGCAACATGATTTAAGTGGTTTGCCTTTGTGAGAGTATGCCTGCCCCGGGCCTCTCAGCCTTGACTCCTCCTGGGCAGCTCCTCCTGGGGCTGCTGAGGTGTTCCAGTGCATCTTGGCTTTTTTCAGGATAAGAAAAGTGTGGGACGAGTTGAGGGGAGTTGCACACACGTATGTGCTCTTTCTTGTAAAAGTTGAGCAAAAGTAGTATTTTAAATGGGACTACCATTAATAACTTGACAAGAGAATTGCCACCAAAACAGGAGGGGTTTTTTTAACAGCTGAAATGGGTGCATGCTGTCTTTGTGTGTGGAGTATCATCCATCACCAGTATGGGTGGAGGGCTCAAAAAAGAACTTGATTCACTGGGTGGAACTTGTGCTCCAGTGGCCTGGAAGAATCTTATTTTTTTATTCTCAGTGGTGAGGGTAAGTAGAAACTCGAGTTCATTTGCCTGCTGCTTTGCTGGTTAAGGGTAATTAAAAGTGTGATATTAAGGCACTGGGATTGATAGGGCTGTGCTGACTGCAGGATCCTCGACAGCCTCTGTAAATCAGGATACACAATACAGACCCAGCAGCTGTTCCTGTTGTAATGTCCTTCCCATACCACATACAAGGCCAGCTTTATGGAGCTGCATCTCAGTTGTCACCCAGACGGAGCCATTGGCAGCAGCATCAGCTGAACAGGGGTGGTGGGACCCCAGCACCAGGAGGCTCCTTGAGGAGAGCTGCCTCTCCTAGTAGTCATTGGCTGAGGTTATTTGTGCTTGCCATGTGCAGTGACCACCCTGTGGTAAGCCTGGGCTGCAAAGATTTTATAAGACTGGTAAAGAGAATTTTTGTAATCATTTGTTTTAAGTGGCTGAACCGGCCAGAGGTTGTGAACCAGGCCTTGAGCAGCGAGTGTCTCACCAGACCTCAAGTGGTCTGTGTGGAGTGGGAAGGAAGAGCAATAACAGGCTCCTGGGCCCTTGCTCTGACACCTTATTGTCAGTAAGAAGTGACATGCACAAATGGCATGTGCCACCACACTGAAAATAGCTCCTGACAGTGCCCTGGGAGCAGGCGGCTGCCTTATATGTCCTGCTGCACATGCCACTGCCTCGGGGGGTGGGGGAGCCCCTTCCCACCACGGGTGCTGCACATCCCACAGCAGCAGCCAGGGCTGTCCTCCCAGGCCTGCCTGCATTCTCCTGAGGATATGAGGGGTTCAATGTTAGTCTGTGAATTCAGACTAATTCAGGGAAAAAGCCTGAGGTCCAAGTTCAAGCTGATGTTGGTATTTGCATGAAGCAAGTGTGACTGGGCTTGTGTGTCAGTCTGTCAGCAGAAAGGAAGGAAAGGTTCCACTGGGCCGTCAGCAAGCCTTGCAGCAACATCTTGATGTCAATCCTGGTCACTTTTTCATATGATCTGTCTTTATTTCTTGCATATAGGATTGCCAGGTGCTCTTAAACCAGATGAAAGAAATCACAGGAATTCAGGATTCAGCATTCCTGCTTGCTGCTCTAAAGGTTTGTGTATATTGCCATTGTTTTGGGGAAAGAGAGCTCTGATTTTGTCCAAAAAGTCAGGCAAGTTCAGGCTCCTGCCCAGCATAGCACACAGGTGTTGGCTGGTATGTTTGTCAGCTGATAGTAAGCTGGTCCTTGTTAGAATGGTCCATGTGAGAGCAATCCAAGATCAGCCTGGATGCATGAGAGGCAGAGGGTAAATCCTTTGCTGTTGTGCTCCTCACTGGTGCTTTGCTTTCCCCTGTCATTCTGCCAGGCTGCTGATGGAGATCTCATGGAAGCTGTCACCTTCCTGACGGAGGACCCCAGTCCGGAGCCAGTGCAGAGCCCAGCCTGGGAAGGGAGCACAGTGAGCAGACAGCTCCCACAGGGTGAGCTCCACCTCTGCTCACCTCTACAGCTTCATGTGTTTGTGTGACCTCAAAGGGATCCATCCTCCCTGCTTCTGCCAGCAGTACATCCCTCCAGCTTCTGTTCTGGTGCATATTTTGCCAGTACTGATCACTTAGTAGTGTTTTAATAACGTTTAGCGGTGACACATCACAGTTAAAAAGATGATGTTCCTGTCTCATTTCAAGAGCTCTGAGCTGTTTCCTTAAGCTCTGAATTTGGCTGTAAGGAAATCTGGGTAGTGCACAGCATGCTCTGCCCTGTTCTCCTCACCCAGCTCACTCAGTGGCTCTTGGGTTGCCTGGCATGATCTGAACAGGGATTTCTGTTTAAAACCTGAGCTAGAAAATTTTTGCTTGTATTGATTGAAGAGCTGTATTTGTGAAGTGTGATGTTTTCTAGAGTTTCCTCTTAAAGAGAATGTTTGCTGCTGCTGGTGGAAAACTGATCAGAATGCTGCCTCCACTTGTAGATGTTAGTGCTGCACCTACCCCTCACAACCAAGACAACCTCTGCACAGCCAACACAGTCAGACCACTGGAATCACCAAAAACTCTGGCTGCAGAGAGGGATGCAGCTGAAAGGTCAGTGGAGCTGTAAATGGCTTCCCCACTTTGGTTTTCCCAGGTATTGTAAGTGGGGTCTGAAGCTGGTAACTGTAGAACTAACATGGGTCACCTGCCAGGTGGATGCCTACTGGCTGGAGGGGAGTTTGATTCCTGTAGCTCTTGTGAATCTTTGGGAGGTGTTTTACAGCAGAGTTTATCTCTTGTGACAGAGCACAGGACATTCATTCTGCTGAAAACAAGAACCGCTCCAAAAGGAAACGCTGTGAAGTCTGGGGAGAGAACCCCGAGCAGAATGACTGGAGAAGAGCAGGTGACTGGCCTGTTGGGATGAAAAATATCGGAAATACGTGTTGGTTTAGTGCTGTTATACAGGTAATCTGCAAAAAAGTTCTCTTTTTCTAATATCAGACTTGCTGTGGTCTTGGAGTCAGAATGTTTCTCAGTTAGAAGTAAACATGCAGCAGTTCTGTGAGGGAGTCAGTGAATGTGACCCTGCTCAAACACAGAAACTTCTGGGTTTATGTGATGTGACTGTGATGTGTTCTGGGCTTGTACAGAAAGAGACAAAGAGCAGTTAAATAGGCTTTGCTTAAAAATAGCTCCAGATACAGAGAATCTGTGTGTCTGTATGCAGGGAGTTGTGCAGCGATGGCCAAGTGCCTACTGAAATGATACAAGCTTGCCTGGCAAAGTGAACTGATAATTTAATTTTACTGCAGTTATTGTTGGCTTGATAACACATGGTGTATCATATTTCAGTTAATGGAATACACTGGCATAGATGCTTGAACAAATAAACAACTATGCAGCATATATTATTAGTAATGACCTGAAGAAGAGACAACAGTAAAGGGAACTGAGTAGATTGCCTCTCCTAACCATTTCACATCAGCAGAGAGACGTTAATCATTTGTCTTCAGCTCTGAGAGAAAGTAAGAAAGCTGCAAAGGGGTTCTTCTCACCATGGTTTGTTCTTGGGTGCTTTTGTGAGCCTGCCTGTGCAGAATAGAATGATTTTCCTAAAAGGTTTATATCCATCGTAGAAATTGCAGGATGAGATTTCATCCTTGGGTGGGTACAAACATGCTGATCATCTCAAAGGTCTGTTCCAGCCTAGTTAATTCTGTGATTCTGATTCTGTGCTGGTCCAGCACAGGGGCTGCTCACACTGTAAACATGCATTCAGTAACACGGGACCATTGGTAACATGAAGTTGGCAAAAGAAACCTGTCAAGTCAGAGTGAAAACAGGGCATCAGATTGCAGTGAGTCCAGTCCTTGCAGGTGCTGAGTGAGCTTTACCTCTCCTCTCCTTTCAGTCTCTGTTTCAGTTGCCAGAATTCCGGAGGCTGGTCCTTGGGTACTCCCTCCCACAGAATGTGCTTGAAAGTTGTTGTAGTCACACTGTAAGTTTTGATTCAGTAACATTGTCAAGTTTCTCTTTTTTGTGGTATAGCACTCTGCTCTTTCTCTAACCAGATTTAATTCGGGACCATCTGAGACCTGTGGCTTTAAAATCATCTGGCTACCTTTAAGATAAATTTAGGAAATTCTCAAAGACAGAATCAGAATAGGAAAAAAAAGAGCTGCTTCTTATACCCCTGTCCTCTAGAGCCTTTAACTGCTGTGTGGGGAGATGTTTTTCCCATAAAACTTATTTGGCAGCTCCAGATTACTCATTGATTTGCATGCATGGTAGAAGAACTGGTATTTGAGCCAGTGTGCAGCTGGTTGGGTACCTTTTACGATATGTGCATGTATTGTTCAGTAGCACTAAGTTTTAAGATTATGCTTTTTAGAGCTGCAGGAAGGCTTTGACTTTTCTTCTTTCTGCAATGCAGGGAAAAAGAAATATTGCATTCATGCAAGAACTTCAGTGTCTGTTTGCATTAATGCTGGGGACATGGCGCAAGTTCGTGGACCCTTCTGCAGCACTGGAACTCTTGAGGGATGTGTTTAGATCAGCTGAGCAACCACAGGTAAAACCACGTTGAAAAGCCTTTTGCTCTCTTCAAGCCAGCAGTCACAGCCACGGCAACCCCATTTTGCCTCATCCTGCTGGTGCTTTCAGAGGCCTTTTCCCATGTTTGTCAGCCAACAAGCAGCTGTCCCTGTGTCATTAGAGCAGAATGTACATGCGTGTTAATTAACCAGCCAGCGTAGCATGGCACTACCCAGTGCCATCTGCATGGTCGGGTAGTGATGACGATAATCTCCTCTGATGGAGTGTTCAGATGAGCTGGGTTCATTACCAGTCTAAAGCAGCACAGCTTTCAGTCTCACAGAGCTCAGCTGGGTGGGTACAGCAGAACCAGTCCGTGCTCAGTGGGTGTGTGACACCAGCAGGCTGGGGGACACTTTCTGGTGAGTGTGACAATTGACTCTCCACTTTGGTCTCTCTTCTAGCAAGATGTGAGTGAATTTACACACAAACTACTGGACTGGCTGGAGGATGCATTCCAGCTCACTGTGAATGTCACGTGAGTTCTGTGTGCTCTTGGGACTCTGACCTAAGGAGAGTTTAATAAATGAGAGGACTTTACATGAAAATTTTGAGCAAATGAGTGTTTTGTTTCCTGTGGATGAGGCTTATTAAGCTTGAAGTGTTGTGTCTGCATCTCCTGCTGGTGAGTGTGGGACTTTGTTCAGTGCTGCTATGGCCTGCAGAGTAAATGAGTTTTTGAGAGAGCTCAGCAGCACTGGTGAACAGAAAAGCTCTGGTAGTTTGAAACTTCCTTTCAGAAGCTGGCACCTTAACTTTTTTTTCCACTCTTGCCAGTGTGTTATAATGTGCTTTGGAACATGAAAATTACTGAGAAACTTCATTTAGTGCTTGGATAGAAAACTGTACTTTTGCCTGTAGTCCCCCAAGCAAAAGCTTAGATTATGACTTGGGGTTTTTTTGCAGCCTCCAGCTGCAAATGAAAGTGTGCTTTTGCTCTCTAAAACAGGAGCTCTGGGGACAAATCCGAAAACCCAATGGTGCAGCTCTTCTACGGGACTTTCCTAACTGAGGGTGTCCATGAGGGTGAGTAAAGGCTTTGGTAGATTCAACCTTTTAACTCCTTTTGAGTGTTTTGGAGTTAACCAGCATTTTTTTGTTTGCTTGAGTTAGCTCATGGTTTCTGTATGGTTTCCATCATCCAGGCAACACTTTTTCCAAGATTGAGACCTTTGGTCAGTATCCCCTTCAGGTAAATGGGTACCGGAACTTGAATGAGTGCTTGGAAGGAGCCATGGTGGAGGGAGAGATGGATGAGGCAACAGCATCTCAGTCAGTGAAGTATGGACAGGAGGTTAGTTTGACCTTTTTTGTCGAGCCTTTGGTTGCCTGCTGCAGAAAAGTGCAGCACACACAGTGCAGAGGTACTCTGATAACTTTAAATGGCAACTGTGAGTGTTCCCTGAGAATTGAATACAAAACATTTTCTGGATACCTGGAATCTCATGTAAATGTCTGTTAGTGTTAGGTGCTCAGACACTAAGTGTGGTTAGACACTAAGTCTTTGCTGAATTATAAAGATGTGTTGTCCTATGTAACCAGTTCAAAGACTTTATTTTCAGTCTGCCTCTGAATCAAGTGTGATCAAGTCTCTCTCTTTCTGTTGAAGCCTACCTGTACCTGAGTAGGGGGAGATCTACTGCCTCCATATTTCGGAGGGTAAAAGTACAGTGCTTAACTCCATGGTATGCCATTTAGAATTTGTCTCTTTCTCCCTATTATATTGTGTACGGTTTGGGGTTTTTCTTCTTGCTTTCACTCTTATTTTCTGACTGATGATTTTATTTCTTTTTTTGTTTGAATCTCACTAATCACAAACCAATCATAAAAGACTTAGTCGCAGCACGGTGAAGAAGCACCATTGCATTCAGCATCCTCTGTGTGTAAGTGCAGCAAAATTTAGCTTGGAGAAACACTGGGAAACAGCATTGGCAAAGGTATCTGGTGTAGGCAGGGTAGGGAAGAGTATTTCAGTTCTAAGAGAATGTCTGAAAATTGTGTTGCTGTGATTTAAAATAGCAAAGGAGAAACGAAGTATTGAGGAGGGGAGCCCTGTTCTGACTCTGGATCAAACGTTTGTTCTGGGTTTTCCTGGCTTCTGCCTGAAGCAGTTCAGGTACATTTACAGGGGATGTGGGTGAAGCTGGTGTTGGCTGGCACTGGAGACAAAGGCATGTTGGAGCTCATCAGGCAGGTTTGTTTCAATCCAAGCTTTTTAGTTCCTCAAAATTCTTTCCCAAAATTAAAGGAAATTTGACTGATCCTGGAGCTGTTTTAGTTCTTTTGTCTGCACAGATAGGAGGAAAAGGCTCTGCCTTAATTTCCGAGAAGCCTCAGTGGGAAAATTGTGCATCTTAGTTTCAGTTCCTAGAATGTGGTGGGTAAAGGGAATAAGATGATTCTGTCTTTTAGGTACCTGAGCAAATGTGCTGAAAGTCAAAGCAGCAGTGGAATTAACAGAAACTTCTCCCAAACAATGGGAGCAGAAATCATTCCTTCTTTGTGGTTAATGGCTGTTTCTTAAAAAGCTCTGCTGTGGGGGAGTTTTGTTGTTGCAGGACATCTGACATGAGTCCCACAAAGGAAAATGAGCTTAGTGTGCTCATCCTGAATTCAGAGAGGAGCATGACGTGGGTGGTGCCAAGCTAAGATAGGTGAAGGAAGTTTCTGGCAGTGTATGCTGGAAATCATTGTGAATCCAGGAAGAGCGAGAGGAGATGTAAATTCAACTGAGAAATTTTCTTTCATCATAACTCTTTGAAACAGTGTATGAAGCTACAGAAAGTAACTGGAGGTCTTCTCTGGCTCCCCTAAATCAAGTACTTTGCAAGTAGACTGAGAGAGAATAAGGATTCTGGTGCTGCAGGAGAATTCCTGATTTGTTCATCACTGCATGTGATCTGCCTCAGAAAAGAACTCTCTTGGGGGCTCTTAGACGATGTGCAAATTGTGTGTAGCCTCTGCTAATTTGTGAAATTCAGTGCTGGAGTTGTTAATAATTCATCAAGCTGGATGCATCAGGCAATGACAAGTAACAATGAGAGCAATTACGAGGCTTTTTCACAGTAAAAATGTAAAATGGAACCATAAATTACTAACTTGTAAAATTTGGCTTTCTGACTAGTCACTCTGCAAACAAAATGTAATTCGGTGCTTAAAGACAGAGACTTTTAAATCAGTCTGAAATCATATAGGATCAGTCTAAAATGTGCCATTAGCAGTCATCTTAAAACAAGTCCCTTTGGGGGCATTTCTGCTTTTGTTACAGCGCTGGTTTACAAAACTCCCACCAGTTCTGACCTTTGAACTCTCCCGATTTGAGTTCAATCAGTCACTAGGACAGCCAGAGAAAATTCACACCAAGCTAGAGTTTCCCCAGACTATGTATATGGACAGGTGAGTTGTCCTGTTGTACGGTATGTTTAAAGCTATTGCTTTGTTATAAATAAAGAAATTAAAAAGGTTGCTTGGGTGAGCAAGGAAAGATTCTAAAATACTTAGAGAAAATTGTGGATGTTAGAAGTAAACAAATCTCACCTGGCAAACCTGGGACTCTGTATTTCTGTTTAGATACCTCTACTGCAATAAAGATCTTATTCAGATGAAGAGAGAGGAAATGAAGAAATTGAAGGAGAAAATGGTGACTCTGCAGCAGAAACTGGAAAGGTGAGTAGTCAGCTGGTTTTATTTTTATGTTCTCTGGAAGAGTGCAAGGGTTTCCTTTTAAATGAGCTTTCCAGTAGCAGAGAAACTTCTAGGGGAAGGAGAAACAGCAGCATGTTTGTTCTGAAACACGTGAAAGAAGGGAGTGTATTTTCAAAAACAAACCTGTCTCTTCAATGGTTTCTAAATTTTACTGATACTGTTACAGGAATAAATTCTTTAAAGAGCAGTGTCAGCTGCATTGGCAATGGAGGTGAGGAAGCCCAGGGGCACATTACAGAAGAAGTTGTTCCTCTCTTGTCCCATGAGGTTTAAACCCATCTCATTCCTTCATTCAAACACCACCTTGCATTTTTCCATAGGTACATGGAATATGGCTCTGGCCCAGCCCGCTTTCCACTGCCTGACATGCTGCAGTATGTGCTTGAGTTCATTGCTACAAAGCCAGCTGTGGCTGTTTCCTCTGCTCAGAGCTCTCAAACAACACTCCTGCACTCCCAAGCCAAGCCTCCTGTTTTGGACGTGCTTTCACAGCCAAACGGGTCAGTAAACAGAAATAAAAGGATGCACAGGAGAGCACTTCACCTCCCAATTAAACGGTCCTGGGTGGCATTCCAAAAGTGGGTTATTTATCTGGGCACCAGTGAACACAATGCTGGAGCGTGCAAATGCTTGTGCAAGTAGTGGGTCACTGCTTTGCTGGTTGTTTGGTTCTGTTGGTGTAAATAGAACACTGCATCTTGGTCTGTTCTTTTCTCCTTGTCCAAAAGCATCCCTATATTTACCTAAGCAGCAGTTGAGAACTGAATCACATGCTCTTTTTGGTTAGGCTACTCATTTTTTTTGCTTCATTGACCAGTAAATTACAGCAATATTGAATTATTATAACCCTGGCCTGCATGGTTGGTTTAACACTCTAAATTAAGCTGAGTAAACACACACGTTTCTTAGTAGTAATGGAAGGAATTTTTAGCATTGGCTCATTGTGGATGTGTGCTTAGAGAGTTCTATAAGAACTTTCCTTAGTATTTTTCCTATATTTTAGTTTGGTCTGTGAAGGCAGAAGCACATTCCAGTGTACTGGTTCTCTCTACACTTTATACTGTTCTGGAAAGGAAATCCTACTCCAGCTCTAGAGTAATTTTTGTTTGGTTTATTTCATAATCTTTTCCAAGAAAAGAAAAACTAGAGAAAGATTAAAACATTTGCTCACTACTCTTGGATTTTGCTCCACAGCGTACAAGAGAGGACTGATACTAGGACTGAAGATGAAGCTGCTTTTGTGACAAATTCTTCGCTGCAGCAAAACTCCAGTATGGAGCTCCAGGCTCCTGTGTCACCAGCAGAGCTGTCTGAACGTCCAGCTCCTCACGTGGTCTCTGAGGAAGAGCTGAATCTGGTTCAGACGTGTCTGCAGCGATGGAGAAACGAGATTGAGCAAGACGTGCAAGGTTGGCCCCAAATGCATTTGTAGTGATTTTCCTCCTGAATGCCCGCCTGGTTTCCCCTCTCTAGCTTTGCTGGCTACAGCCTGAACTAGAAATAATTTTGTCCCTATTTGAGCTCTGGTGTTGAGTCTATCTGATAGTCTCTGCATGGCTTCAAACTCTTTGAAGTGAAAGGAGCTGGCATAGCCTGATGAGTAGTTGTTAATTTTTATGCATTTCTCTCATGGTTGATGTTCTTGGCAGATCTGAAGGAGTCTATTGCCAGAATCAACCTGTCCATTGAACAGATGTACTGTGACCCTCTCCTCCAACAGGTAGGAAATGCAGTTTCAGTACATAAAGCAACTAGTATTGCTGATCCTCATTTTTGTTAGTAGATGTTAGTTTAATTGCCCCCTTGACTGTATTTTTAAATTTCCAGTGATGAAACAGAGAAATATTTACTTATGCAAATCTTGTTTCTTCTTTCCTTAAATGTCAATTTTCATGCAGTAAGAAATTTATCAAGTTGCTTGACTCTTGTGCCATGCTACACCTACAAGCACTCCCCCTGTTTGTGTACAGAGGTCAGGCAGAATCAGTCCCTAACTGCACATGTGAATGATGTCCATGTCCCTTTGCAGGTTCCCTATCGTTTGCATGCAGTCCTGGTCCATGAGGGGCAGGCAAATGCTGGGCACTACTGGGCCTTCATCTATGACCAGCCTCGGAAGAGATGGCTCAAGTACAACGACATCTCAGTGACAGAGTCGTCGTGGGAAGAGCTGGAGCGAGAGTCCTTTGGGGGCTTGAGGAATGCCAGTGCCTACTGCCTGATGTACATCAGTGACCAGGTGTCCCGTGCTGCTGCAGGTATAGGCCCACAGCTCTTGGGTAATGGATGTTTGTGTGCTGCTCTGTCTCTCTGGCCTGCATGATCATTGTGTTCCTTGGCTTCCCCAGCATGGTTGCATCCAGGTGAGACTGGAAACAGCACCTCATGCATGAATTATGTGTGTACAGACTCACACTGCCCTTTGGCCACATTTAACATGCTGGTCTTCTTCATTTTGAGTTTTTGTAGTGTTTATATGGCAGCATTTGTTTCCTCAAGGCATGTGAAACACCTCCTACTTTATCTCTCCCATTTTTATCACACTTCCTGTCTCATTTGCTTGGTCTTTGATGATTCTGTTACACTGAATCTAAATGGGCTCTTTTTTGTGCAGCCTTTCCCTGTGAGGTATTGGTATCTGAGTGGCTCAGACTTAGTGTGTTTGCAGTGCCAGTGTATAAATAGTTCTGTGGAGAAATTGCTGTGCACGTGGCTCTAGGCATGGCAAACAGCTGTACAAGGACCCAATAATTTCACGCGTGGCTCATTTTGATGTCATAAATGGAAAGAAACAATGGAGAGCTGACATTCTGTTCATTGCTAAATGTGGCTGATGAGGATCTGGAGGTTGTTCTTTGTTTTCTTATGACAGTTCTGAAATGAACCCATAGGGTGTTTTTTTTCTCCTATTTAATGCATTTTTGGTTGTTTTTTAAAGCATTTTGCAAAGGGTGCAGAAAATATCTTCTGTAGAAAGTTGCCATTTGGTTTTGATAAATTTTAGGACTTGTCTGAAGCTGGTGCTGCTTAGGTTTTATGCTATTTTAAAAGTGAATACTGAAGTAGAAGGAAAAAGCACTAAGAAATATCTGCATGACACTCATGCTATAGAACCCATGCAGCCCTTCCCTTTACCTGCTGTACAGTGATGCAGGTGTGTCATCTCTGGCTGAGCTGTGAACTTTCCAGCTGTTGGCAGCTCAGTGCTGTTCCCTGATCAACTGGAGCCCTTGGATCAGGATGGGTCTGACCTGCATCAGCAGGTGCTGGTTCTGGAATTGCTCTATGTAAATGCAGTAGTAGAACAAAACAGGGCTTTGTTTTAGATAACTGTAGATTTTTTATTATTATTATTTTTGCACCTTTGTTTCTGGATCACCTTAAATTATCGAGCCAGTAGAAAATTTGGCTTCTTTCCCCTTTTATCCCTCAGCCAATTTCCTTGTGGCTGTCCATGATATTGTGTGTGCTTAGTCCCCAAGGGTGGTGCCCTGCCAGAATGTGTTCCCTTATGTCAGTCTTGCATTTCCTCCAGATGAGGATGAGGCCCCAGAGGCTAGACAGTTCCAGAAGGAAGTGGAAGCTTTGTCCCCAGAACTGAGACACTACATCCAGGAGGACAACTGGCGCCTGGAGCAGGAGGCAGAGGACTGGGACGAGGAGCAATCTTGCAAAATTCCTCAGATGGAGCCTTCACCTACTTCTGAATTGCAGGACCTCTCCTCTGAGTCAGGACCAGGTAATCTCACTCTGAATTTGCAAACCACGTCGGAACCAGGAACAGCCAGCTGGTCACCAGTACCACTGTGTTGAGGCCTTGCACAAATGTGTCAGAATGCAGGAGCAGGCGTGAATGAGGCAGCAAAGGCAGCTGCTGGAGGCTCTGCCCTGACAGTACAAAAGGCTGTTCCGCTGGTTTTGCACGTGCGCCCTTCCAAGCCTGTCCCCAGAAATGCTGTTTCCCATTCACTTAATCATTGTGGGCTAATATCAGTTCATTTCCAGTTTTTTCTTTTTTTCATAAATATCGAGTGGACAAGTGCTGTTCTCTGGAGTGGGAAACGTTACTTGGCAGTCCCTGATGACCATTGTGTGCCATTCCCACTGGAAAGGGGTATGCACACGTGAAGTGCCTTCACCTCTGGGATGAAGGCAGCAGCTGTGTAAAACTGCATGGACAAGCTGCAAAACAATTTTAGAACAAGTGAGAAAAAAATCTTGCAGCTCTTGCTTACTAGTGCCACACGTCTGTTCTGACAGAGCAATCATCAGTTTGTGAGCAGAGTGTGCACTCCCTGTCCTCAGAGCATGCCAGGATTGCCAAGGAGCAGACTGCCAAGGCCATTGCCAACACTGCCGATGCCTACGAGAAGAACGGTGTCGAGGCAGCTCTGTGCAAGGTAGGAGCTGAGCCTTGGCCCAAGAGCCTACCCCTTCCTGTCTCTGTATTTTTCTTCTTGATGGACCTTTGCTTTTCCCATTTCTGTGAAGTTCTGTAGCTGTGCCACATTTAGCTCGGTCCCCTTTGGCTTTCCTGTATTTTGCTTTGGATTTTCTTACTCTCTTCTTTTTCTTCTTGGCCACAGCGCAAGGAGGTAGAGCCACTGAAGGCCCATCCAGAAGAAACATCCCCCACAGTTCAGGCAGAGCAGCCCCAGGACACTCAGGAAGCAGAGGCTGCTGCCCAAACTAGCTCACAGGTCTCTGAAGTGGAAATCCCCAGTGTGGGGAAGATACCTGTTAGATCCGATGCAGATGGATATAATGAGGAGGTACAGATCCCAGTGCAGGGGTTAATTACTGCTGCTCGTTAGCCTGTAGCTTTGTAGTTAGCTGGCTTGGAGCTGTCCTAAGGGTGGTCAGAGACTTAATCCCAACCACATAATTTACGTACTCTGCCCACTGATTTTTGGGTTCTGACTTTAATCACTCTGATAGATGCTCAAGCAGTGTTTTGGAAGTTCTCTCACCTTCACAAGTTGGATTTCTCACAAACACTGGGGCTGTCACTCCTTGAGTAGGTTTGAGATGTTGTTGTGTGATGTTGGCTCAAGGAGCTGCTGCGCCACAGGTTCTGCATTCATTTTTCATGTCTTAGGAAGATTGAGTGGGACATGGTGGGGACATGGCCAGTGTGCTTGTTGAGTTTAAAAATTCAAGGGTTTGGAGAGACCAGCCTTGAGATCTTTAAATGCCTGAAAAAAAGCCCTGCATGTAAAGTGCATGTGATGGATAGAGTCAATAGCATGCAAGTAACTCACAGCCCCAGTTATCACACCTGTACTCATACAATTTCCTTTAAACCTTACCTTTTGAAAGTTCCTTCCCTTCTTCACTATGCTGTCTCTTCTTTCCCTGTCACTGTTTTCCTTGTTCCTGTTTGTGTCTGTTCTCCTGCTTTCGTGGTAGGTGATGCTGAGTCCAGCCATGCAAGGTGTCATCCTGGCTATTGCAAAAGCCCGCCAGACCTTTGATCGTGATGGGTCTGAAGCAGGGCTTGTTAAGGTATTGATTTGTTTGCTAAATCAAATAGTATGGATATCTGTTTTCCCAGAATAGAGACTATGTGCCATATTGACAGATCAGGAATGTAAAGGGAACGATTTGTGCAGTTTTTCTTCTAGTTAATGGCTAGTTAATGGCCTTTGCCCTGCACTTCAGTTCCTGCTCTCTTACAGTCATGAGATGTCCTTGGGTTCAAAACAATTTTTAGAGCTTGTAAGAGAATACCCTCCTCCCAAGACAAACAGCAACTTTCCTTCTTTCTGCTTGTTCTTTTAGTACTGTAAAATTTGGGGTTTTGGTCCTGAACATATTTGCTTACTACGACCTTTTTGTCAAAGATGTCCTCAAGAAATGTCTGTGTGAACAGGGGTTTGAAAGCATAACCACGGCTGAATGCTGAACCTGGTGTTAGATTTTACAGGCAGGTAGACTTAACTAAAAACAACACATGGAAAGAATCATCTGTGCTGGTAATCTATGGGAACATAAATCACATGATACTCTTGCACCTCCTGCAGGTACAAATGTGTCCCAGTTGATCTTGGCAGCCTGAGTACTTGTCAGAGTTGCCAGATCCATCTAAGGCAGCTGTACCCCCTCTCTCAAAGGCATTTACACACTGGCACTTTTGGAAGCACACATTTCACACATGGGGTTTGCCTGCTGCGTGGGCCATTGGTGTGAGCTTCCATTCACCACTGGAATAACTATCAGCAGCAGAGGAGTCCTTTGGAACAAGACAGGTGTGAGCTCCTGCTGGCTGCTGTGGCGTTCCTCGGGCAGGCAGGTGGGTCTGTCAGTGTGCTCCTTTGGCAGGCATTCCGTGAGGAGTACTCCCGGCTGTACCTGCTTTCCAAGGAGACCCCAACGCCCCAGAACGACGCCCGCCTGCAGCACGTGCTCATCTACTTCCTGCAGAACAACGCTCCGCAGCAGGTGGTGGAACGCACCCTCCTCGAGCAGTTTGCAGACAAAAACCTCAGCTATGATGAACGGTGAGTGCCCAGGATTCCAGGGTAGGCTTTTCCCACCTGGATGTGGCCGGGGCCAGTGTTGTGATTTTTCTCCTCTCTGCTGACATGGCGCAGGTCCATCAGCATCATGAAGGTGGCACGGGCAAAGCTGAGCGAAATTGGTCCTGAGGATGTTGACATGGAGGAATACAAGGTAAGGGACCAGAGAGAGCTGCTTCTGATCCTTCACACTATCCAAAGTGGAAAATGGGAGTGTGGCATGGAGCTGTGTGGCCAGCACAATGGTCACTGCATGCCTGTGGGCAGCAGGTGTCTGCAGGAGGGTGCTGAGGGACAAGGACTACAGTGGAAATCTGAACTTGGAGAGGTGTCTGCAGTTGGTTAAATTCATTTATGTGTCACTTATGAGAGACATTTAAACACTTCAAAGAGTAGAACTGGGGACCCCAAACTATGCATGTGAGTGTTCCAGGTGAGGCTGATGCTCTGTTTCCCTCCTCCTCCTCCCAGAGATGGCACGAAGACTACAGCCTTTTTCGCAAGGTGTCCATTTACCTGCTGACGGGGTTGGAACTCTACCAGAATAGAAAGTAAGTTCCTCTAATTGTGTTTGGACAAGATAAGCTGTAGCTAAAAGTAAAGGCCACTTTGACAAAAATTTTTCTTGCTGAACCACAATGGCCCATGTTTGAGGCCAGTGGGCACTTTCTTGACCTGCTAATAGCTCTTCTTGAATCCACAATCGAGCTTGGTTAACAGCTTAAAAGTATGAGGCTGAGCTGCTGGCTGGCTGCCTGAGAGTTTCCCCTAAGGTTTCTCTTTGGAAAGTAGAGCTTTATATTCTGTTTTCCAGAGATGTGTTTGCAGGAATGATTGCCCTCACTTTGGGATTTTTTGCCTTGGACTCCTGTATTAAAATGACACTGCCTCAAAATGGATGTTATGCTTTGTGTAAACACACACTTTGGAGTCCTCTAGACTCAAAGGGCCTTGATTTCCTCCTTGCCATTCTAGGACCTGTATTTTCCATAAATGGTGCAGGTCCTTCTGCCCTTCTTGGGTGTCCTCTCATAGTGCAATTCCTGGAGCAGTACAGAAAAAGAACACGGAACAAACACATTGCACATTGTCCTAGTTTGAAAGAGAGGTGTCTGCTGGAGCAGTGCTCCTGGAGAAGGGGCAGTTTTCCTCCAAAGGCCCAGTGATGATGTAGAAGGGTCTGGTTTTCTCTGAAATCCAGTGGAAAAAGGCTGCTCTGGTGTTCCAAATCTCAGCTTTGATCCAGGTAGGAAATGCTTGGCTCCTTCCCCTGGGTGGAGCATCTCCCCATGGGATGATGGAATTTGATCAGTCATGCAGTGGGACTCCATGGCCCATTAACAGGAGATGTCTCCCTGGAAGGAAGGATGGGTTGTGGAAAAGATAAAGAGCACTGCCCTACCTGGTTTCAACAGATGGTGGTAGAATACAAACTTTTGGTTGCATCCTGCTTTGCAAGCCAAGACACACATGAACTTGGTTTCAAGGGGCTCTGCCCAGGGACTTGTTTGGCATTCTGGGCAAAAAGAAGCAGGAATGGCTTGACATGAGACATATGTTCATTTGTGCTTTGGCAAGGAAATGCAGCTTTTCTCATCAGACCTGATGCAGTTCCTGCTGGGCCCAGCAGGAAAGGTTTCCTGAGCTGAGCCAAGGGAATGGCTATAGTCATGGCCCTGGCAGAGCCCAAGGCCTGCAGAGCTGACCCTCTTCTTCCAGGTACCAAGAGTCACTCACCTACCTGGTCTATGCCTACCAAAGCAACACCAAACTGCTGCTGAAGGGAACCAACCGAGGCGTGAGCGAGTCGCTGATCGCCCTGTACAGAAGGAAGTGTCTCCTGGTTTGTATTGAGGAGCTCAGCACTAACTTTTGGAGAGGAGGGGAGGGAGCAGCCAGGGCGCCATGGTAGCCAAGACCAGTGTAACTGTTTCTGTTCTGTCTGTTGACATGATTCTGCCCCTTGCTGAGTACCAGCAGCAATACGGAAAACTAATAATAATCATAATTCAAGTAAAGAACATGCCACATAGGTTTCAGGGAATCTAGGCAAAGGCAGATCTGGACCTTGCCATCTTCAAACCAGAACTGTAAATAAGCTGTACGCTCTCTGTGTACAGATACAGCAAATTTTATGTATGTGTATGAACACATATATTGTCAGGTTAGTTTTCTGTGGTGTTTCCCATGATTGAAAGTGTCTGTTCCACCAGAACCTGGTGCTGTTAGTTGTTATTCTCTGCATGGCTGCCAGTGCAGGGCCCAAGCTGGGCCTTTCCTGGGTGGTTATCCACAGTCCACACTTGCTCTTTACAAGTCTGTCCCCAATTCTCCTTCCACCCCCAGAAGCTGAATGAGGTGGCAGCTTCTCTTTTTGTCAGCTGTGAAGAAGCTCATGTCTCAGAGGGTGTGAGCATCCTGAATGAGCTGATCATCCCCTGCATGCATCTCATGAACAACTTTGAGATCTCCAAAGAGGACCTGGATGCCATCGAGGTCATGAGAAACCGCTGGTGCTCCTATTTGGGACGAGAAGACATGGACGGTAGGAAATGACTGCTGTTCATGGGCAGGATAGTATCTGGATCTGAACTGGGAAAGAATTAAAGGACCATCTAAAATCAAATTCCTGGTGTTGGTGCAGTCCCATTCCATGGTGACTGCATCCTCCTGCAGTGACAGATGTGGTTCTGCTGGAGCAGTGCTCCTGTAGGAGGTGCAGTTTTCCTCCAAAGGTCCAGTGATTATGTAGAAGGCCCTGGTTTTCCTCTGGAATCCAGTGGGAAAAGGCTGCTCTGATGTTCTAAATCTCAGATTTTATCTAGGTAGGAAATTTTTTGCCTCCTCCCCCTGGGTGGAGCATCTCCCAATGGGATGATGGAATTTTATCAGTCATGCAGTGGGACTCCATGGCCCATTAACAGAAGATATCTTCCTGGAGGGAGGATGGGTTGTGGAAAAGATGAAGATCACTGCCCCAGCTGGTTTCATCAGATGGCCCATTAGCAGAGGATATCTCTCACAGAAATAAGGATCACTGCCACAGATGGTGATAGAATAGATACTTTGGGCACATCCTGTATTGCAGCCTAAGGCAATTGCATGTTCAGTATTTGAGTGTCACCCTGAAGCACACAGTTATTGTTCACCTGACAGGACAGCAGCCTTTCCTGGGAAAGTGCTGTGTCTCAGTGGGACATGGCCCTGTCCCCGGGCAGGCAGGTGGCAGTGGAGCTTCCCTCACAGCCCTGGGTAGGCAGGCAGGACCCAGCTGTGTCAGCAGCCACTGCTCATCCCTGGCAATGGGCTGGGCTCTCTCAGCACAGGGAGGGGGGTCTGCAGAAGGTATCACAGCTCCTTAGCTCAGGGCCCGGAGCCCTCTGCCATTTGCTGCCACTCACTGTTTCCTCCTTTCCCCCTTGACAGCAAAGCTGCAGATGAAGCTGGGTGAGCTGCTGCCCCGGCTCCTCGACGGCTCCACTGAGGTCATTGTGCTGAAAGAGCCCCCGAAGATCCGGCCCAACTCCCCCTACGACCTGTGCAGCCGCTTTGCGGCCGTCATGGAGTCCATCCACGGGGCCTCAGCCGTGACCGTGAAGTAGCCACAGCCCGGCCCTGCCGCAGTGCCAGCCTGCCCGGGCCTGGGGAGAGGGGGCTCCGCTGGATTCCGAGCGGTGTCCTTTGTAAATAGGAGCGGATAAGAAGCAGTATTGCACTTCTGAGGCAGAACACGAGGCAGTACCACGAAGGACCTGGGCCACTGCTACAGTGCAGGCGCAGCACCACGGGGCCCAACAGGCTGCAGAGGTTCTTGTGTCCTGGCAGCCTTCTAGGTGCACCCAGGAGCCCAGCTCTGCTCAGCACTGCACACTGCCTGGGCTGTCAGGCACTTCCACAGCTCCCTGGACGGTCACTGCCAGAGGCTGCATGTTCCAATCCAGCGAGATTCCTGCTCACAGGAGCCTGGGCTGAGTGAGGAGGAGGCAGCAAGGAGCGCTGGCTCGCGCTCTGCTGCGTGGGCAGTCACGACACAGCTGCGTCTGGTGGTCAAGTCAAGCAGGCTTTTGCCTTTTGTATTGTAGCTAGCTCCAGAAACCACACGGCAGCCTTCCCTGGAGAGGCACAGGCAAATCCTGGCACTGAGGAGCCAGGACGGGGCTGTGCCTTTGTGCCTGGCAGGAGCTGACTGGCTCAGGGCAATCACATCCTCCAAAGGCAAACTTCCTTCTCCCCTTGGGTGGTGGGTCAGGGCTGGATTAGTGTCAGTGACAACTGTGAGGGCTCGGATCAGCCCGTTGTGTTGATTTTGTTAACGAAGTGCCCTGTTGGCATTTCCTTTTGCAGTCACCCTGTGCTTGCATTTGAACTGCAGCAGTTGTAAGCCAAAAGTTCTGAGTCACTGGAGGGGGATCCTGTTTTTTGGAACTATGCAGAGTTTTCTAACAGTGCAATAAAAGCATTTGTTCTATGTTTCAATTTTGCTGAGATGGACTTTATTAGAAACTTTTTATGCCTTCCTTCAGTGTATATTTCTCTGACAGCTCTGACTCCTTTTCTTACAGGCAGTTCCACACAGCTCTGACTCCTCTCTGCATGACTGGATAAACCCCAACCTGTCCCTTTCCCTGTCTGTCCCTCACACAGCATCTTCTTACCTTATCTGTCCCTCATGTCCATTACCTCCTCCCAGCACAGTGAGCAGACTCCATCCCAAACTCCAACAGACTCGGTCTCCAGCTATCCTATTCTGTTATACACCCAAATTCACTGGGCAGGCACAGATGTTTCCACTCCTCAGGAGGCAGTACAGCTGTAATTCAATGGGAGAGATTGCCTTCTGGACTATCCTGCACTATCCTTTCAACCATCTTCCCACAGTTCTATGTTAGAATGAAAAAGCTCCTTTCACATCTTTTTCCCGTTCTAGGGTTCTGCCTGAAAGTTCCCCCTGTACAAAATGTGTTGTCACTAGCAGAGCTGCCTCAGGATGGTTCCACCATCCTGTCAGGGGCTGTTTCCCCAGTATTTAGGAATAAACTTCTGTGGGAGATCTTGCACTCTCACAGTGAGAGGAAGCACTGTGAAGCACTTACGAGGAAGCAGAGCTGCCATTATCCACAGGCATTCTGGCTGCCAGTGTCCCTGCAGTGACCTGTCCCTCCTCAGGGCCCAGGGTGCTGCAGTGCCAGAGTGCTGCTGTTCCAGCTTGTTTGCCCCATCGTTGTGACAGAGCCTTGAACTCACTGTTCAGGGTGCTTGACCTTCCATGACTGGAAACATGGAGCTCTTGAACAGAGCCCCGAGGCCATCATCCACCTGGAGGCACATTACCTCCTCCCAGCCAACATTGGGCATTGCCAGGTAGCTTTTGTGCACTTGCAGTCAGTAGGATGTGGTTTGGGAAGAGGAGAGCCCATTTGTTCTGACTCATGGAACAGTAGTTTTGCCCTGTTCTTTGTGTTGCTGCCAGAAGCTGAAATGCCCAGGCCATACCCAAAGCCTGCTTTAAGGAACCAACCAAGAGTGTCAGGAGCACAGAGTGGTGCCAAGGACGTCATGGTATTTGGACTGGGCTGGACAGGAGTGTTCCCAGGATGGAAGCCTTTGCTCACTGTCCTGTCCTCCCATTCCCAAGGGAGTTACAGCCTAAACAGCCTCTCTGTGTTCCCTGGGGTGGTCAGCCCTCTGAGGGCAGCTGGCAGGGGGTGCAGCTCCTTGGAAGGTGATGGCCAGGAACACTGCCTCCTCAGTTCTACCTCGTTTGATTCTTTTTCAGAAGGACTGAGCACCTGCCTCTCCCACCACCCTCCCAGCACCACCAACTCCGTCCCCAGTCCTGCAGCATCAGAACTCCCAGGGATCATCACTGTTCCCTTTCCTTGCCCACCCTCTCCTTCCTCTCCTCCCAGCTGAGCAAAGTGCAGGTTTCAAAATGGGACTTAGAAGGAGCGGACTTTGCTTCCCCCAGGAATGCCGCTGTGGCTGGGCCTTCCTTGAGATGGGTCACGCGCCCACGGCTTTGAGCCTGCAGGGATTAAACCAGCAGTGAACTCAGTTTTCAACCAGTGCTGTAGCAGCAGGCAGGCCCCTGTCAGGACTCCGGGTGCTAATCCAGCCTGATGGTCCATGCTCTTGCTTACAGAGGTGTGTAATCAGCCTTTATTTTTATGGCTGAATCAGGAAAATGTGGAGGGAACAGTCAAGACCAGCAAAAGCCCTTTCTTGCCTCTTGTGCACAGGTAAATGATGCAGTTGAGGAACTTTTGACACAAAGCTCTGTGGCACTTATCAGCTTTATCATCTTAGCCCTGAGATGAGGCTCCTGCAGGGCACGCAGTCACTGCCATCCCACCTTTGCAGCAGCAGTAGAACTTGGTGCTGCCTTGTCTCTCATTTTCCTCCTTCCCCCTTGTTTTCCATTTTTCTCTCTCTTTTTCTCCAATCTTTTCTAGACAGACCAAACCATTGCTGCAGCAGCAGTGCTGCCTCTTGCAGCTCCCACCTTGCATCCCTCTTCTGCAAGATACGGCTGCATGTTCAGAGCACAGACACACTGCCAATGGACATGATAATTTATTGCAATACATCAGAGTGGCACAGACGTGCAAGGAAAGAGCTGCTGCACTAGGGTGCAGTATTAGCCATGACAGACTTGGCTACAGGGGACTCGCTAGGGATGCAAACAGTGTCACCCATCAGTGGTGGTACCACGGTGTCACCAGCAGTACGAACTGCTGCCTGCTGCTTGTTGCCTTCCCATGCTTGCTTAGTGAGTGCTGCAGGGAAATCTGCTGCTCCTTAACAGAGAAAGAGTGAAGCAGGCACGCAGAGGAAGGAGAGAAACCTGCAGAGCTGCCATAGCAATTAGCAAATCATCCTGTGAAACAAGCAGGAGCCCCCCCTGCCAGGGGAAGAGCCACGAGGTGCACAGGGCGCAGCACCCTGAGGCCCTAGATGACCAAGTCTGCATTTCTGGGGTGAAGGTGGTGGCCCCCGGCCAGACCTGGTGGAGCAGGGGCCTGGTGGCAGGCAGGGGTCAGCGGCGTTGCAGTCTTCGTGGAGCGGGTGCTGCAGGCGAGGAGCAGCCCGCCAGCGACGAGGAAGGCTCCGGCAAACCACCCCAGGAAGGTGGCCTCCCCAAACTCCCACCTGGGCACGATGTCGGGGACAGTCTCGTCCCAGAAGTCGAGGACGGTGTTGTAGGCGACCCAGGAGACTGGCACCAGGGTGGTGATCGCTGCCATGCCAAGCGTAACTCCCCCGCCCAGCAGGAGCTGCCGCTTTCGCCCAGGTTTGTCGTCGCAGGTTCTCCAGCCCTCCAGCCCCAGAGCAGCGAGGAGACAGCCCAGCAGCCCCAGCCCGTTGGAGAGGCACATCAGGAGGCGAGAGATGCGCAGCTCGGGGGGCAGCGCCAGGAAGGAGCCGTGGGCTTGGCATTCAACCACCCCCTCCTCCTGCGTGATGCAGACCTGCCAGAGCCCCATGTTCCAGACCTCCATCTCGTTCAGGTCCAAATTGAGGTTCTTCCAGAGTGGCACGAAGGTGGTGACGCAGGAGCTGATCCATCCGAGGAGAGCCAGCAGCATCCCCCCGGCCTGCGCCTTCGCCCCCCAGCCCCCGGCCATGCTGCCCCGCTAACCTCTGGGCGCAGATCAGCCGCCCTGAGCGGCGGCCGCGGGCATTAACGCTTGTGGAGCAGCGTCCGCCCGGCCGCCGGCCGCGTCTGCTGCCCGGGGGGGTGAATTCAAGCCTGCTCCTCCAACGCCGGGGTGTGGCCACGGTCGTTTTTCAGCTGTTGTTGGTTTTTCCATGCTAAAAGGAGAGCCCGGCTCAGCAGGAAAAGCCGGGTGCATCCCCGCTGTAACTCCGGGCTGGGTCCCGCCGCTGCCTCGCTGTGCCCAGGAGGGTTAAGCCAAAGCATGCAAATCCTCCCAGCCTTGGCCGCTCCGGAGCGAGAGCTTTGGCAGGGAGAGCGATTCTTGGCAGCAGCAGCTCCAGCCTCGGTGGGACACGGCTGGCACCCCAGCACAAGATGCAGGCAGCAGAGAGCTGGCATCAGGCTTTTCTCAGGAGTCAGCGCCTCGGTTGGAGGCCTTCGGACAGTAAATAAATATGGAAATGAGCCTTTCAGAGCTGCGTGGAGAATGGGGGTGTCCGAGGAAGGAAGCAGGTGGGAGATGGGTCCTGCTTCTCGCAGGTGGGCTCTAATCACCCTGACCTGCACCCAGCTCTTCACCAGCAGACGCGACTCATGGTGTTTGTGTGTGAGGAAACTGTTGTCCTGATAGGAGACATCCCGATTCAAACACAAGGGTGGGGAAAACCCGCGTACATCAGCTTGGTCCGGTGGAAGGTGTCCCTGTGGCAGGGGGTTGGAGCTGGCTGATCTTTAAGGCCCTTTCCAACCCAAACCATTCTGGGGTTCTATGAAAAAGATGAAAAGAAGCGTCAGGAAAATCCCAAGTTTGTGCTGGCACTGGGCTCCCATCCTCCCCCACGTGCGTTCCCTCCGCGGGGTCCAGCTTGCAGATTCATCTTCCCTGAGAGATTAGCGACTAATCTCTCCTTCATCCGCCGTCTTTCTTATCTGTATCGGGAGCCAGACTGGAAATTACTGAGTCCTGCTGGTCCCGGGGTCCAGCCCTGGTGAGTGTCAGGAGGATCTTTGCAGGGGGCTCCCACAAGGAGGGGGCGAGGGACCCCAGAACACGTTCGACGTGGAAGCACAGACCAGGCAAGAGAAAGGGGGTGTTTTGTAGCCCTTGCTGATCATCCGGGTCCTAAGAGCAGACAGAGAGCATCATCCCAAGGGCAAGAGCAGGGAAATCCGCTGGGAAACCCCTCCTGCTGCTTCCCCCAGGCATTGGGGCACCTGTTCCTTCCGATTAAATCGTCTCAAGGTAATTGTGCCTGTCATTGAGACAGATTAACGGTTGACCTTCTGCCGCTGGAGGAGGATTGGCGGCCGCCGCCGAGCTCCCAGTCCTTCTTTTCCTCCCACCGGCCACGGTGGCACAGCCCGGCAGAGGATTCCCGTCCACAACCGGTGGGAAGATGCCCGGCAGTGGCCGGGCCGCAGCGGGAGCCACAAGCCGAGAACGACGTCTGCCGGGCTGGCAGCCGCTCTGCCTGGACATGAGGTGGGTGTCTCCCGCGCCCAGGGATCCGGGGAGCCGGGAGGTTGGTCCGGACAGTGACATCCTCCGTCGTCGCACTGAGGACCGCTGGCCTCGCTGCTCTGCAGTGCCAGGGGATGCTCGGCGGAGGCAGAGCGCCAACACTCCCACCCCATCCCCATCCCTATCCCCGCAGGTCGCTGCGACCTGGGTTGCGTTTCCAGGACCATGACCTCCCATCAGGTCTCCCCATGGGCACCGGCTGGATTCGGCCTGTCCCGAGGAGCCCGGCTATGGGCTCTGCATCTCTCTCACAGGCTGTCCTTCCTCCTCACCTAGGGGCCACCCATTTCTGCCCGGAGTTTCTTAGAGAACCGGCAGCTACCTCCACGGCCCGGAACAACTGTGGAACGGTGCCGTAGGGGCTCACCCGGGGCTTGCCAGGGCTGCTTCCCACAGGAGACGAATGCCTCCTTCCTCGGCCTTGCAATATAATTATGGCCCCTAATGGGCTTAGCCATCTGGAGCCAGCCCGCAAGCACCTCGGCACAGCTCCGGAGCTGGGACCTGCGTTGCTGGGCAAAGGGGGCTCCCCCAGACCCTGACCCCTGGGGATGAGGAGAGGGGCCGGAGCCCCAAGCAGCTTTCCGTGTCCTAAATAATTCCCCACTTTGTCTCCTCTATGGCAGGACCTCGCTCGCAGCCCGGGGCTGAGCCCCCGCCCCGGCGCCGCCATGGTGCTCCCGTACGCCCGCAACAGCGGCGGCGCCGGCGGCTGGCTGGCCCCCGAGGAGCCCCGCGGCCGCAGCAACTCCATCCCCCCGGCGCAGACCCCCACGGCCAAGCACATGCTGGCCTACCTGCCCCGGCCGCCCACCGACACCAGCCGGTACGGCACCTTCCCCCAGAAGGTATGGCTCGGGCCGAGGCTCCGGGGCATCCTCGGTGCGTGATGCCGCCGGGTGCTCGCGGTTGTTGTCGGAGGCGATTTCTCACCGACGGGCTCCTTTCCCCCCCGCAGCCCGATCTCCCGACCGTCCCCGGGCTTCTGGTGAAGGACGGCGGGCAGCAAGCCGCCGCCGCCGCTGCCAAGAGAGGCGCCCCGATGCCAAACTGCCCATCTGCACCCCGTCACAGCGGCTTTGTCGCCGGTGAGCCGTCCGGGCCGCCGAGCCGCGGGAGCATGAGCACGCAGCAGCACCGTGGCCGGCCGTCCTGGTGCCCACCGCCTGCCCCACAAGAGGCTGCGGCCCGCTTGTATCCGCTGCACGCACTGAGCGTGGCCAACATCCCCAACTCGTCACGCGGCAAGACCTCCGCCCGCAGCTCCACCAACCCCATCCCGGAGGGGCTGCAGAGCCGGCGCTGCAAGCTGCTGGAGGAGGACAGCCCCATGGTCCAGGCCGGCAAGCGGCAGCGGCAGCGCTATGTGACAAAAGTGGGCAAGTGCCAGGTGAATCTGGGCAACATCCAGGACAAGAAGAGGTTCCTCTCAGACATCTTCACCACCATTGTAGACCTCAAGTACCGCTGGTTCCTCTTCGTCTTCATGATGTGCTACATCATCACCTGGGTGGTCTTTGGCTTCATCTACTTTTTTGACGCCTGGGTGCGGGGTGACATCGGGCACCAGGGTGATCCCGAGTGGCAGGCATGCATCGAGAACGTGGATGGCTTTGTCTCCGCCTTGCTCCTCTCGGTGGAAAGCCAGCGGACCATTGGCTACGGCACTCGGATGGTGACAGCCAACTGTGCCGAGGGCGTCATCCTGTTGATGGCACAGTCCATCGTGGGTTCCATGATCGATGCCATGATGGTGGGCTGCATGTTCGTGAAGATCTCCCGGCCCAAGAAGCGTGCCCAGACCCTCATCTTCAGCAAGAACTGCGTCATCTCCCGCCGGGACGAGAAGCTCTGCCTGATGTTTCGTGTGGGAGACCTGCGGGAAAGCCACATGGTGGATGCCAAGATCCGGGCAAAGCTGATCAAGTCCCGCCAGACAGCCGAGGGGGAGTTCATCCCCCTGGAGCAGTCGGAGCTGAACCTGGGCTATGACACAGGGGAGGACCGTCTATTCCTGGTGGAGCCCCAGATCATCTGCCACGTCATCAACCGTCACAGCCCTTTCTGGGACATGTCGGCGGAGTCGCTGCGCCGGGAGCAGTTTGAAATCATCATCATCCTCGAGGGCATCGTGGAAGCCACAGGCAAGTGGTCGGGGGGGGGTCAGGGTGGAGAGGGGTGGCTCCCCTGGGGTCCTGGAGATGCTGGGAAAACCTGAGCCCAGGAGTGACATCTGGGCAAGAGATGCTCGGGATCAAAACTGCCTCCAGCGGGCCATGGGTGATGCAGGGCTGGAAGCCCCTCGTTGGGCACCCTGGGACAGCTCAGCCATTGTCTCGCCGCAGGAATGACGTGCCAAGCCCGCACCTCCTACACGGAGGACGAGATCCTCTGGGGATACCGCTTCGAGCCCTGCATGTCCCTGGAGAAAGGCGCCTTCCAGGTGGACTACAGCCGCTTTGAGATGACCTTTGAGGTGCAGACGCCGGCGGCCAGCGCCAAGGAGCTGCACGAGCTGAAGGAGCTGGAGCAGCAGGAACACTCCACGCTCAGCCTCTACTGGGACCACCTCCTGCAGCCCTGCGCGCTGCCGGGACCCGGCGAGGACGCGCTGGTGGGGATGAGCGTCCCCGGCAGCGTGGCTGAGGGCATCCGGGACGAGCCGGAGCGGGAATTCCCTGCCTGAGCTGCTCCGGGGACCGTGGGGGGTGCCCCACGCCAACAGTGCCATAGCCCACCCTCCTCTGTGGGGCTGAGCCCTCGTGCCCTCGCCCCCCGCGTTCCCCCGCTGCAGCCACAGGGCATTATTTTTGTTAAGTTGTTCTTTTGTAACAAGGAATGCGAGGCATAAATAGTGGGAAAGTAAAGGTTGTTCATGACAAAACCACCCAACCATCAGCTGCGTTTTTTTCTGGGGGAACCCCGGAGGGGCTGGGCAAAGAAAGAAGAGGCAGAGCCCAGAGCCTCGCAGTGCCATGGGCTCAGTCCTGCACCACCTCATGGACCCTGACATCGCCCCACGGGCCCCCAACACCCCAAACTGCCCCCCTGCCCTCTGACATGGTGCCCCAGGAGTCCTCCAGCATGGAAATGTTGCACTGGGCTCGTGCTGTGACAGGCTGGATATGGTGTAGTAGAATTAAATTAATATCGTTATGGGAATGACATCACTGGAGTCACCTGCAGCACTTGGCAGGGCAGTGCCTGGGCCTGAGCCAGGGGTCTGGATTGAAAAGAAAATCAGTAAAATCTGTGTATGCAGGGTCTGGCTGGGGATCCTCCCTGTAGTCTCCAGTCAGCTTTGCCTCAGGAGGTGTTTCATGTGTTGCAGAATAACCCTTTCGATTTAACCCCCTTTGTCCACCTTTGCTTTTCCTCTATCAACCTACCTTTGTATCTCCCCATAGAGTTTTGGGCAGGGTATTTTCTGACCTCACCTGAAATCTGTCCTACCCAGAAGGGTGAGAAGGGAGGGGTGGAGAAGCTGGGGAGGCCCTGGGGCCGAGCCCAGCACAGAAGGGATGGATGGGGGCGTGTAATATAAATATATACAGCAGTGTCCCTACACTACACCCCCCTGCAGCCCCAGCCCAAATCCCCTACAAACATAAAAACTCCCCACACGAGAAATAGTTAAAAAAAATGCAAATAAGTGTTTGTAGGTGCAAAGTTTATTAGGGTCAATATGCACGTTGATTTGATATAAAATCGTGATTTGCCTATTAAGCAGTTGATTAACATATCGTTAATATTCAGATGCAGGCCACTGGGCGGAAAACAAACACAAACTCGATTATTGCACAGACAGTCGCGTTTCACAGCATGGGATGGGCTCGGGTCCCACCGAGCCGGGACGGATTCGTGTCCCTGTTCCATTCCCTGTCCCATTCCCTGTCCCTGTTCCATTCCCTGTCCCATTCCCATTCCCCGTCCCCGTCGCTGTCCCCGTGGGGCCGCAGGTGTCGTTCTCCCTCCCGGTCGCCAGGAGTCGCTGCCGCCGCTCCCACCCTCGCTCCCTAAGTTCCGCCTCTCGCCGCTCCGCTTCCGGCGCGTCGCGGTGACGTCAATTGTTGTGCGACGCGGTGACGCGCAGAGCTCTCCGGCGGTGGCCGAGGTAGGAGTAGAGGGAGCGGGAGCGGAGCCGGAGCGGGTTGGCACCGGGTTGGTACCGGAGCCCCCGCACCGAGCGGGACGAGCCCGTCGCGCCCGGGGGAGCGGACCCGGGCCCTGACGGCGGCCCTCCCCGCAGCCTTGCCCCGGCTCACCCGTATGGCGCGGCCCTGAGGGGAAATGACCGACCAGGAGAACAACAACAGCATCTCCAGCAACCCCTTCGCCGCCCTCTTCGGCTCCGTCGCTGCCGCCAAGCACTTCGCCGCCATCCAGAAGCAGCAGCAGCTGCGGCAACTGACAGGTGAGAAAGTCGAGGCTGGCCCTGGGGCAGAGGCTGGCCCTTGGGGAGGGGGCCAGGCGGTCTGCGCGGGCAGGGGCTGGCCTCCGAGACGCTGAAGGCTCTGTCATGCAGGAGAGGAGACGTCCATCAGCCAAGATGACTCCGACAACAGTGTCTCCGAGAGCCTGGACGACTGCGATTACTCGGTTGCCGAGATCAGCCGCTCATTCCGCTCGCAGCGAGAGCTCTGCGAGCAGCTCAACATCAACCACATGATCCAGAGGATCTTCCTCATCACCTTGGACAACAGTGAGCCCAGGAACCCCCCGGTTTGGCAGGGGGTGCGGTACGGGCTGGGGCAGCTCTGCATGTTGGGTTTGTCTGGCATGGGAGGAGACAGTGCCAGGTGCAGCAGCTGGGGCTGTCCTGGGGGATGGGCTGTCCCCATCCATGCGGGTGGAACAAGTCCCTCTGCCCTTCCCAGGTGACCCCAGCATGAAGAGTGGGAATGGGATCCCAGCACGCTGTGTCTACCTGGAGGAAATGGCCACAGACCTGGATGACCAGGACTGGCTGGACATGGACAACGTGGAGCAGGTAGGGACACCTGCCTGGGGCCATCTGCAGACTTTGGCCACCGGTTGGAGTTCATTTCCTCAGAATGTACATATGATGTATCCCAAATCCTTTTCAAAAACTTGGCACAAAGCTGCCACTCATTTTGCTGGAAAAGTCTATGAGATTTTTGGGATATGAGACTGAAAAAAGTGCAGAATTCAGGGAATCCAGCCTGGAGGCTGCAGGAGTTTGCTGCCCTGCAGGTCTGTGTGGGTGGGAAAGGGAAGAAAACCCAGAGAACTCAGTCAACAGTGTCCACGCATGCACTCATCTTCATTTGCAGATTTATCAGTTGTTCCTGCTGAGGATTTCAGTGGAAATGATTTTTGTTGGGGGTATTGTTTTTCTGTGAGGGACTGGAGGATTTGCCAGAAGCAGCTGAGGATTCTCACTCCAGCACTCTGTTACTTAATGAGGGATGGAGAGAGCTCTTCCCAGCAGGAATCAATTAGCCTGTGTGGTGTGGAGCTTCCTCCTCTGGAGGGATCAGCTCTGTGCTGAGGCTGTGTCACTGTCCCCCATCTCTGCTGGTGCCCAGGCCCTGTTCACCCGCCTGCTGCTGCCGGAGCCCGGGAGCCACTTGATCCACATGACGTCTGCTGGCACCCAGAACCTCTCGGCTGAGCGCGACGCTGGGGAGAGGCAGATCCTGCGCTACCTCTACGCCTGCTTCCGCAGGGCACGGGAAGAGGTGGGCACAGGCTGCCGAGGAGGAAGGCAGCTCTGTCACCCAGCTCTGGAGTGACCGAGCTAAAGCTGTAATGACCAGGGCCCCGACACTGCCCTGTTCTCCTTGCTCAGATAACCAAGGTCCCGGAGAATCTTCTGCCCTTCGCCGTGCGCTGCCGCAACCTGACAGTGTCGAACACTCGTACTGTCCTTCTCACCCCGGAGATCTACGTCAACCAGAACGTGTATGAGCAGCTGGTGGACCTGATGCTGGAGACACTGAGAGGGGCACGTAAGTGCAGCCGGGTTGTGCCGCTGCCCCAGCTCTACAAGGCTGCCCTGGAGCATTGTGGAGTTGGGTGAAGCTTTGGCTCCCCTTGCTGCCAAAAGAGGCGGTTGTGTTTGGGTCAGTTTGGTTGTTGGAGCACTGTGAGTAACAGCCTTGTATCTTCTGCCAGAGTTTGAAGACATGACCGAGTTCCTTGAGGATGTCATAGAAGCCTTAACGATTGACGAGGAGGTGCGGACATTTGGGGAAGTCATGGTTCCCGTGTTTGACATTCTGCTGGGGAGAATCAAGGACCTGGACCTCTGCCAGATCCTGCTGTACACATACCTCGATGTGCTCCTCTACTTCACAAAGCAAAAAGACATAGCAAAGGTGGGTATCCTGGCTTAGGCAGGAGCTTTTTGCAGGGGCACATTTACAAGACCTGTTCTGCAAAGGCCAAATCAGCAGTATGGCGTAACAACCTGATGTTTGTAGTCATACCCCTCCCTTCCTTTCTCATAGCCTGTCACAAACCCGTCAGTTTGTTGGAGTTTTTTACTGGGATTTTGGACAGCAGTCAGCATGTCCTGATGTATTCCGTAGGTTTTTGCAGGCTACATCCAGCCCAAGGATCCCAGCAATGGACAGATGTACCAGAAGACTCTGCTTGGTGCCGTTTTAAATATCTCCTGCTTGTTGAAGACCCCTGGCGTGGTGGAGAACCATGGCTACTTTCTGAATCCATCCCGATCCAGCCCACAGGAGATTAAAGTGCAGGAGTCCAACATCCATCAGGTGGGAGAAGTGGAGCAGTTCTGCTTCCTGCAGTGTTAGTGACCTCTCATTGCCTGGGGGTTCAGGACATGGTACCGGGGCTTGAGTTCCACCACTGGTTCAGGAACAGCCTGCCTTGCAACTAGGCACGGCCCAAAACTGCTTTGAATTCTCCAGCTGAAAAATTTTTTTGCCAGCTGCAACAGTTTTGTCAGCTGCCTTGGGTGGTTGTAACCCAAGTGTTTGTGTCGTATCAAAGTTGCCTGAGGTTTTGGAAAAAGGGTGAGAGGTACTGGTGGAACAGACATCAGTAGCTTGAGATGCTACCTGGAGATCATCTGCCTCAGGTGTTGAAATCATCAGGGAATAGTTTTTAGTACCTCTCCTGTAATTAAAACACTAATTGATTCCCAGTTGAGAAAGTGACAGGCAACATTTTCTCTCATTATCAAGTAAATTTCTTTCTCAGAGGAGTACCACTAGGAATGTTCCAGTAGGTCAGGAGTGAAACATGAGGATGCAGGATATAAATACAGGAGTGAACTGGGGTGCAGAGGTCATCCCTGAGAGAGGCTTTCCCATTCAAGGGTTCTTTCAGGCTATCAAAAATTGGCAAAGAATTTTGGATTTGCTCTATATGAGAACAAATTGTCTCGGGTGTGCTTTTGAGGATATCCCTAACTGTTATTTGCTGCCAGCCCCAGGATCTGACCTGCTTGTAACACCTGTGTGTGATGGGTGATTCACGGGGTGTCCTGAGGAGCAGGACATGGTCTGGAGCTGGAAAGGGTCTGATAGTGGTGATATCAGAGAGGCAAAAGAACAACCCCCAAGGACTCATACAGCTGTGTTCTCTTTCCTGTAACAGTTCATGGCCCAGTTCCATGAGAAGATCTACCAGATGCTGAAGAACCTGTTGCAGTTGTCACCAGAGACAAAGCACAGGATTCTCTCCTGGCTGGGAAACTGCCTCCATGCAAATGCAGGCCGCACCAAAATTTGGGCTAACCAGATGCCAGAGATTTTCTTCCAGATGTACGCCTCAGATGCCTTCTTCCTCAACCTGGGGGCTGCCCTCCTGAAGCTGTGCCAGCCCTTCTGCAAACCCAGATCTCCAAAGCTGCTAACCTTTAACCCTACCTACTGTGCCCTGAAGGAGCTGAACGAAGAGGAGAGGAGGAGCAAGAACGTACACATGAAAGGTACACCTAAACAATGGGGACTAAGGGAATGGGAAGGGGGATCTCCTCAGGTCCCCCCTTTACCCAGTAGCACCCTCTCAGCAGGTGCCATTAGGGTTAGGGGAGAATTAGCAGTGTGACTAGAGAGGAGTAAGAGGAGAGCTGAGTACAAATAAAATGCTGCCAGCATCAGCAGAAGCCCTTTTGTGTTCTCAGGAGGGACCCTCTCAAGCCCTCTCCTCACCAGCACTGCTGGGGTGAGGACCTAATGCAGAGATGCTTTTCCTTACAGGTTTGGAAAAAGAAACGTGTTTGATCCCTGCTCTGAGTGAGCAAGAGCCACAGTTTGCAAACAGCTACAACCTGGTGACAGAAAACCTGGTGCTCACGCAGTATACCCTGCACTTGGGGTTTCACAGGTACTTTGTTTCAGTTCCCCTGGGGCTGTTTTCCACCCATATGCAGCTCATGGACATTTCAGTAAATATTCTGAACACAGGGTGACCAGCTGAGCTGCTGCTTGAATTTCAGCCTGACTGACTGCAGGAAGAAATTTTGCTCACATTTTTGCTAATCAGGATACACTCAGGCTTTAAACAATCATTATGGGTTTTGATTCTCAAATCCCCTTGGCCTTTCTGTAATGTTTTATCCTAATAAAGGAGTCTTACATGCTCCATGTTATTTATAGACACCAATAGCCAAGTGCTGGGTATTTGTAGGTTGCTCCATTCCCCCCCCTCCTTGGGGCAGGAGCCACTGGCACCTCCCTTCACTAATAGAGAGCATCAGGTGGCAGAGCACCTGCCCACTGAGAGTGACCTAAACGTCCTGATAGCTGGGCTGTATGTGAAACAGCAATGTGAGGTAGCTGTCAGCTTCTTGGAGAGGATTTTCTGGACACCAAAACACTCCGTTTTGCACGGCTTCCCTCTGCAAATCGTTGCCTAGATACTGTGAGGTCATGGCTGATCCAAGCAGAGTCCCCTTCTGGTTTATTCTCTAAATATAGACATTGACAAAAAAGTTATTATGCAAGTGTCTTGTTGCTGGGAAACAGAAATGTTACCTTGCAGGCGTCTCTGGGACCTGTTGGATCTCTGACCTCTGTGACCCAAGGGAGCTCAGTGCTGCAGAGGGCTGTGCCATGTCCCCAGGCCGCTCTGCAGGTGCCATGGTCCCTCAGATGGTTTCACACCCTCCCAGGTCCTGCCAAGCCTTTCCCCAAGGCTTCCCATTGCCAGAGCCCCAGACAGGGTATCCACAGGAAATTATCTGAATCCTCCAGCACAGAACAGTCTCCCACCAGCTCCTGCATTGGTGAGGCAGGATGTCTGTCTGTCTGTCTCCTCAGCCCCTCCTTGCCTCCTTTCCTGAGCAGGTTGCATGACCAGATGGTAAAGATAAACCAAAGCCTTCACCGCCTGCAAGTGGCATGGCGAGAAGCTCAGCAGAGCTCCAGCCCCGCTGCTGACAGCCTCAGGGAGCAGTTTGAGCGCCTCATGACCATCTATCTCTCCACCAAGACGGCGATGACGGAGCCGCAGATGCTGCAGAACTGCCTGAACCTGCAGGTGTCCATGGCAGTGCTGCTGGTGCAGCTGGCTGTGGGGAACCACGGGACGGAGCCGCTGGAGCTGACCTTCCCACTGCCGGAGGTGGAGCACAGTGCGCTGGCCTTTGTGCCAGGTGAGGCCAGGGTCCTGGGGGTCTGTGCCAGCACTGGAAGAGCTGCCTGAGGAAGTGCTTCCCTGTCCAGGGCAGGATGCTACCACTGAAGTTGTGCAGAATATTCTCTCTGAAGAGGGTCACTCAGAAAATTTAGGGCTGTTTGAGGGGCCATAATTAGGGTAGTGAAGCTGCTGACCTTTTAGAAGTCCTACTCATTGGCAAGTGGCAAATCTACATTGATTTAGTATTTTCTCTCTGTATAAACTCTTTCTTCTGGGACCTGCTTCAGGATTCTTCCCTTGGGGGTTGTGTAAGAGTGTGTCATCAGCAGACAGGTGCTGGATTCATCCCATAAGTGACCAGACTTCTGGGAGGGAAGAGGGAAAGTGAATCCTGGGTGTGTTACTCATGTCATCAGGCTGGGCATCCTTCTCCATGGCAGGTTCTAATACAGTTTGTTAATTACCACAACTTAATCAGCATCAGGATGGTGAGGGGAGAGTGGATGGGAGGCTGGAAAAGGGCCAGGCGAGCTGCCTGGGGAGGAGCTCAGTTGCAATCTCTGTTTGCAGAGTTCTTTGCTGATAATTTGGGTGACTTCTTCATATTCCTGCGGCGTTTTGCTGATGACATCTTGGAGACTTCTGCTGATTCTCTGGAGCACATCCTTCACTTTGTTACTGTTTTCATGGGTGATGTGGAGAGGTAGGTGCAGCCCTTGTTGCTTGTTGCAGAACACTCAGGGTGACCAAGCAAGTAGAAACTGCAGAGCTGTCTTGAGGCTTGGTGCAGCTGTGAGCAGGTTGATCTTAGAACAGCTGAAATCTGCCTGCAGGAGGCACAAAGGCCTGCTGGGAGGCCACAGGCTTCATGCAAGGTTCAAATGGGATTTGGTGCTTAAATATGTGTGTTTGGTTGTATGATGCAGAAACCTCATCAGCTACAGCCATTTTGTACTTGTTAAAGAGAGCTCCTGGGATCTGTTAGGAGTGTCTCTGATGTCCACTGAACAGAACTGAGGACTATCAATCTTCCTAATAAGACATCACCCTGCTTTCTGCATTTCTCCTGTTTGTGCATTTACACTGGTGTGTAAGGCAGTGAGCTGCTGGCAGCAGCAGCAGATGGAGATTTCCTGTGGTAGGCAGCCTGCTGTCCCTTGGAGATGGAGGCTGTAGTTCTTTCTGGCAGTCCCCTACAGCATCATCTGGGGCAGGTGGTTTGGCTTCTGCCCCACAGGTGCAGCAGAGGTATACTCTGACCTCAGTGCCTGGTGCTGGACAGAAGATGCAGCAGGAAAAGCACTTGGATTTGTAGGGTAAAAAGGAAGCAAGTCCATGGGCAGTAGGAAAACAGCTGGGACAGCTGGTGGGGTTTCCTTGGGAGCTCCAGCTGACAAGCAGGCATTGGGCTGTGAGTGGGAGAACTGCTGTGGGAGGGGTGGTAGCAGCAGCTTGGCTGTTCCCACAGCCTCTGGTCTCTGCCTGAGATTCTTGCACAGAGTCTGTGCAAGTGAGTGCTGACCCAGGGCTGGCTTTACAGATGGTCTGCAGCAATCAGGCACTCAAACATGAATGAGCAGGAGTGATTCCTGAACAGCTCCATTCTGCACCATGTCCATGCCATCCTGGATTTGCTTCATTTTCTCTTGCAGGATGAAAAACCCTCACCTGCGAGCCAAGCTGGCTGAAGTGTTGGAAGCTGTGATGCCTCACTTGGACCAGGCTCAGAACCCACTCGTCTCGAGTGTGTTTCATCGCAAGCGAGTGTTCTGCTCCTACCAGCATGCTGGCCACCTGGCCGAGGCACTCATCAAAGTCTTTGTGGATATCGAGTTTACGGGTAAGCGCAGAACAGGAAGAGTTCTGTTCCCTGTGTAGCACCTGTGGGGGACTGTCCACTTGAAAGGTTCTTTGGCTTGTGCCCAGGTGACCCACACCAGTTTGAACAGAAGTTCAACTACCGCCGTCCCATGTATCCCATCCTGAGGTACATGTGGGACACTGATTCCTACCGGGACAGTATAAAGGTGAGGCGAGTGGTGCATGTCTGAGTGTGCCATGTGAGTGTGCAGCCCACATGAGGGTCACATGGGTCCATGTCCTGCCATTGGGGCTGTGCTGCAGAATTTGCTGTTGTCCCTTTCCTTGCAGGCTCTGGCTGATTATGCCTCAGAGAACCTGGAGGCAATGAACCCCCCTCTCTTCTTGCGCTTCCTTAACCTGCTCATGAACGATGCCATTTTCCTCTTGGATGAAGCCATACAGGTAGGGCTGAGCTCGCATTCCATCAGCATCACATAAACAAGTTCTCACTCCTTGGTGCAATACTCCAGACCAGGGCCAGCTTGCCTGGTGAGTCTCTGCAGTAGGTACTATGTAGGAAGCAATCCCAAGATGGTCTGGTCAGTGCCCTCGGAGAAGGGATGAAGGCAGGAGGCAGGGTCTGGGGCCCTATCTAGGGGTTACCTTTCCTTCCTTTGGATTTGGGAGACAGCTCAGAACCAAGAGGAGCAAAAGGGCTTTTTCAGATCCAACAGGAAGCGTGCTGGGAAATCTGCCTGTTGCTAACCTGGATACACTCAGGATTTAAACAGTCACCGTGGGTTTTGATTCTCAAATCCCCATGGCCTTCTGCAAGTGCTTTATCCTAATAAAGGCCTTTTGTCTCCAGCCAGTTCTCTTTTGGGATTACAAGAGAATTCCAGGTGCCCTCATGTCCCTGGTGTGTGTTGAATATATCTCTCCACTCTTTTCAGAGCTGCTGTTGCTGCTAGAAAGGGCTATTTTTGGGAGCTATTACCTGCCAGAGAACTGATTGCTGGAAGGCCAGCAGATAAGATGGGTGATATGGATGTTGCCTGACTAGTTTTGAGCATTTCTGGACCTCCTTGGTGTCGCCGCCCACCCAAACACTCCATGTGTTCTGTCTTGCAGTACCTCAGCAAGATCAAAGTTCAGCAGATTGAGAAGGACCGGGGCGAGTGGGACAGCCTGTCCCCGGAGGCTCGGCGCGAGAAGGAGTCCAGCCTGCAGATGTTTGGCCAGCTGGCGCGTTTCCACAACATCATGTCCAATGAAACCATTGGCACTCTGGCTTTCCTGACTTCAGGTAGGGAAAATGACCCCTCCTGCCTGCCAGAAAAGAGCCCTGCCAGGGAGTGAGCTGGCAGAACTTGGTTTCAGTGTGGTCAGATTAGGATGGAATTGCTGTGAATCTGCAAATTCTTGTTTTCCTTTCCAGAAATCAAGTCCCTGTTTGTGCATCCTTTCCTTGCTGAGCGCATCATCTCCATGCTCAATTACTTCCTGCAACACCTGGTTGGGCCTAAAATGGGAGCTTTGAAGGTGAAGGATTTCAGTGAGTTCGACTTCAAGCCACAGCAGCTCGTGTCTGACATCTGCACCATCTACTTAAACCTTGGGTAAGTGATGAGGGGAGTGAGCCTGTCGGTGGCAGGAGCCATGCTGGGGCCATCTTGGTGATACTGGGGGAGAAATGCTTAGTTACACTTGAGCTTTTCTTTAGCTTTGTGTTCTTTGCTATGGGAATGTGGCTGTTGTGGGGACTGTTTTGCAGCCCTGATAAATGGGGATTCTTAAACCTTTCTCTACATAACCTGTGGTGCAGGGATGAAGAAAACTTCTGTGCCACAGTCCCCAAGGACGGCCGCTCCTACTCACCGACGCTCTTTGCCCAGACCGTGCGAGTTCTGAAGAAGATTAACAAGCCTGGCAACATGATAGTGTCATTTAGTAACCTGGCTGAGAGGATCAAGGTGAGCACTAGAGGGAATTTAACATACAAAAAAAAAGATGAGTTGGTTCCCTGTGTCCTTTTCCCTCTGTGTATTGCTGCATCTTTGCTGTGGAGCTGGATTTCTGGGAGCGGAGTTTTGTCCAAGGTCCAGGTGGGGCAGCTGGGAGGGTTCCTTGCCTGCAGGGACCTGTGAATGCTCCCTGGTTTTTAAAGAACAAGGAGGCTGAATACCTCAAAGCCACGTGTGCTCCCTAGTCTCTTGCAGACCGGCAGCAGCAGGAAGAGGAGACATATGCAGATGCCTGTGATGAATTCCTGGATCCAATCATGAGCACTCTGATGTCAGACCCCGTGATCCTGCCCTCCTCCCGTGTCACTGTGGACCGATCGACTATAGCCCGACACCTCCTCAGGTGTGCAGCACAGCCATCATACCTTGATACTTTCAAGCATCTATTTCATATATCCAATGACTTCCTGGCCTCTCTGTTTTTTGGTTTTTTAATCTCTTGGTCTTTTTATCAGGAGTATCCAAGTAATCTCCTTGATGTTTTATTTTTCAGCGATCAGACAGATCCTTTTAATCGGAGTCCCCTCACTATGGACCAGATCAGACCAAACACAGAGCTTAAAGAGAAGATCCAGCGATGGCTTGCAGAGAGGAAAAAGCAGAAGGAGGAGGAGCTGGAGGACACACTGAACTAAAAAACAAGATCTCATCTCGAAACCTCCTGTCCTGGGCGAGATTACAGCCATGCAGGGGTAACGGCTGGAGCTGCCACCCTAATGACAACTACATTTAGTGCATTGCCACCACCTTTGGAGTATCTCCTCAGACCTTCCCTGCCAGCCCTTGTTCTCTCTTTTCCTTTCAAGACTCTCTCTTTAATACTAGGACTTTCCACTGCAGTACAGCTTTGAGCCTCAGCCTCGGGAGAAGAACACAGCCTCCTCAAGATGTGGTGCCCTGGCCCTCTATTACCTGCTCCTTGTGTTGGCCACTTACAGCAACACCAAAAACCTCCCTGTGTTCTGTGTTTAAACTGTAACCATCTTTCACTTGGTGAAAGCAATGCCTCCAGCCGCTACCAGAGTGGGATGGGGGGATCAACAGGAGGGGGACGTTTTTCCAACTTGTATGTGCCAGGATTGTAGCAAGGTTTACTTCCCCAATGAGTGCTGGGAATGGCGGGCGTTGGAAATTAAACATAGAGATCATCTTACAGCTGGTGGTGGAGGTCTGGCAATGCCGGGAGCTGTAGAAAAGCCTCTTGGGGCTTGGTGCAGGGACCGGCGTGGTATCGGCGCTGCGCGGGTCTCGAACCCGTGGATGCGGCCCGGCCCCGCCCCGCCCCGCCCCGCGCACGTGGCCCGGGGTCCTCGCTGCGGGCTGCCCGCGGCGAACGCCGGGTGCAGTGAGCGGCGGTGACATTGAGCGCGCAGCGATGGCCAAGGCCGCGCAGGGGCTCGTGCAGCGGCTCGTGCAGCGCGGGCCGGAGCTGATCGGCGGTGAGGGACGGCAGCGGGGCTGGGATGGGATGGGATGGGATATGGGCTGAGCTGAGGGGAGCGACAGCGGGCCGGGGGGAGCGGAGGGAGGAGATGGGGAGCAGGGCTAAGGGCAGCGGGGCCGGGCCCGGGGAGGCCCGGCGGGCTCCCACCGTGCTCCCGCCGTTGGGAAAACACCGTCCGCTCCGGTCCCCCTCCCCGCAGCCGCCGTGACGTACTCGAAGCCGCGCTTGGCCACGTTCTGGTACTACGCCAAGGTGGAGCTGGCCCCGCCGACCCCCGCCGAGATTCCCCGGGCCATCGACAGCATGAAGGGCCTGGTCAGGGCCTTCCAGAGCGGCCGCCTGGCGCAGCTCACTGTCAAGGTACCGGCCGGGGCGGGATGCGACGGTGCCGGGGGACAGCTCCAAGGAGAGCCTCCTAGCCAGCCAGAAAATGCTCTGCTCCTGCCTTGGGAAGCAATGGGAACTGTTGCCAACGACATACGAAGCTCATGGAATTCAGGGGACCAGAGTTTAAAGTGTTTTATTTTATTGGCTTTGCTTTAATTCTTGCCTGCCTGGAGCAGGCTGTGATTGTTCCCTTCTGGTCCCATCGTTTTCTATCCCAGGGAAGGGAGTATCCCTAGGTGGCTGAATGAGCCCAGCTCTCTGGATCAACTGTGTCATTGGTTGGCCTTGAAATTAGTATGTTTCCCATTTGTGGGCTAAGAAATGATCCTTGAAAGGGCTGTAAGAAGCCACAAACAACAGCTGACAGTGTACTTAATGTTGTGGAACATCTATGTAATGGGACATGTTGAGGGGTGGCCGAACAAAGCAAACACTCTGCTCCACTTCTGCGTTTTTGCCTTGAGAGCTGCTGGAGGGCATGGGTGAGGCAGGGGGAGTGAGGGAGGAGCTGTTGTGGGACTGTGGGATCTATCCAGTGGCTTTTTCCTTTCAGGACGCACTGAGGAATGGCCTGGTGGCCACAGAGGTGCTGATGTGGTTTTACATCGGGGAGATCATCGGCAAGCGCGGCCTCATCGGGTACAACGTGTGAACACTCACCTTAGCACTGCCACCGGCGCCACGGTGCTGGGTCTGTAACGGAGTCTGCAACAATAAAACTAGGAGCTCATATCAAGCTGTTGTCATCCTTGTCTGGCACACTGACAGGTGCCAGCCTGTCCTGGGGGCAGTGCTGGCAGGGATGGCTCCTCAAGAGGGGTCTAAGAGCCAGTCCCAAGGGTGCCAGAGCTGCTTTGGTGACACCTTTTGGTCACTAGAGCTCTGTTTGCTCTGAGACACTCACTGTGCCCCAACTGTGGCTCCAGGGGAGGTCTGAGAGCCTCAAAACCAAACAGAGGCTGCAAAGGGGAAACATTCCATTTGTTCCTGAATGCACTTTCCATCAGCTAGGGGGAACCAAAACCAAATTCCAGTACTTTTTACATTATCAAAAGCAATTTCCATGGCTTATTCTGTAGGGAATGTAGCGTAGTTACAGGCAGCTCTTTTGGTTTGGTGTCTGACTGGTGCAGTGGAAGCCTGTGTAAGTAAGCAGAGTTTTGCTGCATGTGTCACCTCAGCTCCCACTGGCCAAAGGTTGAGCTCTCTAGGGTTCTACCACCTTGCTCATTGTCAGCCCACTCTTGCAGTGTTTTCTACAAAACCTGGTGAGAGACTTGTGCTCTGACACATTCAGATATAATAATCTGTAGGAGTTCTCTGAAGCTAGCAGCCTGTTTTTATTGTCTTAGAAGATGGTTTTAGTCTTGCTCCTTGTTGATACTGTTGTTTCCTTGGCTACTCCTTTGCTCCTCTGGGTGTTGTGTTGAGCACACCAGTGACCCTACAGGCCCCCAGCACTCAGTGACCCCAATGTCTCTGGAGTGACTGTGCCAGTAGCATGTCACTTGCTCCTCTCCCTGCAGCAGAACTGACCTCAGCCTGTCATCCTAGCAGGAGGGCTTGTGTGCTTCTGACAGGGAGTGCAGGTGAGCTCACATACTCCAGATGTGGTAACCAGTAGGTTGGTTTGTGGCATGGATGGAAACCTTTTCTTCTTTCTTGTTAAAAAGAAGGGTTCCTGCCCCAGCAGCTCTGGGTCACACCTGGTCACAGGTCACTTCCATGCCACAGATGGGAAAACTGAGGCTCAATGAACTCCCCAGCTTCTGTGTGGGAGTCTGCAACAGGAGCAGTGGCTGGACCTGTGCTTCCAGCCCCTTGCCCAGCCTGTGCCCTGCTTGCTTCTCCCACCACCATGGCCAGGACACCATGGCCAGGACATGGCCCTCCTCCTGGTGCTGGGGAGGGTTTTGTGATTGCTCAGCCCCAGCAAACCTGACCAGGGCTGCAGCCAAGTGGCCTGGCTGAGCGGGGGTGAATGATGGCCCCACAGGCTTTTTGCTCCTGTCATCACAAACCCTTCACCCAGCAGGTAGAGAGACCAGCGAGGGGAATGGGCCAGGCCCTAATGTGAGATTCTGCAGCATATGTTCCTCAAGGAGAGGGAGATCACATTTGGGATGTAATGTGTGAGCTTGACTGGAAGGAGGATTCTGAACCCAAGAGAACATCACTGAAAGCAAGGCTGGCTGATCTGGCTCAAGACCTGCCTCTTGTCTCTGATTTATTCTTGTCTGCAGGTGCCCCTCTCAAGGCAGGTTCTGCTGGGTGTTCAGGGGGCTGCAGCTCACACCAGCACTGGCCTGGCAAAAGCTTCGGTGGGAGGATGGGATTAAGCTTCACTGGCAAAGCAAAGGAGAGCTCAGAAATGCTCCTGTCCCTAGAGAGGAAGAAAACGTCTAATTTTAGTTCTCCCTGGAAGTCCTACGGAGAAGTCCCCAACAGCACCACTCCCCCAGCAGAACCCCAGGCAGAAGCAGCATCTGTGACCCCAAAGGGCTCCAGCAGCTTGTTCGTCCTCTCTAAAATCAGAACAGTGTCTGGCTGGGGACAAACTGCCTCGCCCCCGGCCCTCCCTCCTCCCTGCCGTCAGCTGATAAACTTCGGAGGAAAATGGGTATTTTATGTCCCCAAGCAGAGGGATTTACATCTTATCCGTGTGTTTGCAGTGCTGTTCTCCCAGAACACGGTGGGCACTTGTTGGATGTTAACCCTGTTCTCGCTGTGCTGTGCACGCCGCCGTTGCCAGCCCGGTGCAGCTGCCGTCACCTCCCTCCCGGGGTGGCACCCAGCAGGACGCAGCACTGGCGAGGCGCGGGGCCGCCAGGCAGGACACGGCCGGGGCCGGGAGGGTTGGGCGATGCCGGCCGCCCTCGGTATCCCAGCTCGGGGCCGCGGTCCCCCGCAGGGAGCGGCTCGTCCCGGGCCGGGCACCGGAGCGGCTCGGCGCCGCGAGGTCCTCGCGGGGACTGCGGGCTCTGCCATGCCTGGCCCGGGGCCGCGCCCCGCGCCCCGCATACCGCCCGGCGCTATGCAGGGGGTCGGCAGCACCGCCTATGGCATATGCGCGGTCCTGGGCGCCGGCGGTTCGTGCTCCCGCTCGGCATCGCCGTCGGGGTTATGCGGGTTGCTTGCGGCCCGATTATATGTCAGGCAGGTTCCGGGGCTGGCTCGCGAGGAGCCCCGCGTCTGTATGGAACTGCGAGCTATGAGGGGCCGCGGCGGCCCGAGGCTGCGCTATCCAG
>VXBI01004067.1:809167-869737 GCA_013397375.1 Toxostoma redivivum
TGCCGAGGATGCTCGGCGGGGTGACGCGTCCTTCCCCGGGCGCGGGGGCTCGAGGGGGCTGGGCTGCCGGCCCCTCCTGCGGGCCCGGCGGTGGGTGTCGCGCACCGGCCCTCCCCCTTCTCCTCCTCCTCTTCCTCCTCTTCCTCCCTTTCGCCGCTGTGGATGCCCCAGGCGGAGCTTGGGGCGGCGGGCCCGTTGCTAGAGACCATTCGCCGGTACTCGGAGCGCTGGCGCTCCTTTTTTTTTTTCTTCTTTTTTTTTTCCCCCTTTTTTTTTTTTTTGAGTTGCTCTTTTTTCTCCCTTCATTTTTATTTTTTTAAAGCCTTTCTAAGGCAGCCGGAGTGGGAGTGCGACAACAACCCACCTATTGACAGAACAGGGAAGACATGATGGGGGTGTGTTACTACGAGCTGCAGCGTTCTTTTTCCCCAGTTGTTTTGCATCACTCCTTAGCGGCATCCTTGTGCCGGGGCAAGAGAATTCCCCAGGTCTTTTGTATCAGGAGGGCTTTATTGATTTTTGAAGGGGCAGCTCTGTCTCCTTCAGGCAGGTTGTCAACGGTAGGGTAGGTGAATGTATCTTTGTATATTTTGTCTGTATAAAGACCAGTTGGTTTCCTTTTCCATCACTGGCCGTAGGAGAGTTCTTTAAAACACACATGAAAATACAGTTTTCTTGTGTCTTTCTGGCCTGGTTTTGGCATTTTCTATTGGGTGCCATGAAGTGGAGCTCTTTGCTTATGGCTGAGCTGGAGGAATTCCTTGCCTGTAGAGTGGCAGCTCCAGCAGTGCTGGAGGAACGGGGCTGTGTTTGCAGGAACAGAGCTGAGCATGGGAACACTCCTCCCCTCACCTGTGCAGACTTTGGGTGTGAGTTGTACTGCTCTCATTAACACATCTCAGGGGCTGCACTTTGGGATGCTTCTCTTTTTTGTTGTTTGCAGTAGACATGGCTCAGTGGAATTCATGGAGTCCTCTGGGAAGCAGTTAATATCTCACCAGTGCTAGTTTAGGGATAGAAATGACTGAGATCTGGCTAACCAAGCTGACCACAGAGTTAATAACCCAGGAGGTTTTTCATGTGGGGGGAGGCAAGTTGCTTTGTTTCTTTTCTTTTTCTTTCTTTCTTTTTTTTTTCTTTTCCTAAGATGACATTGGGCTGTGGTTTGTTTAATTCCGGTTGTCTTCAAGTATATTTTTGCATCTCAAAAAAACCCTAAAACATCTTTGAGATATCTTTTTGAGCTTGGTCTTTAGGGTGTATTAAAACAGCTTGAATGCATTGTAGGTGTGGCAACTGATTAACACACGGTCTCCTGGATTTTAAGAATTCTACTTATTACATCACTTTCCTATTTAGCTGCTAAAAGCTTTTCTCTAATAACATTGCATAGAGTAGAAAGTAATGATAAACATTGATTTGTGGCTTGGTGTTTATAGGTTCAGATTTATCTGACCCCTCATGAGCCAGGCAGGGGCAGACCCCAGGTGTTTCCCCTCATTCTGGATTTGCAGCATGCTGGTACTTTTGGGCATACTCAGAGCGGATCCTCACAAATATTCAGATTGAGTTAACTCACACAGTTGGTTCCTTTCCTTTGGTGATGCTCAAGAAACAAAATGTTTCTGCATCAAAGAACACAGTTCTCCTGGCTGGTGACTTGTGCACTCGTCACAGTCCTGTTGAAGATTACAGTCACCAGAGGTTGCTTTTCTGTCTTGCAATAGAAGTTCTCTGTGAGGTGGGGGTACGGGTGTGAGAAGAGCTGTGGCACATGTAGGAAGTCAGCACATGGGTGCTGCCTGGGATCTCTCTAGAGGACAGGGCAGCTGTGGGCAGTGCAGGAACAGGGCAGTTTCTGGTACCCATGTGGTAGCTGCTCTGGGGAAGGTGTCCTTCTAGAAGGGGGCTTCCAGAGGACCCCTTCATGTTAGGGCTCACCATATCCTCTCAGTAACTGCCACAAGGTTGAGGGTCCTTTCTGAGCCAAGCCAGTTACAGTCTTCAACCGAATTGGCATTCCTCATCAGGAATAAACTCTGAGCAGTTGCTTTAAGGTCAGGAGACAGTGGCAGTCAGAGGAAGAAACTGTGTTACCTTTATATGTACAACTTCTGCTCTGCGTGCTTCTTTTTTTTCTACTTCATTCTTACATGAACTTGTGTAGGTACCTGTTAAAACTAGATATTACCACCAAGTTAGATGCGGGAGAAAACAAGTATTAGACTCAGTCTTTCCCTTGTCTCCTTGGCAATTTTGTAGTACATAGCAGACTGCATTTTTCATTTAAAAGGTACCTGAATTCTGGGGTGTTAGGTTATTCTCTTCAGATTCAGGTCAGTTTGTACAAACCCTAGTCTTCTGCTGCAGCTCAGTGTTGCACTGAGTTATCTCGAAACCAGCTCACATTAAAGGAGCCACATTCTGATACTTGATTTTAACACCACAAGAGTTGCTGGAGGGACTTTTTGCACAGTGAAGCTGTAACTGGTTGAACAGAAGTGTTTGTATCATGTACTGGCCTTTCAGCTTGGTGTGAGTGGCACTGTAGGAAAAAGAAGAATTTGGTTTTCTTGGTTCATGATATCAATATTTGGTATAAAAGAAGCATAAATATAGTTATTGAATGTCTGCTCTGCCTGTCAGTTTAGAGCTTCCTACCCATCCCTGAAGGGGGGATTGAAGCTTTGGGACATAAAAGTTGAGAGTGTGCTGGATGCATGCTGCCAGTTACCTCCATAAATTTGTATTGGCTGGAAGTTGCAGAAGCTCGAGTTTGGCAGTCGGATGTGGTGGTGATGGGGGTGTTCCTGATAGCACTTCTGTGCTACCATACACCTGGGGCGTAATGTTTAATGAGGTGAATGTTGGAGTTATGGATGTTCACCAATAATGCCTGGCATGTTTGGAAATGGTACTAGATCCATCTTATGGGGGTAAGGATTAGCTTCTATACTGCCACCAGGGTCATGCCTGAGCTGGAAGTACAAATAATTTCTTCTGCTTGCCTCAGAATTTCCTCATGTAGCATTAGTTGAATGATCATTGTCAGACTGCTTGAGTTTAATGTGTGAGTTGGAGTTGTAGACCCTTTCCTGTCACAGATAAGGTGGTCACTGCATGTGCAGAGGAAGGGGACTGCTGTAGGTATTGCTGTCTAACAAGAGGCATGTGGTGAGGATGATGCAGATCATGGCCCAAGAGATGGAGGCTCCTTTGTACTCTTTCCCTTCCTTAACATTCAGGTGCTGCTTTGTTAGACGTGTGAAAATAAAAGTAAGTTTTAACCATCTTGGTGATGTTTCTGTTTCTATGGTTTGGTCAGCTTTTTTGCAGTGCTCCAGACCCTCAGAGGAGCAGTTTTTGGAAGTTTGTTAGGAATTTAGGAAACTGTTTTCAAATGAAAGGTGATGTGACTCATCCCACTGGCACCAGCAGGGTGGTAGGTGGGCAGGTAAGGCAATTTCAGAACAGCACCAGTGCACTGATGACTTTGTTCCAGGGGCTTTTGGATATTGTGCTTCCTTCAGCTAGAAAACTCCTGGGGCAGACTTGCAACAGTGCTTGACTGTGCACTTCTATATTGGCACCCAAGTGCTGAACTGCAGGTTTCACCATGTTAGAGGAAACAGATAACTCCTCAAGTCAGTGGTTCATCACTTCTCAAGGATACCACAAAATTCCCTCAGCAAGGTTAGCTGCTCCCCCCAAGCTGAGCTACAGAGCGTAGCTTGACTCTAGTAGTGTTTCTTTAGGAATATATGTTTAGGAGTGAAAGATTTTTTTAATGCATCCGTACAGCAACTCTAGAGCTTTTCTCTCACCATCTGCAATCTGGATCTTTCTAGTTAGTGGTTTGACTGACCCTCTTCCTTGGAAATGGCATTGTTGAAAGCTTCTTGTGACCAGGATGAGAGTGTTTCAAGTGTTCTAATAAGCATTCTTCTGTATTCAGATTGGAAAGCATAAATCAGAATTTCTCATACAGGTTGGAGCCAGGACTCTGGCAAATCAGATCTGTGTGCTCAGTAACACAGTTGTAACAGACCCACCCTGAGTCTCAGCCCATAAAGAGCAATATATTCTTTCTAATTCTAAAAATACTGGACTCTGGAAGCTGCAGCCCTAATTGCTGTTGTATTGCCATGGGTGATGCATGAGGGTACCCCTGCAGCAGTGTAGTTTGGGGGTTGTCATGTAGAGGTGACCAGGCCAAGAGCCATTCTGTGATCTCAAGATGTTTTCTGTAGGTCAGTGCTGCTCCCAGGTGAAGCCCCAGCAAAGTGTGTTCATCACTCCTGGTCAAAGCTTTCAGTGAATTGAACAATGGAAGGACGAATGTCCCCTCATTCAAGTTGGTGCATAATGGTCACCCCAAGTGCTCAGCTGTTTATTATTGAAGTTGCATCACAAGTAATGGCTTGGGAAGCATCTCCCTGAACTCTCAGCAGACTCTGCTCTGCTCCCAACACCTGGTGTTTGTCTCGGGGTTACTACCTGCCAACCTCCAAGGGTGTTTACTCTGCTGAAAGCAGAGGAGTCTGGTAGATGTTGTGCTGCAGTCACTAAGAAGGCATCTGAATGAGCTTCTAAAAATAGCTTATCCCTTTCCAAGAAAGTGAGGTGCTGTCTAACTGGGGCCAAACCCAAGATGAGGAGTGGGAAGATCAGCATTGGTCAGGTGACTCTATTGTAAAATAAACTTTTTCAGGTGCTGATTGGAGTGGCAGCATTGCTGGTTTAGTGCTGGTGAGAGCCCCATGCAACTTCACAGATCCTTAGTGATATGGTTTGTACTGTTATTCCTCAGAGATCAGAACATCAGTTAGTGCCTGCAGGATAGTTTCTCCTTTGGAGGTGGATTTTCCTCTGAGATCTTTAACTGGAAATTCTTTGAAAAGTAATATTGCTCGAGAGCATTGTGATAGACATTTGCTTGCAACTTTTCTGTTCTTTAGTAGCTGGGTTACTTCATTCTTCATCTGTGCACAACTCTGAGGTTGAACTCAGTTGGGATAGTGTAATGCTTGAATGGGAAATGTACATGGAAGCTGTGCTGCCCACAGAGAGATCATCCCGTGCCTGCTTGGTTAGTGTTCATGTCTGGTATGAGGCAAACCTTCCCTCATCCTTTAATTTATAATCCTGAGTGGCCTTTTTTGCATTGCATTATTCTTTTTCAGGTAAATGAGGCCATGTTCAAGATCTTTATGGATTTTAATCACTCTCCATCTGTCATGATATTTCTGAAATACTGGAGGGATGCTGTTCTTGCCTAGTTTGCCCTCAAAGTTGCATTTTGGCATGTGATGGCCAATTGAATGGTTTAGCCTGGCAAATGCTGAGTGATACATAGTGGCTTTCTTCATCTCCTCTGACAGATCACAGGATTGCCTTCTCAGATAGTGACTGTTCTGAGGTCACCAATACACTCAGGAATGTCACCAAACACACAAACCCAAGTGACATATTGGTCATACTACTTGTGTTGTAAATGAAGCAAAAGTGATCATTTTGTGGAAGGAGCCTTTTTGCTGTAGATGCTTCTGGTGACTGCTTGGTAAGAAATGGAAAAAATTATCATTCTCAGGCTACTGGGCAAAAGCCAGTATTAATGTATCCCACTGGAAAAGATAACAGAGCTCAGTTTGAAAATAATGCAAGCTGTAATCGTGGATTAACAGGTGATTGTCAAAAATATGGCAAGTACTGATTTAGTAGCCAGAAATAAAATAATAATGACTTTAGGACTCAGAATAACAAAACGAAGAAAAGATCTGTAGCAGTCACAGGAACCTGGAGGCCAGTGCAAATCAGGAAATCACACAGGGTGAGCAGCTGATCTCTTAGTGTTTCTAAACCTGGCTATTCTTAGGTACGTGTTATTTCTCTGTGCCCTCTCTGGGTTTCAGCCCACATCTGTCTCCGCTGACAGCTCCTCGCTGTCAGGGCTGGGACCCCTTGGGTGGCCAGCGCAGGCAGGCAGTGCTGCAGTACACGGCGGTGTTTACATCCTACTGTAGCCACGTGCTCCGGAGGCAGCGGGCGTGTCGTGTGGGCGTTGATCCGCGGTGCTGTGGGAGCGGGCAGCGCCGGGAGCGGGCAGTGCGCTGGGAGCGGGCAGTGCGGGCAGCGCCGGGAGCGGGCAGTGCGCTGGGAGCGGGCAGTGTGCTGAGAGCGGGCAGCGCCGGGAGCGGGCAGTGCGGGCAGCGGGCAGTGCTGGGAGCGGGCAACGCGCCGGGAGCGGGCGGTGCTGGGAGAGGCAACACCGGGAGCAGGCGCTGGGCACTCCCGCAGCTGCTCTTACTCTGCTTGCAGTGCTACAGGACTGAAGTTTGGAAGCAGTAGCTTCTCCCTTTCCCGGGAATGGCCTTCAGGTGTTCTGTGTGATGCAAGGTGTCTCAGGCAGAAGCAATGTCTTCTGGCATCATTTATTTATCTAATGTTGCTTTACCATTGCTTTTTTCTGATTTTCTTGTCATTTCTGCTGCAAGTGCAAAGAGCAGATAGGCAGCAGGGATGTGAGGAGGGGCAGGGTCACCCCCTGCTCCAGCAGATGTCTGTGCTGGTGATGGCTTACAGCGATTAACTGCAGCCTAAGGGGGTATGTGTTGTATTTAACTGACCAAAGCATTGAGAACCTGGATGTCCACCTGGTCAGAGCATACTGTGTTTGAGTTGTTTACACTGGGGCTCATCGGACACAAACCAGGCAGAAAATTTTGAGAAATACTTTGGTCTAAAGCCTTGCTCCTTTTCTCTATCAGACTGTGGTGCTACTAGCTGAGATGCTCTTCCTGATCTTCCCTGTAAGTAGATGAAGTAGGAATTCCATGTAAAAAGGATGAAATAGAACACAAAGAAATGCTTCTTTGTGCAGTTCACCTTCTTCTTTCACAGTCTTGTCCCTTTTCACTTTCAGGATACTGTTCTTGCAGTGCCTGCCCTTCTTAAAGTTTAGCAGCCACATTGCACAGTGCTTTAAAAGGAAAAACAAGTGGCATCTCTGTTTCCAAAGTTCATACAAAAGTTCAATTAAATACTTGAGGTGAAAATGGATTAGGAAAGGGGGAATGACAGAAACAAAAAGATGCCACCCCACATTTTGGTGGCAGATTAACTGGATTGACACCTACAGATTCCTGATACACCTGCCTCAATGTGGACAGCAAGCCTTTAACCTCATGCCTCTTTCAGAGGGAAGAGCTTCACCACAGAAGTCAGGTTTTCATCTCTCCTTAAGACCAAGTCTGAAGGGAATTAAAAAGAGAGGATTTGCATAAGTTTGTAGGAAGTTGGGCTACATTTGTACTAGAATAATACACACAGAAACACTTATTTTGCTGAAGTGTGTCTTTAGGGTGGTTTGAATAGTAGCTTACAGGATGAAAGCTTTGTTGTTTGACGAGCAGCAGATTTTATGCATTAAGGGTTTGTTTCTGTATATATTTGTCCTTTGTTTTCCTGTAACTCTTTTTAATTGTCCCATAGCTGTAAGCTGTAGTTGCTGTGTATGTGTATGTGTATATAAAAAAAGTATTTCCATTTTAGCAATTTTTTGTTAGGAGAATAAATGCCAGTATCTTTTCTGGGGAAGGAAAATCCTCTAGAATCCTTTTTGTGCTTCGATCACAGTGGAGTTCATTTCACTATTAATATCCATGTCCTCAAACTTCCATCTACTTTCTCATTGCAGGATGAACAGTTTTTAGGTTTTGGTTCAGATGAAGAAGTCAAAGTACGAAGTCCCACCAGGTCCCCCACAGGTAAGTTCAAGTTGCAGGACTGGGTGTTGACTTTCTGTTTTCTTTTGTGATGGTTTTGCTCTGCCTCTCCTCTTTGTTCCACTAAATCTCATCCACCATAAAAGCCACACCAGTCTTTAGATCCAATGCAGTTAGTTTTGGATTCTCTATGTCTGATCTGTAAAGGAAGAGGGAAACTGAGTAAAAGAGTTATACTGATGAAACTAGTATTTGAAACCTCATGTCAGTGTTCTGGAGAGGCAGCTGTTTAAAGAGTGAGGGTATAAAACTGGTTTGACTGTTTCAGTATCTTTCAGTAGACTCCTTACTGCCTGTGTTGTCAATAAATGCCCTCACCAGAGCCCTCTGCTCTTCCACCATAATCATCTGCTCAGTTTGGCTTCAATAGCAAACTGTGGTGGAGCGCCTTGTTAATGCAGGGCAAGATCCTGAACTGAAATAGCTGGGCTTGGTGAGGGTGCAGTGAAATGCATTGGTCACTGTGGGTAACCAAGGGTTACCAAGTCTTGTGCTTGATGTCTCCAAGTCAGTGCTGAGTGTTAACTGTGCTTCAAAGCTAAAACCAGCTTTTAGTAAATTGTCTTGTATAAGCCTTGTGTAGGTTGTTCTTGCTCTCTTGACCTCTCCTTTAGCAGTGCCGATGGATGGCACTCGAAAAGAAGGATTTTTTTTTTTTATTTCAACTGGCTGTAATCTGCTTAAAAAAATTTTTAAAAATAATGTGCTTAAGAGGTAGCATGTGCCCTTGAGAATTATTGCTCCCCTCCCAGCATTAGGTTGCTACTGGGCTTGTGCAATTGCATATATAATTGTTGGGAAAAGACTAGCTTGCATTTTTAAACAAGTTATCTATGTGGTATTTTATATGGGAAAAGAGGGTTTTTGGGAAGGTACTCTCTACATGTAGTGATAAAACTGTTTTTATTTGTTGATTATCTGAAATGTTTTGGCCACGTATAGGCAGCATGACTGATACTGAGTAAATACTTGTGTGACCTGGGTAATGCTTATCCCACACTTGGAGAAATTTAATATGTTCCCTGCATTCTTTACTTCCTTCTCAGTTAAATCTAGTCCACGGAAACCTCGCGGGAGGCCCCGGAGCAGTTCTGACCGAAGTTCAGCTGTACTGTCAGACTCTTCATCAGTGTGTTCCCCTTCAAGCAAGTCTGAAACCCCGTCCATGGAGAAGGTAAAGAAGAAGGTTTCAAAGAGTGGGGAAAAAAGACGAGGAAGACCTCCAACACTTACAAGTGTGAAATTCAAATTGTCACAGGAAAAGGACACATCGGACATTCAGAAGGGCAGCAAAGACGAAAAAGAGAGTCTGAAAAAAATCAAAAGATCACCATCCACTACATTTCAGCAAGCAACTAAAATCAAGAAATTAAGAACTAGTAAGCTTTCCCCACTGAAATCTAAATTTAAGCCTGGGGCAAAACTTCAGATCGGGAGGAAGAGCGTTCAGATCGTGCGCAGGAGAGGCAGGCCACCGTCCTCCGAACGTTTAAAGACTTCCTCGGCTTTAGTCATAAACTCACAGCTGGAGAAGCCCCAGAGGATTCGCAAAGAAAAGGATGGCACACCACCTCTCACGAAGGAAGACAAGGCTGGTGTCAGACAGAGTCCACGCAGGATTAAACCCGTTAGGATTATACCTTCCACCAAAAGGACAGATGCTGCCATTGCTAAGCAACTCTTGCAGAAGGCTAAAAAAGGAGCACAAAAAAAGATTGAGAAAGAAGCAGCCAAACTGCAGGGCAGGAAGGGGAGAACTCAGCTCAAAAATATTCGACAGTTCATCATGCCGGTTGTGAGTGCAATCTCTTCACGGATTATTAAAACACCCAAACGGTTTATTGAGGATGAAGACTACGATCCTCCTATTAAAATATCCAGACTAGAATCCACACCAAACAGCAGGTTCAGCACTACATCTTGTGGCTCCAGTGAAAAGTCCAGTGCTGCTTCTCAGCATTCATCTCAGATGTCTTCAGATTCCTCACGGTCCAGCAGCCCCAGTGTGGATACATCTACAGACTCCCAGGCTTCTGAGGAGATGCAGATGCTTTCTGAGGAGCGAAGCAATACTCCAGAAGCTCACACTCCCCTGCCTGTTTCTCAGTCCCCTGAAAATGATAATGGTGATAGGAGAAATAGAAGGTTTTCGATAACAGAAAGAAGTTTTGGCCAGAGGACCGCAAAGAAGCTGTCAGCCTTACCAAGCATGCCGCAGCAGCAGTCCTCCTCCTCTCCTCCTCCGCCTTTGCTCACTCCCCCCCCACCGCTGCAGCCTGCCTCAGGCATCTCAGACCATACCCCTTGGCTAATGCCTCCAACCATCCCGTTAGCCTCACCCTTTCTTCCTACTTCTGCTGCGCCAATGCAAGAGAAACGAAAGTCAATTCTGCGAGAACCAACATTTAGGTGGACCTCCCTGAAACATTCCAGGTCAGAGCCGCAGTACTTCTCATCAGCAAAGTATGCCAAAGAGGGTCTTATTCGCAAACCAATATTTGATAACTTCAGACCCCCGCCGCTAACACCGGAGGATGTTGGCTTTGCGTCTGGCTTCTCAACACCAGGTGCGACAGCTCCCACTCGGCTCTTCTCGCTGCACTCTGGAGCCAGGTTTGATATGCACAAGAGAAGTCCTCTGCTGCGAGCACCACGGTTCACACCCAGTGAGGCCCACTCCCGGATCTTTGAGTCTGTAACTCTGCCCTCGTCAGTCGGCCGCTCCACTACAGGGAGCTCTGCCACAGGCACGTCCTCTCGGCGACGGAAGAGGAAAGCGTTCAGCCCCATCCGATCAGAACCCAGATCTCCTTCGCACTCCATGAGGACAAGGAGCGGAAGGCTTAGTACCTCTGACCTGACAACTCTCACCCCACAGTCTTCTGTCTCTTCCTCATTAACTAGTATTTCAGTTAGTTCTCTTGCCACTAGTGCCTTAAATTCAACTTTTACTTTTCCGTCCCATTCCCTATCGCAGTCTGGGGAATCAGCAGAAAGAAGCCAGAGACCAAGGAAGCAGACAAGCGCTTCAGCAGAGCCTTTCTCATCTGGTAGCCCTACTCCTCTCTTTCCCTGGTTCACATCAAGTCCCCAGACAGAGAGAGGCAAAAACAAGGACAGGGCAGCAGAAGAACTCTCCAAAGATAAAGATGCTGACAAAGGCCTGGAGAAGGACAAGAGCAGAGAGAAAGACAGAGAGAGAGAAAAGGAGAACAAACGGGAATCAAGGAAAGAGAAAAGGAGAAAAGGGTCAGAAATACAGAGTAGCACTGCTTTGTTTCCTGTAGGTAAAACACCCAAAGAAAAAGTCAGCGAAGATGCTGCAGCATCATCATCTGCCAAAAAAACTACTGGGCGGAAGAAGTCTACAGCAGCAGATCCCACAGCAGACATTTCCACTGCTGCTCTCGTAGATACAACAGCTGTCAAAACCAAAACATCCAAGAAAGGTAGAGGGGGGGTGGACAAATCGGACCTGGACCTCAGCCCCACTGTGCCATCTTTGGAGAAGGAAAAAGCTCTGCGTCTTTCTGCTCCTTCATCAAGCACTGTTAAACACTCTGCTTCCTCCATCAGTTCTATGTTGGCTCAAGCAGACAAACTGCCAATGACTGACAAGAGGGTAGCCAGTCTTCTGAAAAAGGCAAAAGCCCAGCTGTACAAGATTGAGAAGAGCAAGTCCCTCAAACAAGCAGATCAGCCAAAAGCACAGGTATTCCTTTTTCCAAGTTGGGTTTTTTGCTAGAGTGCATCTTACTTTGAACTTGCCCTGAAAGTCACAAGCAGCTTTTGTATACTGAGCGTGAAGAATTAATGTGCCGAGCTAAGCAGCTGTTAGTGCAACAGATGGCAAACGACCCAAAAACAAGGAGCCCTGGGCAGAAGCTGAGGGGAAGAGGGAGCTGCTATGCAGTCAGCTCAGAGGGGAACTGCATGCATTTTGGAGACCAGTACAGCATAGCTGCTTATTAGGTTTCTCTGAATAAATCTAAGCAAAGCGATTATCTAGAGCAGTACTTGCTCTGAGAAGTGTGTTTCCAGCAAAGTGCGGTGTCTGTCTTGGCCTTATGGTTTCTTGAGGGCCCTCCTCAAGTGTAAAGTTGGCTTCTGAAGGAAAATTGTTTCTTGATCTTTCTGGTTTTTAACTTTATGCAGTGATCTCTCACTTATAGGAGGGAGGAATATCCATTGGCATTTTGCATTTGATTTGGGGAACTGCTTCCTACCACTTTCCTCTTTTCTCTCTTCCCCACTCCAAAAGCACTCTTTTCTGAAGATCTTTTACCTGCCAGAAAGGGAGGGGAGATATATTTTCAGGGAACACGTTTTATTTAAACTTTTCACAACAGCACTAGTGTTGAAAATCACTAGTATATATTTCAATAGAGAAGTCTTCAGCTGTTTGTCTCTAAAATGAAGATGACCATGCACCTCTATGACTGGCCTGGTGTAGCAAAAGTCCACAGTTGCTTATTTGGGACAGTGGGAGATACTCCAGAATCTTACCAAAACATGGGAAATTGCACTAAAAATGATCCATTTGTTTAGCACCTCAATAAACCCAGGCCCCTCATCTGAAACATCAGCAGCTACAAAGCTCTCAAACAGCCTCATCCACTGAGGCTTCTGCTGGATCTGTCAGCACCAAGTGCCACTCCAATTCCAGTGGACTCTTAATTTTTTTAATGTCAGTGCCTTAATAATATGGCTTCATGAACAAGTTGGCTTTCCAATAGTGGATGGAGACTTGTAATTCCAGTTGAGTCAAAATTCTTTTTTCTTGCATTTATCCTTTGTTGGATAACTGAGGCTTAGAAGGCCAAGTCTGTTTTTATCCTGATTCTTACAAACTGCAAGCCAAGATATAATTTGCTTAGAAGTTTCTATTACATGTTTCTCAGCCTTATTTTGATAACTTTCTTAGGAATATTGTCTGCTCTCATGTTCTGAAATCTAGGGGCAAGAGAGTGATTCATCAGAAACGTCAGTCCGAGGACCACGAATAAAGCACGTTTGCAGGAGAGCAGCGGTTGCACTGGGCCGCAAGCGAGCAGTGTTTCCTGATGACATGCCCACTCTGAGTGCCTTACCGTGGGAAGAGCGGGAGAAGATACTGTCTTCCATGGGGAATGATGGTGAGTTTCATCTGTGCGTCCATACAAAGTCAGCTTCTCTTGACTGCTTAAAATGAGGACTTCGAGTGATTAACAAGGGAAAGTATGTTAAAGAGCTCTGGGCTCTCCATTACAGTGCCACTCAAACAGGGTTAATCCTTTAAGCTATTAGGAATTGTGTTAAATACGTGTGTTCTGCCCCAAACCTGTGTTCTGCTGAGGGGCATGTATATGTGTACACAGGTGTAGACACGCAATCACATGCATCTGTGCAGCTCTCGATGGACTTAGGCTTCATGGGCTAAATTAGACACTCCTGAAACATTCTTTGCCATCAGAAAATTGACATTAGAAATGTTCTTTTGGTAGATAAGTCATCGATAGCTGGCTCAGAAGAGGCTGAACCTCTCGCTCCACCTATCAAGCCCATTAAGCCGGTCACCAGGAACAAGGCCCAGCAAGAACCTCCAGTGAAGAAGGGCCGGCGCTCCAGGCGCTGCGGGCAGTGTTCGGGCTGCCAGGTTCCAGAGGACTGCGGTGTCTGCACTAACTGTCTAGACAAACCCAAGTTTGGTGGGCGCAATATAAAGAAGCAGTGCTGCAAGTAAGTGTGTCTGAGAAGCTGTTGAGCTTATCCCTGCTCTTAGTGGGATAAGTGTACCCACACTGTGGGCCAGGAACAGCAGATTTGTCCTGTGTCATGGGCTTGGACTCAAAAGCAAGGGACTGTATGAGAGTCAAGACCACAATTCAAGGTGCAGTAGTTTTGAGCTCTTACTCTGGAGTTCACTTCTAGTTTATTCTCCTCAGTTTGATGGAAGTGGTGGAGTATTGAAGATTGTTCAATGGAAGATCTGAGGCTTTTTTTAGGCATTACAGGATTTTGCAAGGAAGGCAATATGCACTCACCTTATTCTCCTAGAATGCGTTCACTAAAAGCTTGTGTTTTCAAGCTGGTGTTTATTTAGCTTATATACACTTTGTATATCAAAGGTGTCTCAGGGTATCATTAAGAAATGCCACTCTTCCATGGTTTCATTTGTAATTTTTATACGTATCACTTAGACTGAACCTTTTTCTTTTTTTAATTGCTGTATTAAATTGATTTTACCAGACTAGATAAACTGTCTGAAAAAGCAGCAGCTAAAGTGGCACCAGTAGATTGTTATGGTATAAGAGTTATTTATGAAGCCTTGCCGTGAGAATTGCTGTGTGAGAACACTGTGCAGACTGGAAGGAGTCTTGCTCTCAGCAGCTCTGCCCAAGCTTTGGGCTGCTTTTCAGAGCCATGAGCCCTCCTACAGGAATGGACCTAGAAACAAAGCCTGACCCAGTCTTCAGAAGACATTTTATGCTGAGCATAAGACAAATAGGGAATAAAGTTGAATAGAGTTAGCAAAATGCTTGGTCTCCTAATTCAGTCCCACTCCAAGAGTACTTGGTTTTGTCTGAATAAAGGAAGTGTGTGTATTGATAATGTTATTTTTCGATTTTTGTGTTGAGTATTTACAGACTGTCCTTTTAATGTTGGCATCTTTGTTCTGATTTCATGACATGTGCTTTCTTTATAGAATGAGGAAATGTCAGAATCTACAGTGGATGCCTTCAAAAGCTTATCTCCAGAAGCAAGCTAAAGGTAGGCTAAAAGACTTGCCTTGAGTATAGGACAAGACAGAAGTTTTCTTTTCATAGGTTTTGCTCTCTGTGCTGTTGTTTTAGCTACACTGAGCTTATGAAGGTTATTCTGCTGGGAGCCAACCTGCCTGCACTGTTGGTGGCAGGTGCAAGGGGCAGGAGAGATGTGAGTACTGACAGACATTGTACATGCCAGTGTCTCTCAGCACTGGACTGGTGCTGACTGGACTGGTTTGTTTCCTTCCTTTTGCTTCCTTTTCCTTCCTCACAAAGTCTGCTCTCAGCTCTGAAGGCAGTGTTACTGCAGGAGGGTGTTGCTTATTGCTGTCACAAAATAGGGGCACAAGGTGTGAGAGAACATGGATTGAAATACAAGCCAAGTTTATTTTTTGAGTAGAGTTTTTTCCTTTGTATGAAAGAATGAGAAAGTTCTGAATCAGTGTCTGTATCCTTGTTTTAAAAGATCAGCAAATCATTTGAAGTCACACTATTGTGTTTGTGTTGCTTTATCTGTGCTTCTTCTTCTTAGCTGCAAAAAAGAAAGAGAAGAAATCCAAGACAAATGAGAAGAAAGAAAGCCATTCTGGAAAAAACCAGTTGGACTCTGGACAGAAACAAACTCCTCAGGCTGTTGTACCAAGAGAAGACAATTCTGGGAAGAAGAGCTGTGAGCCTGCCCGTAAGCCTGTTGAGGAAAAGCATGAGGATGGGAATTCCTCCATTCCTGTGTCAGAGCCCAAACAGGTCCCTGCATCTGGTACCAGAAAGACTGGCAAGCAGATATCCCAGCCAGTCCAGCTCCCTTCTTCTCAGCCACCAAGCTCAGGACCTTTGAAAAAAGAAGCACCTAAACTTAGCACTGAGCCCAAGAAAAAGCAGACTCCCCAGCCAGAAATAGGTAAATGGGACTATTTATCCTCAATATGTTTGAGTCATGTTAAGTAACAATACTGCTAAAAGCTGGTCCATTTTAAATCTGATGAATGCTTTATGGTGTGTTGAAATCTCAGCAGATTATTTTGGAAATTTTGTTTAGAGCTGGCTTCCTTTTTATTGAGCCACAGTGTATGTTAGGGTAGGGAGAAAGATGGCTATGCTGGTTGGGACTCCTGAGTTGTGTAGTTGTGGCGGTCTTGAAGTGTATTTTCAGTATTGTTAAGTCTGTCAACTTCCCATTCTGAATGTGAAACCAGGAGGATGTAATCTTTTACTGCAAAAGTATAGTCCACTATTGTATGTAGTGCAGAGCAGTATGAGCAGTCACCAGCCAGGCAGCTCTGGGATCTCTGTGGCTTTGCACCCACAATGCTCCAGATTGTGAGCAGAGCAAACTCTTCTAGTCTTGCCTCAGAGAAACTGCTCATAGCTGGGGAGGCGCAGCCACAGAAGAGGGTGGAAAAGTTCTAGTCTAAAACTCATCGCATATTACCCAGCTGATTTTTTTCCCTTTTCTTCTCTACAGGTGGCTGTTAGTTACTTGAAATACTCATAATTTTTCCCCCCCTTCCTAGGCACAGAACAAAGCAAACAGAAAAAAATTGCTCCCCGTCCAACTTTCCCTGTGAAACAGAAACCAAAAGAAAAGGTGAATACTGTTTTTTATACAGTCAGTAAAATCTTGAGCACCTGGAACTTCGGTCTAGAAAGTAGAACCATATTGCTTAAGGTTTTGCAGATTTTTTAATTTGGTTCTTAAAGGTGTTAGGTTTTCCCTTGTGGCAGTATGTGGATAGCAAAAACCATGTCCTGTGCCTAAGATTGAGTTCAGATCTTTGGTATCTAAGATCTGTGTGTTGGAGGGTGGAGGCTAGCTTTTCCATAAAAAATGCAATACCTTTGTCTCAGAAATAGCTCGATCATGGAAAAAAAGAATTGTCTTATGTAAACCTGAGGGAGAAGTGAGTAGAGCCTGTTTATACCCAGAGTTGCCCCACTGCATCCAAACACCAATCCATGCTTTAATGAGAGAACAATGTGATGGTAGAGCACATGGAATTAGGACTGTAATTGCATATGGAATGCTCTTAGGGAATGGTTTGTAGAATCATCACTTCCCTGCAGCTTTGTAACACTCGTTAATTTTGTGCTGGTTTGGGGGTTTGTCTGTGAATTATTTATGGCATTGGATGTAACTGCTGGTTAAGTTCTAACATCCAGAGTTGGGATTAATACAGGCTCCTTTGCTTGACCAGGAAAAGCCCCCTCCTCTGAGCAAGCCAGAGAGCAGCACACTGAACTTGCTCAGCACTCTGACTAACGGCAGCAGTTCCAAGCAAAAGCCACCCACAGATGGAGTCCACAGAATCCGAGTGGATTTCAAGGTAGAGGACAAAATGTTTTAAGTATTTGAATGTCCCCTGGCTTTCAGACACTGGAACTAGAGTCCCCTGAAAGTGCTGGCAGTAACTGCTGAGTTTGTGTGTCTGGTACCTTTCAGAGGGAACCGCAAAATAGGAGCCTCATGACAAGTCACTTGGTTGATTTTTAAAAGCTTGTTATGCCTTTTTTTCCCTTATAATTAGAGTACTGGATGAAGAGACACTTAAAGCTTTAAAACCTTAACTGTCAATGTGTGAGGATGAGCAAGAATTTGAGGTTTATGAAGAATTATTCCATTAAGATGGAACTTTAAAACCTTACCACAACTTGAGCCAACAAGATTTGGGGAAAATGTTAGTAACTTGTAATTCACAACGTTTGGGGTATATCTGGGGTTTTAAAATGATAAATCATGTACATTTCTGAACAACAGTGTTGAAATTATAATAAAATATTTTCCTAATAATTTTTCAGTCCATCTATTAAGTGTTGATACTGGAGATCATAGTGAGATCTCATAAGTGTTTTATACAAATATGGAGCTTTAATAAAGTGTAATTCTTCTGAAATTTCACTTCTAGTAATACTTGTGCAATTGTGAAAAGCCTTGTCCTGTTCCTTAGGTTTGCTTTCCCTAGAAGGAAGGCTCTAGCATGCCTTTGAGTGCTCTCGGCAGGAGCAGCGCCGAGGTGTGACTCTCCCAGAATACACTGTAAAGTAGACTGAGGAAGACGTTGAAATTATTTCAGTTTGAGGCGTCTTAATCGCAGGCCCATAACTGAGCAGTGGTGTGAGCATTTTGTACTGATGTTGTGTTGCCTTGTTCTGCATGGTGATGTGTCCTTTTGTACTTTCAGGAGGACTGTGAAGTGGAGAATGTTTGGGAGATGGGTGGGTTAGGCATCGTCACCTCGGTACCTATTACTCCCAGGGTGGTGTGTTTTCTCTGTGCCAGCAGTGGACATGTGGAGGTAAAGATTGTGTTCAGCTGTTGATGACTTAATAACAGCACTGTATTGTTACAAAAATAAATAAATAAAAATTATAATGACCTTAATCCAGAAGAAATTAAAATAATACCTGTAAATCTGTCCTTGCTAGAATTTGTCCCAAGATACTAAAGTGCAAGGTATTTAAAATCAGTTTGGAAACTTCAACAGTGCTTTTTTTTGGAGGTGTATGAGTTGTGCAAAGCAGGAGCTTTGCTCTCTTTTAACCTGAAATAAGAAAGACTGCCCAATGGTGCTAAAGGTTTTAGGCAGGCTTGACTTTTCCAGGTGTGTCCGTACCTGCCAAGAGCTGCAAACTGTTACAGAAACATGACTGGAAAGGTTCTGGCGCTGCCTAAAGAGCTGGGTTTAGATGTGTTAAATGCATTTCCAGGTTTAGATAGGTGCCTTCTCAGCATCTTCAGACCAGCTGACCTGGGTGCTATTGCTCTAGGAGGGCCTGGGTTTTGATGGGTGCACATGGGAAAAGCGGGTTAAGTTCTGGAGGTGGACATCAGTGCTCTTGAGGTCCATGAAGGTCCTGTGGGGCATGGAGCCATCCCCTTCTTAGTCAGGGGCCCCCAGGGGACAAACAATTCCCATGTCCCCGGTGAGCCTGCAGTGTCTGTGCTCTGACGATGATTGTTCTTCTGATACGACCACCCTTGTACAGGATACAGGGAAACTAGAAGAGCTTTGTCACAGCAAAGTGGGCTGAATGGAGGGAGAGACTCTTTGCTCTGCAGGTCCCTACTTCATGCACCAAGTGTGTCTTCTGGTGCAGTTGTTTTGTAGTACAGGGAGGAAATGAGGGAGGGAGATCCTGAAGAGCCCTATAGGACTTTTTCAATGCTCAAAGCACTTAGTTAACAGGTACCAGACTCCCAGTGGCTGTGAGGTGTCTAGTCAGTATTCAAGTTACCTGAAATGCAGAGTTTCCCTCCTAAAACCTTGTTCTGTCAGTTGTAAAGCAGAATTCAAAATAGTTCGAAGCACAAGGGGGCTGCTTTGGGAACTTGGAGCAGTGTCTGCTTTGCTAAAACCTGCCTCTCCCCCCTTGCAGTTTGTATATTGCCAGGTGTGCTGTGAGCCCTTCCACAAGTTCTGCCTGGAGGAGAGCGAGCGGCCCCAGGAAGATCAGCTGGAGAACTGGTGCTGCCGTCGCTGCAAGTTCTGCCATGTCTGTGGGAGACAGCACCAGGCCACCAAGGTACCCCAAATCCACTGGGAGACCCAGCAGCACCCTCACTGCTCCCAGGGCTCCTCTGGCTCCAGAGGTCAGCCAGCAAGCATGTGCCAGGAGCAGAGTCTCTGTGCGCTGGGGATGAGGCCTCGCCAGTTGCTCCATTGCAGCTTCTTTCTCATGACCTGAATGGGGGATCTGATAAAAAACGAAAAAGTCCAAAATTCTGCGTCCCTTTGCAGGGTGTCTTTACCAATGCTTTTTTCCCTTATTCCTGTAGCAGTTGCTGGAGTGTAACAAGTGCCGAAACAGCTATCACCCTGAGTGCCTGGGCCCAAACTACCCAACAAAACCCACCAAGAAAAAGAAAGTTTGGGTGAGGGATTTTAATTTCTTCTTTGGGTAATTCATTTGTTGCCTGATGGTAGTGCCATGTGGCAGAGCTCTGCAGGTGATTTGCTCTGATGTGGTTCCTCATCTCTTCGAGGCAATGTGCCTATTGCACCAGAAGGTACATTTGGAAATAGATTGTGAGGTGGCTGATTGATAAGATGTTCTGAGAAAGCAAAATTTTTAAAGAGATTACCCCTTTTTTCAGTGAGTTTTTTGGTCATAGTCCCATCACATGGAAGAAGGTCTTTAAAATGGAAGTGTTTCCTTTGTTAACAAACCTGTTAATACCGGTATTGAGAGACAATTTTGATTAATTTGCTAATTTGTGTCTTTCAAGTTTTTGTTCTAAACAAGTGCCTGTAGTGTATTTGCTTTGTGTACATGTTTCCTTCTGCAATGTACAGAGTTTAAAAACTATTAAAATAGGACTCTATATTTTAGATCAGAAGAAATGCCACAACTACATGTGTTTTATGTGAGGGAGAGGTGATATTTTCTTCAGTGCAAATATGAAGAACAAAATAACTATGCTGTGATTTAGTGTTTTTTCTTGTTGCATTATCACCATCTGGGCATGAAGGAAGTGAGCTCGGTTCTGTTCAGTGAAAGTTTCAGCATTTGAAACTCCTTGTTCTGTTGGGTAACATCTCTGCACTCATGAAATAATAAAAATTATGAAATATGTTGGAAACACAGAAGCTGCTGGATAAAAGCAAATAATTCTTGCCAAATGAATTCTTTTTCCAGATATGTACCAAATGTGTTCGCTGCAAGAGCTGTGGATCAACAACACCAGGCAAAGGGTGGGATGCACAGTGGTCTCATGACTTCTCCCTGTGTCATGATTGTGCCAAACTCTTTGCTAAAGGTATGTAAAGTTGTGATTCTTTGCAGCAGAAGCTTCCTCAGCTGCTTGGGTTTGAATCAGCCAGTGTGAATGGGCAGAGGGCTAGCATGGCACCTGAGTTTGCCATGGTCCAGGCAGCAATGCAGGCTGGTTGTGGTCAAGCCTGAAAGTGCACATAACAGTTCAGAGCCAGGATCTTACGTTGTGCAGTGGCTCACCAAAGTCACGACTGCTTTATTGTCAGAGTTTGGGGCTTTCAGCATGTAAGCACTCTGCCATATAAAGGAATTATTGCACACCTCTTGGCCCAGGGTTTCAAATAACACTTGAGAAAAAGACATTTTAAAATACTTTTGGCTTAAAAGCAATTTTAAAGCAAAATTTCTATTGTAAAGTGGTTGTTCCTTGTGTTAATTGCTGTACTTGATGCCTTTGAACCTCAGAGGGAATTCTGAGGAAGAATCTTAGGATAGAAAGTCTTGAATGTTCCACCTAATTTCTTGCCTATGTGCCATCTTTGTCCTTTCATTTTGCTCTTGCATATAGTATTTTGTTAGTCTTGCCATGCCCAAAAAATGGCTGTCCAGCCATGGAAATCTAAAGTAGTTGGTGGTCTTCCAAAGTTATTTTTTGTAGCCTTGTAACAGTAGAGGGAACTGTGCTGGCAGTTTACTGGGAGGGGTGCTTGGAGCTGCTTCCTCAGCAGACCAGTAAGTAACCACACAGCCTTTAAGGTGTGTTTGGCATCCAGACTTCTGATAAGATCCCATTTTGTTTGCAGGAAATTTTTGTCCTCTCTGTGACAAATGCTACGATGATGACGATTATGAAAGCAAGATGATGCAGTGTGGGAAATGTGACCGCTGGGTCCACTCCAAATGTGAAAACCTTTCTGGTAAGGAAATCCTCATCCCCTCAGTACTGAAGAGCCATGGAGCGGTGATTAGACCAAAGCAATCAAGTCTTGGACCTTCCTACTAGAGTGTTACTTTAACATGCTCATCTGTTGTGACCTACCTGAAAAATGCCTGTAGTGTGACAACAGGTAAACCAGTGCTAATTCCAATGACATCCTGAATGCACAGGGCTTTCCTCAAAGGCAGTGTCCCTCAATTAGCTGTACAACGGGCTTTTGTTACATGTAAAGTGTCAGTTAGGTAGTAAGTGCAGGGCAGGGATTTTTCCCTGTATTCCTCAGTAAAGCAATTCAGATGGTTATCTTGTCTTCTTTTGTCTCCAGATGAAATGTATGAGATACTTTCCAACTTGCCCGAGAGCGTTGCATACACCTGCATTAACTGTACAGAGCAGCATCCTGCAGAATGGCGTCTGGCACTGGAAAAAGAGCTGCAGATTTCCTTGAGGCAGGTTTTAACAGCCCTGTTGAATTCCAGAACTACCAGCCACTTACTGCGGTATCGACAGGTAAGGGGAGCCTGTGCCCTGTGGGTGTTACTCTGGCTTGAAATGTGCATGGCATTCCGTTGAGTTGTTGAGGTGTTGCTGTGCCTCATACTGCAGAAGTGTCTGCATCGTACTTGGAGCAACATGTGCTGTGATTTATTTATATTTTTTCTTGTTGATTCCTTTGGAAGCAGAGAAGTGGGTATCTGTGATACAAGTTGTGAAGCTGAAAGAAAAACAGGATTAAGTTCTTCAAGGAATGGGAGGATTTAGCTCTGTGATGATGAAGGTGCTTTTCTGACAGAAGAACAAGATCTTGGTCTTGAAATAATGCACTCAGAAATAAGACTTCTGAGCAATAAGTTTGATCCTTATGACTGATGACTCTGCCCTGCTGTGCACCTTACAGGTCTCAGCAGAAGGCTGGTTAAGAGCTTTGCTTTGTTGCCCTTACGTTTTGGATAGAAACTCAGAACTTAGATCTCCTTTCCTTCACATTAGCGAGAATCTTTGGACCAATAAATGGACTTGGGAGTGTATCATCAGGAGCAGCTGCATTTCAGTAGTTAACATCCCTCTGTCTTGTTCTGGTGTTCACAGGCAGCAAAACCACCTGATTTAAATCCTGAGACAGAAGAGAGTATCCCATCCAGAAGCTCTCCTGAGGGTCCTGATCCTCCTGTCCTAACAGAAGTCAGCAAACAGGAGGAGCAGCAACCTCTGGATCTGGAAGGAGTGAAAAGAAAAATGGATCAAGGAAGTTACACTTCTGTGGTACGTCAGAGTTGTCATGTTTCGCTCTATTACTGGACACTGAATTGCTTTATCACATATGGTGTTCATATCTGAGCAGCTTAAGCCTTTTCTTTAGGAACAAGGAAGCAGGCTCCTGCTAAAAATAGTTCTGGCTGGTGCTGGTTAATATTGGTCCAAACACAAGTAACTGACTCTTTTGTGGGGCTCTCTGTAGCCAGTAGTGGTACTTGGTTAGATCCCATTTGCTCTTAGTCAGACATTTATGTAGATAAATGTTCAGGTCATCCTGAACATGCAAATGCTGACTGAAGGTCTGGCCAAATAGTCCTGCTGCAGTTGGTTAGCTGGAAACTAAGGATTCATGGGTTGGTGGTTTGATCTCTTCAGGGGTCGTTTACAGAAAATGCCTGTTCTCTTTGCACAGAGCAGCCTTCTCCTCTTTTTTTGCTAGAGAATTTGTAATCTTGAGGAACACTATATGTTGCAAAGTGCTTGGCAAATGTTGTGGTGCCAGATTTTTACCAAATCCTTGTGAGACAGCGAATTTGGCAGATTTAAAACCAGTCAACAGTCAGCTGAAGTGAATGGTTGTGGGTGTAGCAGCTCTGCCAGCCAGTTTACAAATGCAGAGGACTGCTTGCTTCTTCACAGCCAAATTCCCTTTCTACTTTTAAGTTGATGCTCTGGTTCAGTCTTACAGTCATCTGAATGTTCACTTGATGCCTTAAGAAATTAGTGGGTGGTATAGCTGTGCAAAAGACAATTGTGTTAATGTGAAGTTTTGTGGATTTCTTACAGTTGGATTTTAGCGATGACATCGTGAAGATAATTCAGGCAGCCATTAATGCCGATGGCGGGCAGCCGGAGATTAAGAAAGCCAACAGCATGGTCAAGTCCTTCTTTATTCGGGTGAGCTGGCCTACAGCTGCTTTGAAATCTGCTTGGTATTCTACCACTGCTTGTTGATGTTGGAGTCCAAATGGCCACCACCACCTTTAGCCTTGCTTGGGTCTTTCCAGGAATGAAATAATACATTGTCAGAGTTGTTAATGAAATGTTACTAGTCGTGCATTTACAGTACATTTTGGCTGAACATCTTTGAATTTTTTGGTATGTTGTCTAACTTTTCTAATGGGGTGTTGTTTTCCTTTAGCAAATGGAACGTGTTTTTCCATGGTTCAGTGTAAAAAAGTCCAGATTTTGGGAGCCAAATAAAGTAACAAGCAAGTAAGTAATTGTTCTGTATCCGACTGTGACACCCTGCTGTTTGCCAGCTGGCCAAGCAAAATGTATTGAAAGAGCCTGTTTGTGGGGTTGGAATTTCTGGTTTTCCTTTTTTCTTTTCTGTTGGTTTTTTTTTTTTTTCCCTAAGAAGTTACACAGTAATCCCATTCCTATATTTTGTACATGGGAAGAGTAACCAAAGCAGAGTAACCAAAATTTTTAATTAGAACTAGGTGTACTGTGTGTTGGCTTGTGAGTCCTGACCTTCCTTGCCTGTCCTTCTTCTCACACTACCATTTGGGATAGCCCTTCTGCATCTGTTACCCTTCAGAGAAGCAGCCAGCCACATCACAAACCTTGAAATGTGGCTGGTGGGGAATGTGTGGGCTGTAGGTAATTAATGGAGCTGTTGCTGGGGTGGATGTCAGGTAGGCAGGCCCTGGCAGACAGGGTGTGGGGGCCCCTGGTGCAGTCGGGTGTGACACTGACTCCTTGCTGCATCTCAGCAGTGGTATGTTGCCGAATGCGGTGCTGCCCCCATCGCTCGACCATAATTATGCTCAGTGGCAGGAGCGTGAAGAGAGCAACTGCACTGAACAGCCCCCTCTGATGAAGAAAATCATTCCAGCTCCAAAACTCAAAGGGCCTGGAGAGCCAGATTCACCAACTCCTCTACATCCTCCTACACCTCCCATCTCTGGTAAGAGAACTGATGTCAGGATTGCCAATCACAAACCCAGAAATGCAGCTGTCTTGGAGACCTCTGTGACCTGAAATCATTCAGGGGCAGTAACATATGAGATGTTTCTAAGTCAAGCTTGAACCCAAGAACGCTTTTGCGCCTACCTCTTTTCTCCTAGAATGAAGGTTGTGCAGAGGCTGACGTGTGCTTTGCTTTCCAAGCTGGCTGTTGAAATCTCTTCTACCTTGTTCACTTACTGACAGTGTCTCCAGATGAATTTTTGCTGCCCTGAATTTCAAGAATAAATATTGTTCTCTTTTGACTCTAAGGCTCTGACAGAAGCAGAGAGGATAGTCCTGAACTGAACCCACCTCCAGATGTGGAAGACAACAGGCAGTGTGCGTTGTGCCTGAAGTATGGTGATGACAGTGCTAATGTGAGTATGTGCTCCATTCCCCTTGCTGTAGGAGCCCATTTAAGCAGTGCTGTAGATTTGGTACTGTGGATAGGCTGGGTGGGTTTTGTACATTTTTGTGTCCTCTAGAATATCTGAAAAGAGCATTTCCTTCTCTTCTTTAGGACGCTGGTCGTCTTCTCTATATTGGCCAAAACGAATGGACGCATGTGAACTGTGCTTTGTGGTCAGCAGAAGTGTTTGAAGATGATGATGGTTCTCTGAAAAACGTGCACATGGCTGTGATCCGGGGAAAGCAGCTGGTGGGTGCAAGCAAAGGACACTTCGTTAAACTTAATGCTGATTTAGAATCACAAGACAGGAGCCCAGCTGAAAGATGCCTTGTGTGCATTTGTTCTTCTCTGTCCTTTCCTTGCAGTATTTTTTAATGCTGTATATAATAGAACTGACTGAAGGTATTTGGAATGTTATTTTATCCTTGCTCAGTTCAGAAATATTGTGCAGACCAAGTGAAACCTGCAAATGTGAGGATTGAATATGAAGCACAAGCAGGAAAGTCTGGGAAAGGCCTGAAAGCACCAGTTCACAAATGAAAAAGTTGTTCCATGTGAGGGATTCTTCTTCCTCTCACTTCCTCCTCCATGTCTCTCGCTTGTGTGTGTGAGTCACTGTAGTGAAGTGGAGCAGCAATGAAGCAGGAGATCAAGCATTACTCTAAACTTCTGTCTGTGCCAAAAAAACCCCAACTGACAACAGCAATAGTGGTGTGGTTGTAGAAGAGATTAAAATTTTGTTTTTTTCTTTTTGCTTTTGCAGAGGTGTGAATTCTGCCAGAAGTCAGGTGCCACAGTTGGCTGCTGCCTCACTTCCTGTACCAGTAATTATCATTTCATGTGCTCACGAGTCAAGAACTGTGTCTTTCTGGATGATAAGAAAGTTTATTGCCAGAGGCATCGTGACTTGATCAAAGGAGAGGTAAGATTCTTCTTTCACTCTCTGCATCACTCTCTGAAGGTGGGGTTAGCCTGTAACAATGAGCACTTCTTAGAAGTTTATGTTAAATGTGTTTCTTGGTAACAAGGGCTGAAACTGCATGGCTCTTAAAAAGAAGTCGGTAATACAACTGGCTTGGGGAAGTTTGGCAAGTGTGGTATTTCAAAAACCAAAAGACCAAACTGAGGATCAAGTAGGACAAACAGCATAGCATACATGTGGTGGTTCCTTTAACTAACAAGTAGTTTTGTTGGTTCTTGTTCCAGGTGGTTCCTGAGAATGGATTTGAAGTTCTTAGGAGAGTTTTTGTGGACTTTGAAGGGATCAGTTTGAGAAGAAAATTTCTTAGTGGCTTGGAACCAGAGAACATCCACATGATGATTGGTATGATCTAGTCTCTGGATACTTGATCCACCTTTGATGCTGGAATCTGGTTCACAGAACTGTTCCTCTCTCTGCTCAGGTTCAATGACGATAGACTGCTTAGGAATTCTGAATGACCTCTCAGACTGTGAAGATAAGTTGTTTCCCATCGGCTATCAGTGAGTATAAGCCGTTTCAAGATTTGATGTCTTTCAGTATATTTCATGTCAAACAAGCACTGAAGTAACATATGGGAAAACTGACTGTAGTTTTTCCTACACTGATGAGGAATCTCTAATTAAACCAGGTGTGCAGTGTGTTCTGCCAGGAGGGCTTTGACCAATGTTGTTTTGAGAAATGGAAAATTTAAAACAGAAATTAGGTGTAGTCAACTGTTGGGTAAATTAGTTTGTTTGAATTATCTTCCAGGTGCTCCAGGGTGTACTGGAGCACAACAGATGCCAGGAAGCGCTGTGTGTATACCTGCAAGATCATGGAGTGCCGACCTCCCGTCGTAGAACCTGACATCAACAGCACTGTAGAGCACGATGATAACAGAACAATTGCCCATAGCCCAGTTCCCCTTACAGGTAATCTTTTAAGGACTTCATAGAAGTATATTCTCTGTATGGTTTTGCCATAGTGCATCTCTTAAACCAAATCTCTTAAATTTGGACTAGAATCCAATTATGGCTTCCATGTTACAGTGTCTTTAGACTTTAAGCTCCTCTACAGCTTTAAGGATGTACTAACTTTGAAAACTTGAGCCAAACAAACACTGCTGCAGGAATGGTTTCTATTCTACAACTCAGAGAATTTTCTAGTGATCTAAAACTTCAAGCTGTGTTTGGAGTTGGTGTCGGTCTATAACACCAAGGTTGTTCAGTACAAAATTGAATAGTTATATTGTGCTTCTGTGTTTCCAAATTGCTTCTTTGTATCCAAGTGTAAAGCTGTGAAAGATTTTTAGAATGTTTATAGTTGTCATTGTTAGCATAGGATATTAAACTCTATAAATGTATAGTGGAATTGCATTTGTAAGATGAACAATTGCTACAAGTATTTGAAAATGTTCTTACAAGAAGAAACAAGATGTTATCTGATGTCAGATCTTTGATTTTTTTGTTTATTTAACAAATACCCTGATTCTCCACGTGGAATGTAATAGTAGTATATACTTTATCAGATCATTCCTTTTGGGGCTCAGCGATGGCTTATGCTGTTGTTTCTCTTTTATACAACAACAGAAATTCTACCAAAAGACACCCGAAATACACCTGAAATTGTAAACCCACCATCACCAGATCGTCCCTTGCATTCTCAGACCTCTAGTTCCTGTTACTATCCAGTGGTCTCAAAGGGTCCCAGGATCAGGGCACCAGGTTACCCGTCCGCACAGAGGTCTCCTGGCTCAAGGCCGTTACCATCTGCAGGTATTTCTAGTGCTGTTGATTTTGATTGAGGTTTATTTTGGAAATAGTTTTGGTTTGCTTCCTCTCTTTCTTGGCTTCTTTCAGAATGAGGTGTTTAGTTTACTGTTTCTAGAGAAAGCAGTGAAATGGCAATAGGTTGAGGAGAGGAAAGTTCTAACAATACACAATAGAGATGACCTGCAGAGAAATGTACAACTAAAGCAACCATTCCCTTGGGCTGAAGAAGAGGCAGGATTTGCGCCATATAGGAGTGTGAGCCAAAAGCACTGTGATATCAGTTAGGGGCTTAATATCTCAATCAGTATTTTCCCAGAGAGACTCAGAAATCTGGTATTGTAATTCAGCAGCTAGTTCTGACTAATGTTTTCTTTCAAACTGATGTTGAAAATTCACATTTGAAGTTTAGATACCAAACCCTGAGATACAAACTTGCTGAATCCTGGTTGAAGGTATCAGGTTTTTAACACCATGTGTTGGTGTTGTTTGGCTGAAAAGTTTTGCTGGGTTTTAATTTCTTGTGTTTTGTATGAAGGAATTGAATGTGCATTCATTGTGAAGGTTTATGATCACCTGACAGTCTTTCTTGCCTTTGTTTCTCAGGAAGTCCTACCCCAGTGACCCATGAAATAGTGACAGTAGGAGATCCTTTGCTATCCTCAGGACTTAAGAGCATTGGTTCTCGGAGACACAGCACCTCTTCTTTGTCACAGCAACAATCTAAACTCCGGATGATTTCCCCTACACGAGCTGGGAGCACTTACTCCAGGCACAGTGTGTCTTCAGTTTCCAGCATGGGGGCCTCTTCAGAATATGAACCAACTGTCAAAAGTACTGACCGCTTTGTGGGGTCAGTGAGCACAGGTCCTACAAGTGCTCCAGTTCAAAGTTGCTCTACCAGTTCAGGCTCCCAGAAAACAGTGGCTACAAATGGAAATAAAATTTATCAGCTGGATGCATCTCAATCTACAGAAGGGAAACATTCCAGCAGTTCAGATTTAATAGCCAAAGGTGCACCTTCTAAGGGAGAGAAAATGAAAACCTCAAAGGACCCAGATTATTCATCTCATACCTTTGTTTCTGGAGGAAGCTCCAAAGCATCCACTCAGCCAACAAGTTCATCAGGCACAGAAATGAGTAAAATAGGAATCTTTCAAGAGTGTTCAGGATCATTTTCCTCAAAAGAAGCAATACCCTTTCCACCTTTGCATCAGAGAGGCCCAAGGAAAGACAGAGATCAGCACATGGAACCTTTACAGCCAGAGAAAACAACTGTGGTTGATGAGATGGATGCAAAAACCTTGAAGGCTGCTGGAGTAAACAATAGATCTCCTGCAGCAAGTGAGCAGGTAGTTGCTGCCCCCAGAGATAAACGTCAGAAAGGCAAAAAGTTAATGAAAGACAGTTTTAAAGAGAAGCATTCCCTGAAATCGCTTACAGAGACAAGTCAAGCAGCAGGCAGTGATGAACTGAAATCAGACTTTGGCAATCAGGGTTTGGCAACTGAAGAAATTAGCCAGAGGTTATGTAATAATATTCCTGCTGAAAAAGCTGGTGAGAAGTCTCCATCTTCACAAGGGCCATCTAAAGGGTCTGCAGTGCAGGTTGAAGCAGCCCCTAAGGAATCACAAACACCCAGGAAACGCACTGTTAAAGTCACTCTGACTCCTCTCAAGATGGAAAGTGAAAACCAGTCTAAAAATGCACAGCAGGAAAGTGATGCTGAAACTCAGTCTGCAGGAGCAGACCTGGCTGGTTTGGCAGAGCCCTCCTCAGCTTCAGAAAGCCCGGAAGAGAACCCCATAATTCAGGGAAGTCCAAATGATGCACCAACACAGGAATCTCAGAATAATGCATATGAAAATTTGGCCATTCAAGATAACAGCTTGATGCTCCAGGATGGCGCTAAAGCTCAAGAAGAAGGCCCATACAAGCGGAGGTATCCAAGGAGAAGTGCTCGGGCCAGATCCAATATGTTCTTTGGATTGACTCCTCTGTACGGTGTGAGGTCCTATGGAGAGGAAGACATTCCCTTCTACAGTAACTCAACTGGCAAGAAGCGAGGGAAGCGGTCTGCAGAAGGACAAGTGGATGGAGCGGATGACTTGAGCACATCAGATGAAGATGACTTGTACTACTACAATTTCACAAGGACGGTGGTTTCCTCAAACACAGAGGAGAGGCTCGCATCCCATAGCTTATTCAGGGAGGAGGAGCAGTGTGATCTTCCAAAAATCTCACAGCTAGATGGTGTGGATGATGGAACTGAAAGTGATACAAGTGTCACAGCAACAACCAGAAAAGTCAGCCAGGTAACTAAAAGGAGTGGCAAAGAGAATGGGACAGAGAACTTAAAGCTGGATAGAACTGAAGAAGCTGGTGAGAAAGTGCAAGTCACCAAGAGCTCTGCTGTCCACAAAACCGACCCCAAGATTGATAACTGCCACCCTGTGAGCAGGGTTAAAGCTCAGGGTCAGGACTCTCTGGAAGCTCAGCTGAGCTCGTTGGAAACGGGCCGCAGGGCTCATGCAAGCACACCTGCTGACAAGAACTTACTGGACACTTTCAACACAGAACTTCTGAAATCTGACTCTGACAATAACAACAGTGATGACTGTGGGAACATACTCCCTTCTGACATCATGGACTTTGTGCTGAAGAACACACCGTCTATGCAGGCCTTGGGAGAAAGTCCGGAGTCCTCATCATCTGAACTCCTGACACTTGGAGAAGGTTTAGGTCTTGACAGCAACCGTGGCAAAGATATGGGTTTGTTTGAGGTGTTCTCCCAGCAGCTGCCCACCACCGAACCAGTGGACAGCAGTGTCTCTTCCTCCATATCAGCAGAGGAGCAATTTGAATTGCCGCTGGAGCTTCCCTCTGATCTCTCTGTTCTGACCACTCGCAGCCCTACAGTGCCCAGCCAAAATCACAACAGGCTCGCTGTCATTTCAGAGTCTTCACTTTCCTCCTCAGGAGAGAGGTCAATGCTTGCCTTGCCTTCCACAGAGTCTGGGGAGAAGAGAGTGACAGTCACAGAAAAATCTGCCACAGGGGAAGGCGAGGCAGCTCTCCTGAGTCCAGGGGTAGACCCAAGCCCCGAAGGACACATGACTCCCGATCACTTCATCCAGGGTCACATGGATGCAGAGCATATAGCCAGCCCAGCCTGTGGCCCTGTCGAGCAAGGGCATGGCAGCAACCAAGATTTAACAAGAAACAGCGGGACTCCAGGTATCCAGGTGCCGGTATCCCCCACTGTTCCCCTCCAGAGCCAGAAGTATGTGCCAAACTCCACTGACAGTCCTGGCCCATCGCAAATCTCCAACGCTGCAGTGCAGACAACACCACCCCACCTCAAGCCAGCTGCAGAAAAACTTCTGGTAGTTAATCAAAACATGCAGCCCCTCTATGTCCTCCAAACTCTTCCCAATGGTGTCACCCAAAAGATACAGTTAACACCTTCTGTTAGTTCTGCACAGAGCGTGATGGAAACCAGCACTTCAGTGCTGGGGCCCATGGGGAGTGGGCTCACGCTGACCACAGGATTGAATCCGAGCTTGCCTCCATCTCAGCCATTATTCCCTCCCACGAGCAAGGGTCTACTGCCCATGTCCCATCACCAGCACATACATCCCTTCTCCACACCTGCTCAGACAGGCTTCCCACCAAACATCAGCAGTCCTTCACCAGGTCTTCTAATCGGGGTTCAGCCATCCCCTGATCCTCAGCTCTTAGTGTCTGAAGCTAGTCAGAGGACAGACCTTGGTACTGCTGCTTCTACACCAGCTGCTGCCCTGGGCAAGAAACGGCCCATATCTCGTCTGCAGTCACGGAAGAACAAGAAGCTGGCTCCTTCTGGAACCCCTTCTGCTATAGCTCCTTCTGATATGGTCTCCAACATGACCTTAATTAATTTTGCTCCTTCCCAGATTTCTAACCACCCGTTGGATTTGGGAACCATTGCGAATTCAACATCCCATAGAACCGTTCCCAATATTATCAAAAGGTCAAAGTCTGGGGTCATGTATTTTGAGCAAACGTCTTTGCTCCCACAAGGTGGGACCACTACTGCAGTCAGCACATCTCCCAGCATTATTGGTGCAGATGCCAGTCACCTCCCAGCAGGGCCTGTATCAGGCCTAACGTCGAGTTCCTCTGTGCTGAACGTTGTATCCATGCAGGCCACAGCAGCCCCTAGTACTGGTGGGTCAGTTCCCAGTCACGTTTTGGGACAAAGTTCAGTAACGTTAACAAGCCCTGGATTATTGGGGGACATTGGTTCGATAAGCAACCTCCTGATCAAAGCTAGTCAGCAAAGCCTTGGTCTTCAGGAGCAGCACATGACTTTACCACCAAGTTCTGGGATGTTTTCACAACTGGGAGCATCTCAAACTCCATCTACAGCAGCCATGACAGCTGCATCAAGCATTTGTGTTCTACCCTCAGCACAGACAATGGGCATGACAGTTGCTCCATCATCTGCTGACCCAGAAGGCTCCTACCAGCTTCAGCACATGACACAGCTTTTAGCCAACAAAACCGGGGCTGCATCCTCCCAGCTGGACCTTAGCACAGTTGCAGCAACAACGCAGTTGTCAAGCTTTCCACAGCTGGTCGATGTTCCAAACAATACCAGACTCGAACAAAGCAAGGCTGCCTCATCAGTGATGCATGCCAGTTCAGCATCTCCAGGAGGGTCCCCATCACCTGGCCAGCAGTCTGCGAGTAGCTCTGCGCTAGGTGCCACAAAAATGAAGCCAAAAGTCAAACGCATCCAGCCGTTTGTAGACAAAGGGAATGGAAAGAAGCACAAAACTTGTCATGCGTGGGCTGGTTCTCCTGAACCTCACGTTCCCGAAAAAGGGGCTGTTGCTGTACCCCAGGTCTCTGCTACAGGGTAAGAGGAGAGTTTGGTTTTGCTCATCCCTGAGGTTTTGTAACAGTATGAGAGAATCGAGCTAGTTTCTCCAGCAAGTTGTACAAGTCAAGGCAAATTGTGAAGTGCAACTTTTGATTCTCATGTGGTGCTGGAAGCATGATGTGTTTCTCTGTATCTTAGGAACTGTTGTTGCTACTTGTGTAACTCTGCAGAACTGCTGAATCTGGCATGGCAACTCCCAAAGGATCTATTCCTGCTTTCCAGCCTCATTTATGGCATACATAGGTTGGCAGATATTTTGAATGTTCCCAAATCTTTTCTTCCAGGACTCCTGCTGCGAAGGCAGATGCGCAGGATGCAGCCAGCATAGATCAGCCATTGCAGAAGCCACATGGGCAGTCTGCAGGGTAAGGGATGAACAGACCTTTCAGTGTGATTCTGCTCGCTTGAGCTGAAGGGCATTGTATGGAGAATGCAGGAAGTTTGGCATTCCTAGTTAAAATGCCTGGGGAGCTTTCAGTGGAGAATGTATGGTCACAATTTGATGCAATATGGAATCATTTTGCATTAAGCTGCATGTTCTGGGAAGCTCAGTGTGCCTGCTGAGGAGGTGCTCATTCAGCAGTGTCTGATTGCATGTTGGTCTACACCTTTTTCCTGAGTGAGGCTGACACAGACAGCAGGTCACAGGCTGTGTGAAATTAGGCTGTTGCCCACAGACTGATAGAGGCTGCAAACGGAAATGCTATTGAGCAGAATCTTTTCGTTTGTTCATTTCCACCTGAATTGATGTCAGAGCATTTGATCTGGAAAAAGGTTCTTGTATCTGTCTAAGACTACTGCTCAGAGTTGGTGAGGAAATGAGGCAGGTTGTTAGCTATTTTTCTCCATGTTCTCCTCCTTCCCTCCCAAGGCAACCGGCTGTGGTCCCAGAACCTCAATCAACACAGAACTCAATAAATGAGCAAGAAAATGCAGGTATGTCACTTCTTCAAAAACACCTAGTCTTGGAATTCTCCAGGACTGGGAAAGTGATGTTTGAAGATTTGATTTTCATGTTTGTCATTCTGTCAGGAAAAGGGTCAGAGCTATTAGCTTGTGTTATCCTTGCTTTAAGGGGAGGAAAGATTTGTTTGCTATTTGTAGATCTTGGACAAATCGTTTTGTCTGTGTTTTTAGTTTGTGAGATTTTCAGCACTTAAGATTCACACTCTTACTGCAACACTCTCTAGAACTTTTTTCTTGGCTGGATTTGCTGGTGAAAAGGCAAATCAGTAAGTTATTTTCAGTTGTGGAACACCAGGTGTAAAAATCATTGTTCTTTCTGATTCCCAACTTCATGCTGGCTTCTGTCTTTTCTAGGCTCAAAAGCTCTCGAGGAAGAAGAGAGCACTTTCAGCTCCCCTCTTATGTTTTGGCTTCAACAAGAACAAAAGAGGAAAGAGTGTCTTGGTGAGAAGAAACCAAAAAAGGGTTTGGTTTTTGAGATCTCTAGTGATGATGGTTTTCAGATCTGCGCAGAAAGCATTGAAGGTGAGAACTGCACTGTGTTGGTTGTACTGAGGACCTCTTATTTACTTTATTTGTAGATTAAAAAAAATAGAGAAATCTCTTGATTTACAGCCCTAGACAATCCTAGTTCCTGATGATGTCTGGATTGTATGATTTTTCTTTTCATTCTGCAAGATAATATATTCAGTGACCCATTATACATATATAGTGATATATATCACTGACTCGTTTTGTTTTGTCAATGGACCAACGATGTTGAACCATAGTTTGTCAAGAAACAGGCAATGTGGATCACACAGTGGATACTGAGTGTCCAGACTCTTCCTCCAGAGCAATTGCTGGACACCTTGCCTTATGCCAACGTGAATTTTCAAGGATGAAAGCAACTGCATCCAAGGATGTTAATTTATGGCCTGCATAAAGCTGGAAACTTCATATAATCCAATTAGTTTGTTTAAATATGAGTGTCCTAGCACTTGGATACCATGTCAGCATTTGTCATGTGTGTGCTGCAGATGCCTGGAAGTCGCTGACTGACAAGGTGCAAGAGGCCCGTTCAAACGCCCGCCTGAAGCAGCTGTCCTTTGCAGGTAACAGCCTGTGCTGAACGTGGGAGAGCAAAATGATCTTTCCGTGAGGGTCTTAAAGTCCTAACAGTTCCAGTTAACCTGCTGCAGGCTTTCTGGAGGGTAATTTCTTCCTAATGGAAGGATTAGAAACTTTCACGTAGAATGCAATAGCTAATACAGTGCTGCTGTGACAGCTGTGTGGTGTCCCACAGCTCTTTGTCACAAGCTGCTGTATCTTCTGCTCTCAGTCTGCATTGATACTTAGTGTTTGTTGTGCTCTGTTTCTCATTCCAGGTGTGAATGGTTTGAGGATGTTGGGGATTATCCATGATACTGTTGTGTTCCTGATAGAGCAACTATACGGAGCGAAGCACTGCCGCAACTACAAGTTCAGATTTCACAAGCCAGAGGAGGCCAATGAGCCTCCTTTGAACCCACATGGCTCTGCTCGGGCCGAAGTCCACCTGAGGCAAGTGTGAGCCTTGTCAATATTGGGATTAAAAGCCCTTTGGCTCCGTAAGTAATGCTGTGGCATAGCAGGAGCAACAAATCTCTGCAGCATTAAAGCTCTCAGTAAAATGTTAACAACTGGCACATGAAAATCAACCATTCAGCATCTTTGAATTCTGTGCCTTTTCCTGTGCCACTTTGTGGCCCTTTGTTTGGTTTAACAAAGCTTTCCTGGCTAAGGCTGTAACTGGAGGTTCTCAGAGCCTGCTATGTCTGCCCTGATGCACAGGGCTTTAAGAGAGGGCAGAGTAGGGAGTTGTGAGGCCGTAAACATGTCAGACTGTTGTGGCAACCATGTTTCTTTTCAGTCAGTAAAACAGACTCCTTCTGATCTCTTTAAATTGCAGGAAATCTGCATTTGATATGTTTAATTTCTTGGCATCTAAACATCGACAGCCACCAGAATACAACCCGAATGACGAGGAAGAGGAAGAGGTGCAGCTGAAATCAGCCCGGTATGCAGCAGGGCTTAAAGGTTCAAAGGGGAAAATAGTGTTGGGGTGTTAAAATGGGCAGATTCAGCTTAGTTAAGGGTTGTGTGCTTTGAGGAGTATTTAAACATTGAAAGCTGCCAAGCACTGCCAGACTTAGAGGTGACTTCTGCAATAACAAGGGAAGTGACAGCTGAAGGTGACCACCAGACCGGTCTCCCTTCATTTGTTTCTTTTCCTTGCTAATGTAAAACAATCTGGTGAGAATTTGACGAGGAAAGGGAGGAAATTATCTTTTATATATATATATATATATGAAAACACTGCATTAATTTTGATTGTGTTTTCAGTAGGCTGCAGTGTCACAGTGTATAAATTAATCCATCTTGGAAAGTGCCCCAGATAATACATGGCACAGAATCTCAAATACAGGTCATCACTTAGCAGTGCCTCTTTGTTCTAGGAGGGCGACCAGTATGGATCTGCCAATGCCCATGCGCTTCCGGCACTTGAAGAAGACCTCCAAGGAGGCAGTTGGTGTCTACAGGTATGGTTTTGCTCTGGTGCCATTGCCCATAGGATAGGGGAAGGTGGAAACTGGAAACCTGTGAAGCCAGACTACAAAACTGAGGGGAAAAGCGGGCTTGGGGCTTTTTCCCTCTTCCTTCTCCCTGCCCAAGTTATGTATTTGATAGGTAATCCTCAGCACAGACCAGTTGCTCCTTGCTGGCTTTACCTTGGCAGTAGCTCAGATGTGGGCAGAGTGACCTGGTGGTGTTCTTGTTAGTGCTCCCTTAGAGAAGTGTTAACAGTACCGCAGTGGTCCTTGCCACGAACGGCCTGTTTTCTGCAGCCTTTGCAATCTGATGTTCTTGAGCTTTGCTTGTCTTGTTTGCTTTCCTTATTGCATTTTAGGTCTCCTATCCATGGCCGGGGTCTGTTCTGCAAAAGGAACATCGATGCAGGTGAGATGGTGATCGAATATTCAGGCAATGTCATTCGCTCCATCCTCACTGACAAACGAGAGAAATACTACGACAGTAAGGTGAGTTTTGGGCTTTTGTAGATGTTCTTAAAGAGTTTGGGAGAGCTAGAAAGTGGCTGTGAAGGTAGGACAGGCCCACATAAAAATGCTGTTGGGAACATCTCAAATTGTGTTTACTGACTTCCGGGGTTATTTTCATTCTTGCTGGAGCTTTATATGCACTTGTCATTCCCTTCTGTGGTCTGGGCAGGGTCTCAGATTAGTCTCTGTGAACGTGGGGATGAAATGATTCGGGCAGGAGGGACTGTGTGAGGCCCAGTAGAAAGGGGCTGCAGCCACTCCCTCAGAGCTGGGCTGTCTGCTGGGGTGGCTGTGCTGCCCTGCCTGCACTAAACCTCCTCTGTCCTCCCTGGGTAGGGCATCGGGTGCTACATGTTCCGCATCGATGACTCCGAGGTGGTGGATGCCACCATGCACGGGAACGCGGCCCGCTTCATCAACCACTCCTGCGAGCCCAACTGCTACTCCCGGGTCATCAACATCGATGGCCAGAAACACATTGTCATCTTTGCCATGCGCAAAATCTACCGAGGGGAAGAGCTCACCTATGACTATAAGTTCCCCATTGAAGACGCCAGCAACAAACTGCCCTGTAACTGTGGTGCCAAGAAGTGCAGGAAGTTTTTAAACTAGAACTTCCATCAGCTGCAAGTGAGCCCTGCAGGGCCTGGGGTGAACCAAAGCTTCGAGTGAGCCCCTCCCCGGCCACTCGGACAGGACAGAGAGTCCAGAAGCAGGAGTGAAGATGGACTGGGCTCAGGGACCTGAGACTGGCGGCTGTGTTTGTCCGAGTCCACATCTTCATGTCTCGCATGTGCACACTCACCCTTGTGAGAGACATGGGCGGCTGGAGAAGATCCTCAGCATGGTTATGTTTTTGCTATTCTCATTTCCCCCCGCCCTCATATTTGTTTCTCAGCGTGGGGCTAATGAGTGGGAGAGGAGAGGGGAGGTCACCCCAGGCCCAGGCACAGGGCAGCACTCGTGGGTCGTGTCCCTCTCTGTCTCCTGGCCAGAGCTCTGCTTCCTAGGGCTGAGCCAGTGGTTGGGTAGCGCAATATTTGAGCTTGTCTCCTGGGGAGAAGGGCTGTGCCTCACCAGCGGCCCCCTGGGACTGCACAGTCTGCAAAACACTATGTGTGAGTGGGAGTAGGTGTGCTGCCTGTGCAGGGCTCTGTGGCACGGGGGGCTGGCTTGGCTGCTCATGAGGAGAGCAGAACAGAGCAGCCGACAACTGGACACAAGAAGAATTTGGCTGACATCTTGCTCTGAAATCCCTGCTTGAGAGCAGGGGAACTCCTGGCGTTCTTTGGCAAAGACGGCTTGTGCCAACAGTTGGGACACTGTGGATCTTTGCCAGCAAAGGCTCCTGTTCACCAAGACTCCTTCCACGGCCATGTGGGAGGGAGGTGGTCCTCTGGGTCCCATCTCCAGCAGCTGGCTTCCTCGTCTGTCTTGTGAGCGGCTGGCACAGCTGGCCATCAGTGTCTCACGGAGCAGAGGTCTCTGAGAGAGGAGGGGAGTGTGAGGCAGCCCTGCCTTGGCCACACACTGTTGTAGAGCAGGAGCTGGGAAGGACTGGTGTGGAGGCACCCACTCTGCTCTGCCTTGCCACAGTGTCCCAGGCCTGCGGGGGCAGGCAGGAGAGTGACCCTGCAGCCAGCTGCCTGTCGTAGTCAGTCTGGCTGTTGTCATGTTGTGTTCCCCAGAAGACACAGCAAGGGCACCAAAACGGAGCCAAAGTTCTCTGCAAAGGCAAGGCCAAGCACCAGCCGGCCTCGTCCACGCAGCATCCCGAACCACATAGGAAACGTGAGGCATTGGCACAGTGGGTGAGGAGCCAGGCCAGGTCTGAGCAAGCTGAGAGACACCACTGTCCTGGTTGGAGCAGTGTGAGTCCTCCTCCCCATGGGGTCTGCCCTGTGCCTCAGAGCAAAACCAGAGAGAGACAAATGAGAGACCCAAGCCTGATAGTGACAACATTGGATTCTGCTCTGTTCTGTTTACAGTTTAGTATTTAAGGTTTTATAAATGTAAATATATTTTGTATATTTTTCTATGAGAAGCACTTCATAGGGGAAAGCACTTATGACGAGGCTTTTTACAGTGGTATTATCCTAATTTAAGAGAATCTCTTTTTAATGATTTTTTTATTTTCATAGGACGGTTCTAGGAAATACCTGGCTGGACACAGTCTGAGCCTTTCTCCAGTGGGGGGGTTGCTTTAGTTTTGTTTTCTACTCTTGTTCTGCCTTTTTGACTTCAGTAACTGTCTCCGGGAGGGTTGACTGGACCTTAAATTGTATTTGCCCATAAGGATGGGTGCAGGAGGGAGAGCTGCCCAGCATGGTATGAGTTTGGCTCTGTGGGAGGACAGTGTGTGACTCAGGTAGAAAGTTTCATTCTGCTTTGCCCACGGTGGTATCCTGCAGGGGTTTAAAAAGGAGAAGCAAGACAGGATGAGACCTGACCTCTTTGCTGGGAGGCCAGTCTGAGACACACACCTCCTGCCACAGTCTGTCCTTCTAAGGCAGATGGGTTTTTCGGTGCAGAAGGGAAAGCAGAAAGCGCCCTCGCTTTTCCAAGCTTTCCCGGTGGTTGGGTTGCAGTCGTTACAGGAGGCACTCTTCCCGGAGCTGGTGTATGGCTGCTCTGAACGGCACTGGCAGTTGGTGGGGAAGGGACCCGGGAGTGCCTGCTGACTCCTCGGGTCTCTCTGAGGGGCATCCCTCATCCACACCTCTCTGGTCTTGAGATTCTTCCTCTGCCCTGAGGAAGAAAAGCAGCGTTCAGAGGTTCAGAACCTGCCGATTTCCTTTTGTTATTGCACTGTGTGAGGATAATTTGTTGGTAACTATTGAAAGCAAAGTCACATTGACGCTGTGTTTGTTACTGAGATGATTTGATGCACTGACAGTTTGGGAACGCACATACTTTGAGGAGCCCAGAGAGTGCCCACCCAGGGGATCTGGGCCCCGCGGGCGCAGCTGCTCTTGGCCCTTTTCCTTCCGTTTCTGACACGGGGCGGGGGCATAGCCCTCGCCATGGCAAAGCCCCTGAATTTATCCGAGCTCAGCTACGCTTTCTCACTCCCCCGCTGCTGCCGCCTCCCGATTTCCTGGCTGCAGGAGGAGGTTCCACTGGGAAGCACTGCCCAGAGCCGCCCCACATGGGGAGAAGTGGGAAGGGGTCGAGGGGAGCGCTGTGCCTCAGGAGTCCCCCGAGATCCAAGTGCCAGGCAGCCTCCTCCTGCCGGGACCAGCCGAGCCAGCGGGCTGCCCGCTTTGCTGCTATTCCCGTTGCGGCTGCCTCGGCAGGAGCCGCTGTGGCCAGTGAAACTGTCTGTACCCCCAGGGAGCTGCACCCGCCGTGGCCAGCCCGGGCCCGTGGGGCAAGTGGCAGCAGGGCTGGGGCAACCAGGGCAGCTGTGCCCGCCCACCCTCAGCCCGGGCTGGCCAGGAGCACCCAGCTTCCCGTGTATGAATGTATATTTTATAAGGACTGACACAGATCATGGTATCTGAAAATACTAAAAAAGGAACCTTAGGGCGTTTTTGGGGTTTTTTTTGTACAAACCGACATGTTTTTTTTTAAGGAGAAGCGGGTCATTGCAAAGGGCTGGGTATCTTTTCTTTCTGATTTTCTTTCATTTCAAAGCAATACCAAGTTCTTCAGCAGGACGGTCTGTGCAGAATCATGCCATTCACCCATACACTGGTCCACTCTCAACACTTGCAAATTTTTTTATAACTATAAATACAATATATATAGGAACTAATATAGTAATGCACCGTGTAATGAAGCCTAGTTCAGTATCAGTTCATGGCTTTTAATTCTCTTTAACACTATAGATAAGGATTGTGTTACAGTTGCTCATGGCTCCGGGAAAGCCTTGCTGCTCATTCCCCACCGGCAGCCAGGGCCGCAAGCTGGGAGTGGGTGGCTCGGCCTTTCCTGGCCCTTCTTGTTACAGTCAGTACTTGTACAACTTGGTTTCTTCCTTTCCTTCCTCTCGTTTTGGTTATGAATGTTGGGGTACCACCTACATATAGGGAAAAATGTGCTCTGTGCTTTCCTGGTATCTTTTTAACAAGGTACAGTAGCTTCGTCTATCAGCCGAGAACTATACTTGTGGTGTTTCTTTTCTTGAACTTACAGTCTCTTTAGTAACTACAGGTAGGTGAATAATTGTTTCAAAAAAAAAAAAAAAAAAAGGAAAAAAAAAAACAAAAAAAGCTCTGCAAAGGCAAGGTTATGTTCTAGAAATACATTTCTTGACAACTTATCATGTATAACAAAACTTATTTTTTCTTGTGTTCTTCCAATCTACTGGTTGTTTGTTTTTTTGGGTTTTTGGTTTTGGTTTTTTGTTTGGTTTTTTGTTTTTTTTTTAAAGAGGAAACGTGTCTAAAGTACATCAGTGTTAACTCCCTGCCACAGGGAAGAAGGAAATACTTTAATAGTTTAAAAAAATGCTGAAAGCTCTGCAAAAGACTGAATGTAAAAATAAAAAGTGTACATAGTTGTAAAAAAAAACAAAAAAAGGAGTTTTTAAACATGTTTATTTTCTATGCACTTTTTTTTATTTAAGTGATAGTTTAATTAATAAACATGTCAAGTTTATTGCTGCAGAGGGCTCTCTCTATTTCTTCTTGAGAACTGAGGAGCTGCTACTTCTCCAGGACACTCACAAGGCATGGGAGCCCCTGGCCAGCACCCAGGACTGCACGGGGTGTTCAGTGAGGAGCCCTCAGCTCCAGCGTGTGCAGGTCACCCCGGGCCACTGTTGGGGCCACTGGCCAGGCGGTGGGGCCTCGCCCCCAGGCTGTGACTGGACGAGGCAGGGTGCAGTGGGGCCGGCAGTGTGAACATTAACCGGGCTGTGGCAGCCTGCTTGTGCCTGCAGCCTTGGACACAGCAGCATGGCCACGGCAAACGACAGGGCTGTCCTGCAGACCATCTTTAACCCCAGCACCCCTTTTGGGGATATCCCAGGGCTGGATGAGGAGGAGGATGTCCAAGATGAAGGTGAGTGATGCTGCACCAGGTTCTCCTTGGAATTGCCAGCATGGTCCCCACGGGGCAAGCAGGTGGGCAAGGAAGGAGGCTCTGCAGGCTGGGAGCAGTGCCTGCTTGAGGCTGGACATAGCACCGTGCCCTGTGTCTGTTCTCTTCCTGGACAGGGAGTGTAGGGTGGCAGTGGGACTGGGCCCTGTGGTTCGTCCTGGTGCCTCCACTCCCAAGTCAAGGTCTCCCATTTACACTGCAATAGTGGAAGCTTTTCCGTTGGAGCTGCTGGATCAAGTCCGGGAGCTGGAGCTGCAGGGGGTTTCTGCGGCCGAGTCAGGAGACATAAACACGGCCCTGGAGCGGTTCAGTGAGGCCATTCGCCTGCTGCCCGAGCGCGCCTCGGGCTACAATAACCGGGCCCAGGCGCTCCGCCTGCGCGGGGACGTGGCAGGTGAGCAGCACAGGTGCGGGGGGTCTCCTGGTACCCCCAGCCCCCACCAACGCCTCCCCTCGTTGGCAGGTGCCCTGCAGGACCTGGACGCTGCCATACGGCTGAGCCGCGGCTGCGGGCGCGCCGCCTGCCAGAGCTTCGTGCAGCGCGGCCTCATCCACCGGCTGCAGGCGCGGGACGGGGACGCCCGGCGGGACTTGGAGCGCGCAGCGCGCCTGGGCAGCGCCTTCGCCCGGCAGCAGCTCGTGCTTCTCAACCCCTACTCTGCGCTCTGCAACCAGATGCTCTGCGAGATGCTCGGTCGGCTGCGCAACCCCGATGGCGCTGGAAGCGACTGAGATGGGCAGGAGACGGCCAGGCAGCGGGTGGGCTGGGGAGAGCCGTACTCCTGAGCTGGCCCAGGCAGACGCGTCCTGGCGGCCAAAAACTGCCCACCTCAGGTGCCAGAGCTCCTGCTCCTGCTCCTGGCTAACAGCCAGGGACTGGGAAGTACCAAAGCACCTCGCTGTGTTTGTCTCGTTCTGCTCCGCCCCGAATAAACCTCCCTCTGTTCCCAGGACCTGGGCTCTGCTTGTGACGTTGCAGGCAGTGTGGTGTGATTCCCAAGCGTGCACAGCGCCGGTGAGATGGGTGGCTCGGTGGGTGCAGGTCTGGGCTCTCTTCCCTGAAGAGGGGAGAGCGGAGGCACGGGGACGCGCACACCCCGTCCCGGGCGGGCGGGCGGCGGGGCTGAGCCCGCGGCTGCGCGCAGCAATCCCGGCGGGAGGGATGAGCGCTCGCAGCCGTGCCGGGGCCCGCCCCTGCGCCGCATGCACTGCCCTGCGTGCCGGGGCCCAGGCGCAGAGCCGCACTGCAGACTGGGCTGGACACAGTAGCAGCAATGCTGCAGGTAAGGTGCAGCTGGGCCGCATCCTCCGACCCTGCTGTGTGCTGGAACACCGGGGCCCGGCCTGGTGGATGCCCCCGTGTCCCTGCTCTAGCTGCCTCTCTCCTAGCGCTGAGCACGGCTGATATAAGATGGGGTGTCCCAGGGGCTGGCCGCGGGCTGCCCTTGCCCTCCTGCTGCTACTGCTGCTCAGCCTCCTGGCGCTCTGCTTTGCAGGTGAGGCTGTGGTGGGGTCTAGTGCATGACTCTAGGAGCAGGCCCCTGCCGCAGCTCTGATGTGTCGTGGGCTCTCTGGCAGCACTGGAGGAACTGGACCCCACCACTGATGGGCAGCCGAGAGCAGCGTGCACCCTGCAGGAGGGGGAGAGTCGTATCTTCACCTGCTGGGTTCCCCGGCCAGTCCCCGGTGCCACACTGGCCTGGTACCTCAACGGTCAGAAACAGGAAGTCAACCTCTCGACTGCAGACACTGCCAGCATCCTCACCCTCACTGGCCAGCACTCCGACCACCAGCTCAACTGCTCCCTGACCAACCCAACCTCCAGTGAGACCTACAACGCCTCCATCCTTCTCAATGTGCAGTGTAAGGTCCGGGGTGCCAGCCTGCTCCAGACCGGGATGTGGGGAGGGCATGTGGGACCCCTGTCCAGCTCGGGCAGGACCATAACCCTCATCCATGACAGCCATAGCAGGGCAGCATCTTGTCCGTCCTGTGCAAATGAGGTAGACAAGCGCTCCTCGACTCAGGCAAGACAAATCCTGCTCCTAGCTGTGTTGCCCTCATCCCTCCTGCCCATCTCACTGCCTGTTTTTTACCCAGATAAGCCAGAGATCCTGCGGGAAGGCGCCCACTACCAGCAGGTCAAGGGCACTGGCCTTCTCCTGGTGCTTTTTGTGCTGGTGCAAGCCAATCCACCCACCAGCATCACCTGGGTGGACCAGGATGGGCATGTGATGGCCAACACCTCCAAGTTTCTCCTCCTGGGTACCACAAGCTACCCAGGGCTGGCCAACCACTCGCTCCACATCCATCTCAGCTGCACAGCTGGAAACCTCTCCGTCAGTGCAGCCAACAGTGTGGGCATCACCACTGCCTCCCTCCTGCCCACAGGTAACTGTTGAGGGGTGGGCATGGTGCAGTGGCCTCCTGGAAGGATGCTGAGGGGTCTGCACTGCCGGTGCAGGTCTGCTGGATGCCCGTGTGGAGCTGCCTGCCCTGGGTGTTGCCATTGGAGCAGCCCTGGCCCTAGCTGCCCTGCTCAGCCTGGGCTCCTGTGCTGCCTGCCTGGCATGCCACCTGCCCAAGCTTGTGCAAGGTCCAGGCCAAGCAGGAGGGAACAGCCCACCCAGCCAATGCTCCCATTGCAGCAGCTCTGAGCCACCGCAGCCCCAGGGCACACGTCTGCCCCGCCAGACCCGGTCCCTGCCACCCAACCTGCGCCTGGGTGACCTTGCACAGGAAGATGGAGGTAAAACCCTGATGTGCCAGTGCAGTGAGACGTGGGGCCCCAGGTCCTGCCTGGGTGAGTGATATATGTCCTGGCTCTCATCCCTTTGCTTCCCTGCAGCTTCCCCCAGGGATGCAGGAGCCGGTGCTAGGGGAGAAGAGGGTGCCCTCCTGGGACTGGAAAACTCCCTGGTCTTCAGCAAGCTTGGTAAGGGGAGCAGGTGGGCAAGCAGCCTCAAAAGATGTGTTGTGGGACATGGAGCTCCTTGGCTGCTCCAACAGGCAATGAGTTCTTTGTCCTGCAGGTTTTGTCCAGCTCCCAAAGTCCGGGCGCATCTACAAAGTGCCCAGCATGAGCAGTGATGAGATCTGGCTGTGAGCTGCAGTGTGGTGCCAGTGGGCCAGGGCTGCCCAGCACCAGGTACGTACCTGGAGCTGAGCAGCTGAGGGTGCCAGGAAGGCCATGATGGGAAGCAGGAGCTGACCAGCCCCAGCTCTGTGCTATGCTATGCAATGCAGGACTTGGGAGCTATGCTGTCAGCCAAGGCATGGTTTTATGTAGTCCATGAACTTTACCAATATTCTGTTATAATCAAAATGGATCAAAGCTGTTTATAGCCAGGCTCTAGCACTGCGATTCCTTCTGGGGTAAAGTCAAACACCAGTTTTGCTTTAACAGGTTTGTGACTTGCTGCATGATCCTCTTTGCCCCTGTCCCTGCTGCTGTGGCCAAGAGGCGAGAGGTCAGCGGAGCAGGGGCTGGGGAGAACCGTCCCAACAGCAATAAACTGAATTCAAGCATCTGTGTGGTGCTGCACAGGTTATTTGTGCTTGACAGGAGCTAAGGGACTGTTTTCAACAAGAAAGGGGGTTCAATAATAAGGAGCAGAGGAGACTGAAGATCTCCAGGTCAGAGCTTGCAACACCCTAAGCAGATCTGAGTGTGGAATTTATTCCTGTTTGCTCCAGCCCTTGTAGCATGTGCTCAAGGAGCCTTTGCTCTGCAGCACCTATGGCACAGAGAGCCTGACACTGGGAAAGGCTGGTTTAATGCTGAACTCCTTGGGAACAAGTCAAAAATGGAGCCATTAGGCAGCTTCTGCAACAAATATAGTGAGTCAAGCTCTATTCCCTAACACAGAACAGCCCAGCACTGTCTCTAAGACCAGAGAGGCTTCTGAATTGCTCTTATATCCCCCAACCTGCTCTGGGTACACCTCAGTGTCCAGTGGCAGACGGTGATCCAGGAGATGAGGCTTTAATGTGAAGCATCAAAGCTCAACACCTCTGCCTCTGCTGCTTGTGAGGGTGGGTTGGATGGTGGGCTCCTGCCCTTCTGCCCATCAGCCAGGGGCTTGAAATGCTGCAGGGAAAAGAACATGTTCATGCAAACATTTGACTTCCACTGCTCAGAGCACATACATGCATCTGAACGTGCTGGCCACATGGGCTCTGCGTGAGTTGTGTGCTCAGCAGTCAGCCCAAGGAGATGCATTCTGGCTGGTGCTGGCCTGCTGAACAGTATGGCACCTCAGCCCAGAGTGCAGTCCAAGCTGAGAACACTCTCTGGGGCCCACCAGCCCTTTGCACACTGCCATTGCCACCACAAAGCCAGATGTGAAGGGCCCAGTTGTGCAGTGCTGCTGGGTGGAGCTGCATACCTGCGAGTTCTTGAACTCCAAGAAGAGGGAAAAGAGGACATGCAGAGGGTGGATCCGGCTCTTGTACACGGGGATGTCCAGAATGGCTGCAGGTGAGATCAGAAGCGTGTGAGGCATTTGGTCTGCACTGCCCCACACAGAGCATTGTCAGGAAGGGCTGAGCTCCCCACTGCCCCCCATCAGCTGGGGCTCCACACACCAAAGACTGCAGACCCCTGTAATACAAGAGCCCACCTCCCACTGAAACTGCAGGGAATGATCCCAACTGCTCGGGGCTGGGCCTGCAGCTAAAAAAGCTCTCTCACTTTCAGTGAGAGTGCCAGGCCAGCATGACATTGTGCAGCAGCAGAGCCTCCCCAGCTCACCGCAGATCATGTCGACGTATTCAGCAAGGTCACAGCTCATCTCTGCGCTCGGAAGACCCACCTGGAACAGACAGGGCTGTCAGATCTGCTCCCAGACCACAGGAGCCTGGGAGCACACAGAAGCCACTGGGGCAGCAGCTGGGAATTCCAGTGTTAGGCTGCTCCCCAACTTCTGTCAAGGGCAGAGTTGTGAGGAGGAACAAGCCCAAGAGGAGTGGGCTGTGGGATGGAGCAGGCACCCAGCTTTCATGGCAGATGGTTTCTAAGAGCATGTGTTGAGCTAACTACTGGTCACCCAGACAATATACCTTTCCCAGCAGCTCCTCGAATTCTGGTGACCATTCCTGCATCAGGGTCTCGATGTCAGGCATTGGCCTGCCAGGGAAGAGAAGAACATCAGCTTCAGGATCACACACAACCTTCCACTGCCAACATCAGGGCTCACCTGGAGTAATGGACTGTGGCAGGAGGTTTGCAGCGATGCAGTTCACTAATACTTTCAATCCAGCTCTCAATGGCTTTGGGGTTATTTTCTGCATTCTCCAAACTCTTCACTTTTATCTGCTGCTAAAAACACAAATATAAAGCTGGAAGTGTTTCATAGTGTTTCAGGGCTTTTTGGGAAAGCTGCATTCACCCCTGGTGAACCAGGCCTTCTGTCTTTCCCAGCTGCACTTTACCAACGGATTCTGCAGGCAAAATGCTGACTAAAATTGGGTATGAACAACCAAAAGGAAATAAAGCATTCACCTGAAGTGAACAGACCCAGAGTTTGTATCAAGACTTGACTGAAGCAAGGCTCAGATCCACTGCAGTTTAAAACTATGGATTAAAGCAAAAGGTCTGGTTTTGCTGCTTTTAAAGTCAAGTTCTCAGCTGTAAGAGTAAAATGCCATGGTTTTACTCCAGAATTTGTGCAGCAAGTGTGACCTCCCTCTCCCTGACTCACTGTGATGTTGTGCTGCTTGGAGTTCTCTGTCAGCCAAAGGGAGAGCACAGTGGGATCTGACTGCTTGGTTGAGGGCTCATCTAGGATCAGCAGGCCAAGGTTGTCAGGCCTGCCATCAGGACGAGGAACCTGCAGGGAAAGAGAGCCCTGTTGTCTGTGGAGTCCAGGGCAGGTTTGTACAGAGCCTTCCTATGGGCTCTCTCAGATGTGCATTCTAAGCATGGTGCTGCTTGAAAAATTGGTGTTGGAGAAGGAAAAACCCAGGCTTTGCCCCAAGTTAGCCAAGTGCTGTTTGAGAGGTGACCAAACCACCAGTGTAGTTTTCCAGGTCTCTGCCTGTCATGTCTGACAGAGCAGGGACAGACCAGACCCCAGGCTGCATGGCCTGGCTGCCCACATGCTCTGACCCTGCATTGTTTTGGTTCATGGGGCAGGATGGAGAGAGGAACCTGAAGAAACTGTACCTTTAGGAATGCATCGATGTCTCCAACAGCAGGAATAAAGTCTGGAATAAAAGGCTGCAGCTTGTGTTCAATCTCTATTGTTTTGGGAGTGTACCTGGAAATAAACACCAACACAGCATGGGTCACTAGGAACTGTGCTGCAATAATTGACACAAAGGAGAGCCAAGAGCAAGCTAAAACCCTTCAACTCACCTCTTAATGTATTCAAAGAGATCTTTGATTTCAGAAGACACTTGCAGGTAGTCAAAATCTGCTGGATTGAAGTCACTAAGAAAGGAAGAGAGTAGAGGGAAAAGATTACCATGTAGTAAGTTCTGTACAACAGAAATCAGGCCCCAGCTGGGGCAGACAAATGTGGGAAGCTGAACCACCAGGCAGTACGTCCCCTCTGGAAAACACTTCTTGCACAGAGAAAGCATTATTTGGCCCCGTTTTGCTTTCGACCTGCTGGTCAAGAAAAGCACCTGAGTGATGGACATCTGAGATCATTCAGTCCCACACAGGGCTGTCAAAAGGGGGCTAAGAGCTCTGCACAAAGGCAGCAATAGGACAGCAATTAGGCAGTCAGCAATAGCTTTGAAGCCGAAAAAGATAGAAATGGGAGAACTATGAGGATTTGAGTGACATGTTCAAGATGGTCCTTCCCTTTTCTGGATTTCATCTGCCAGCCCGGCCTGGCTTACACCTTGGATGATTCCAGCTGTGCCTCTGCTGGGCACAGCAAAAAAGCCCAGGACTGGTTCACCACCTGGAGGAACCACCACCCTGGAGCATCAGGGATGAGAAGGCAGGAGCTGCCTGTCCCGATGCCCACGACTCTGCTCACCCTCGTGGGATCAGGGAAAACCCGTGGAGCCGGCAGGGCGCGAAAGGCACCCACCAGCCTCAGCCCTGCCTCTCTGGCCAGGAACAGCGCTCACCCCTCCAACCCGTCCCCGTGCTCCTCCGAGTCCTCCTCCGAGTCGCTCTCCGAGGAATCTTCCTCCGAGTCCTCATCGTCCTCGTCGTCATCCTCGCTGAAGGTGGCTGGGCGGGGCAGGTGTGCCGCTGCCTCCTCCTGGCCGAGAGAACCGGGTCTCAAGGGATATCCCCGAGCCTCACCGGGCCGTGCCCCGGCGCTGCGCTCGTACCTTCCCTCCGCTGCCCCGATCGCCGCTGCCGCGCTCGGCCGCTCCGGCCGCCACCCCGGGCCCGCGGGAGTCCCGCAGGCGGCCCGCGCTCCCCGCCCGCGGCGAGCGGGCTCCGGGTTCGGCCTCAGGCAGCTCCAGGCTCTCGTCGTAAGGCTGGTTCTCCACCGGGCGGGGCTGCGCCGACAAGGCAAAGTCAGGGGCGGCGCGGCGCCCACATCCACCGCCCGCCGTGTCCCGTTCTGTCCCGNGGGGCCGCCCGGGAACCGGAGAGAGCGGAGGGCCCGAGCGCGGATCCCGCCGCCGCCGCTGCTGCTATGGTAAGGGAAGGACCAGTCCGCCGCGGACAGCGCGGGGCTCGGGGCAGCCCCCGGGGAGCCCCTGGGTTCGCCTCGCCCGCCCGGCCTGTGTGCAGGCCGGCGCTGGAGCCCGCGGCCTGGTGGGACGGAGTGCGGCGCTGCCGCCCCGGGTCGAGCCGGGGCCCACGGCGGCGGCGGGGACGCGGCACTTTTTCTCTGGTGACTCGGAGCCACGGTGGCTCCTCAGCTCGGCCTCACGGCTGCTCTGAAGGGCGTTCGGGGTCTCAGGTGTAGCCGGGCGGGTGGTGCCCGCCTGCGACCCAGGGCTGGTCCGGCTCCTTTTGTCCGTCGCGGCCGTGTTTGTGTCAGCACAGACCCGCGCACGGCTCTGTCAGAGCTACACTGTGCCCGAGGTGCGGCAAGGATCAGCGCTGCCACGTTTGAGGGTTTGGGATACTTTCTGTCAATAGCAGTAGTTGCGGATATAAAAGCTGTGACGCGCAGAACAGAATTATCCTGACGAAGGTAATTAACATCGATGAGAGAGAAATATAGGGAGGAAGTCTGGGCAGGCTTGGAGATGGAGAAAGTGCAGCTGGTGAGTGCCTTGCTGCCCTGTCGGTGTGATAACGCCTGCCAGCTGCCCAGGAGTCATGCAAAGGCTGTAGGTGATAACCAGGGCTTCGTTAACCTGGCTGTGCTGTGCGTGTGGCACTGGAGAGAGATGTTACACTTCAAAACATTCCTGTGTGCAGCTGTAAGCTGGGGCAGCCTGGTGGAAAAGTCGATAATCTGGAGTCTCCCCTAACGCTCCCAGGAGTTGCTACACCTCAGTTTGTGTGGAATCGAGAATGATCATTTGCCTGACAGAAGCAGACAGAGCCCTCAGGGTTATGTTGGGACAGAATGTGAAACAGAGAGAGACAGCAAAAGCAGAGATACCTGCTCTTGACACAGTTAATTTCCTCATCACAGAGAAGGACTTAGGATCTTGTTTAAGGAAGGGTGTGCAGATGAAGTGTGGGGAAGAGAAGCTGAGCACGAAGCGGGAGGCCCTGCTCACACGCTGCTCTCCTCAGGTGCTGTTGGCAGCCGCCGTGTGCACGAAGGCAGGGAAGGCCATCGTGTCCCGGCAGTTCGTGGAGATGACTCGCACCCGCATCGAGGGGCTGCTGGCGGCATTCCCAAAGCTGATGAACACAGGGAAGCAGCACACATTTGTGGAGACAGAGAGCGTGCGGTATGTCTACCAGCCCATGGAGAAACTCTACATGGTGCTGATTACCACCAAAAACAGCAACATCCTGGAAGACCTGGAAACACTCCGACTCTTCTCTAGAGTGGTAAGGACTTGTCACTCACTGGGGTCTCTGTAGCCCAGAATGGTGCTGTTGTGAGGGATCTGTTTCTGGGCTGGCACAGGAGCACTGCGTGCCTCCACTTGGTAGATCTGTGTTCCAGAGCTTCCCTTCCTGACTGGACAGAAAGCTCTGAACTTTTGGTGGTAGTTTTGAACTCCACATAAAAAAAATCATCAGTCGTACTTCACCTGGTGAGACCAAAGGGCTGACTGTAATTTAGCATTAAATATTCTTTATTACAGTGTGTGGTTGTTGCTAGTGCAGCGCTGCTATGCAAGGATCCTGAAGCAGCAAGTTTGTGTCTTCACACAACCAAAGGATTTTCAGGAAATTCACTAGCCCCAGCACACAGTTGGGTTCCTTTGAGTTAGTGTTATGAGAAAGCCAAGAGATTCTGTAAGGATTTTTATGTAGAAAAACTAACAATGGCAAAACTTCATCTTGTTTATTGACAATGTAATGGTACAAAGAGCAGTGTAAAGGTGTGCTCGGCTTGGGAGGGTCTGGTGCAGTTGTGACCTCTGGGATGATAGAAAGAAAGTATTTACACAGTTGTGTTTGTGGGTACTCTTTTAAAATGTTCTCTCCTTCTAGATCCCTGAATATTGTCGAGCTCTGGAAGAGAATGAGATCTCAGAACACTGCTTTGACCTAATCTTTGCTTTTGATGAAATTGTTGCCCTGGGCTACCGTGAGAATGTAAATCTGGCACAAATTCGGACCTTCACTGAGATGGACTCACATGAGGAAAAGGTGTTTCGGGCAGTCAGAGAGGTGAGCAGGGACACCTGCAATCCTGACACAAGGTACCCTGTCTGGGGAACACCACCTTTCCTATACAGAGACGTTCCTCCACTTTGGCAGGGCTACGCAATTATTTCGCTTTTCAGAGGGCTAGATGCTCATGTCTTGTTTCTTTTTCTTGGCCAGGGGTTTTTGGGCAGCTGCACTTAGTTCTTGTGCAGGGCAGGGCTGAGATTGCAACGCTCCATCAGCCTCTTTTCTTTTCCTTCAGACGCAGGAACGCGAAGCGAAAGCTGAGATGCGCCGTAAAGCAAAGGAGTTGCAGCAGGCCAGGAGGGACGCAGAGAGACATGGCAAGAAGGCACCAGGGTTCGGGGGCTTCGGCAGCTCAGCCATGTCTGGGGGCGTGACAGCAATGATCACAGAGACCATCATCGAGGCTGAGAAGCCCAAAGTGGCACCAGCTCCAGCCAGGTAGGGGGGACAGCAGGTGGCAGATGCTGGAGTCAGTGTTGGCTCAAACCACATGCCCAGACGGTTAACATGAGTTCCTTGTCTGTGTAAACATTTGTGCCACGTACCACAGTAGCACCCCGTAGTCTCTGGATTCTTGGATGAACAATGGGCTTTCATTTTGTGTGAGAAAAAGAGGTCCCAGCTCCTGATAATACATGGAACCATATCCAAATCTAAATTATAATTTGACATCCTACACAAAAGATGATCAGTTCCCTATGTGTTTTCCCTCAAAAGGCTGCCTAGTTGAATGCTGTGTTGTTGGGATGGTCGAGTTACAGCATTTGAAGATAACCAGGAAGGGGGAACCTGTTGCTGTCAGCTGACTTGGAGATTTACACATTTTATTTAGGCCTTCAGGTCCCAGTAAAGCCTTGAAACTCGGCGCTAAAGGGAAGGAGGTGGACAACTTCGTGGACAAGCTGAAATCGGAAGGAGAAAATATCATGACTTCTGTAGGCAAGCGCTCTGTAGAAGCAGCCAAAGTTCTTGCTCCTCCCATTAACATGGAGAGGTGAGTGCTGCCCTTGCTTTGGAAGCAGTCTCCTCAGCTCTCACTGTATGTCGCCTTGGGAGAGAGCTTCCCTGCTCTGGCTTTTTCTTGTGTTTTCTTACCTTGTAATTGTAAAAGTTGGGCAAAATCTGGGAAAACATGTCAGCAAAAAAGCAGATAGCTAGTTTGATTAGGCATCCACTTAACTAAAATGGGCTGTCCTCTGTTGTTAAACTGAAGTTGGGAATTTTCCTATGCCATTTTCCCTGTTTCCCAGCCTTGTTGCTGCTCAGGATGGAGGTGTCCATGGTTCATTTTACACACAGCAATTCAGAACCTTTAGTGCCAGAGCCTGAGCCGCACTGCGCCCTGTCAGAGGGGTTTGGAGTGACCAGCGTGTCAAGGTGCTGCATTGCTGCCATTTAACTGGGCTCCCATGCCTTGCAGACCCATGTGCATGGATTCTCCTGCCCCTGAGTTCACTGTCAGAACAGTATTCACCCCCACTGTACCAGCTATGCTGTTGTTTGGGAACCCCTGTTCAGTACACACAGCCTGTCCTCTCTTCACTTCACCAAGTCTAGGGCTTGAGCTTTTTTCTCTGTCTGTCTAGTGTGCACATGAAAATAGAGGAGAAAATCTCCTTGACTTGTGGCCGTGACGGAGGGTTGCAGAACATGGAGCTTCATGGCATGATCATGCTGCACATCTCTGATGAAAAGTTTGCACGGATTCGCCTGCATGTAGAAAATGAAGACAAGAGGGGAGTGCAGCTACAGGTAAAGCCTGTTTGGAGTCCCATGCTGTTGAACATGTTTTTGCTGCTTTCCAGGGGAGAAATAGTGGAAATACATGAGTATGTTGCTGTCCTGTGTTCTCATCTAAGCCTTCTCAGCAAATGCATTGGAAATGGGAGTATCAGTGCAGGTATAAGCAGAAGTGCAGAGCCAGTCATGCTCAAGGGATTCAAGTTCACTGGAGAAATGCAATATCTGTTGCCATCCTGCCCTTGAAGCCTTATCTGCCCAGCAGTGCACCTTGGCATGCCAAGTGACCTCACTTGGACTTTGCAGCAGCCTGGGGTGTTGCTCAGTGTGCTTGTGTGATGTCAGCTGCAGCTATGGAGTGGAAATGGGATAACAAACTTCCTGTGCCAATGGGGAATGAATTTATTCTCTTGGAAGCTGTTTCTTTCTGAGGTTGCTTGTCCTGTGACTGCGGCACCTGGGATGATTGCTGGAGCACTTTATGGCAGTTAGCAGTTGCAGCTCAGAGGGTTCTTGGGAGATTTGTCCTTCCCTTTCTCCCTTTTCGTGTGACCTTACTGACTCTGGAGGTGGTGCTGCTTTGACACACTCTGGCTCAGTCCTCACTGGGGGCTGTCTGTACATCATTGCTGTCTGCAAGTCCACTTCCTTCCAGTTCATCCCACAAGTGACTTGCTAACAGCACTCCCACAGGCAGTGCTTCAGGTGGAAGATGAAACCAAACCCTTTACCTACTCTTGTCTTTCTAGTGCAGCTTGAACAGTGACTTGCAAAAATCCTCTGCTTCTACAAAGCTGCTCACATTTGAGGTTATGAAGAGAATGTTTAAATGGAGTTTGGCCATGACACATACGTGCATTAAGGTTGCTGAGGGGAGACAGCAGTGTTACGGTGTCAGCCTGTTTTTCCCAACAGCATTAGATTGATTTTTCTTGAAATGTCTGCTGTAAACATTCAGGATGGTCTTTGACTTACAGGTGTGTAGATATCAGCCTGCATCACTTGTGTCTCTGGTGCAGGTGCACTTAAGAAAGACAGTGGTGGGGATCCTTCCTGTCAGGTTAGCCTTTCCTGGAAGGAATCCCAGGTTGATAAGCAGTTGTACTCCAGATGGGCTTCTGAGCCAGGAGGAAACTTGATGTGTGTTTTGTCAAAGCAAACACTGGAACGTGTAGACCTGTCCTGGTAGAACCTGCATTACCTATGGTTCTGTCTTGGACTTAAACCTACAGTCTGGGCATGTGTTTGTCTTTCAGACTCACCCAAATGTGGACAAGAAGCTTTTCACTACAGAATCACAGATCGGTTTGAAGAACCCAGAGAAGTCATTCCCTATTAACAGCGACGTGGGTGTGCTGAAGTGGAGGTTGCAGACCACAGAAGAGTCCTTCATTCCATTGACAAGTGAGTGCAAATCTGGGAGCTTGGGCAGAAGAAGCCGGTCAGTGGTTGTCCATGAGCTGCTGGTAGCCACCTTGCAGCAGCTGGGATGCCTGGGGCCTGACGTGTTGTGAGACCTTGGGGATACTATGTATCTCCATTGGATAGTGCCTAGCCTTGGCAGTGTGAGCTTTCTGTAACACCTCAAGGAAAATAGAGAGCTTTTCTTAAAGTCGGCTTGAGGGTGACTTTGCTGGGCATTTTGAAGTGTATCATCTTGTGAAAGCCTGTTCCACATGAATGGCCTGCATGGTTCACATACTCTCTGTGTTCCCTCAGTTAACTGCTGGCCATCAGAGAGTGGGAACAGTTGTGATGTTAACATTGAATACGAGTTGCAAGAGGAGAGCCTAGAGCTGAATGATGTGATCATCACCATCCCCTTGCCGTAAGTAACTTATCCACACAGCATTAATGAGTCCCATGACCTCCTTCCCCTCCCTGTTTTGTGGATCTGGCCAAGCCAGTAGGTGTTATAGGCATTTCCTTAGCACTGTGCAGGGAAGTTATTGTCACTTCTCATTGCCTGCTATAGGTCTGGTGTTGGCACCCCAGTGATTGGGGAGATTGATGGTGAGTATCGCCACGACAGCCGGAGAAACCTCCTTGAGTGGTGCCTGCCGGTGATAGATGCCAAAAACAAGAGTGGTAGCCTGGAGTTCAGCATAGCAGGGCAGCCAAACGACTTCTTCCCAGTGCAGGTCTCCTTCATCTCCAAAAAGAACTATTGCAACATACAGGTATGGTCACTGCTGATGCTCCACAGGTGGGATGTCACCCTTGCCTCAGTCCCTGGCTGGATGACACTGGCCATGCCACAGCAGCACCATGCTGTCCACTGGCCAGGGCTAAAAGGTTGTCATTAACCTGCCATTGAGACAGCTGGATTCAGGAGTGCTAGCAGACAGCACTGGCAGCTGACACTTCATGGAGTTTGCCTGAAGTTTCAGTTGTGTCTTCAAGTCTCTGAGTAATCATAAATTCCCCTCAGACTTTGTTGAAAAATCCATCAGCCTTGTAGCCAAAATAGGGCTTGGCATACAACTGTCTGTCTCCACTGAAGTATAGCCAGTGTCTGCCACTTTGTTCTTTAGTGGAGACACAGTTACCACAGAAAATCAGTCGCCTCTTTCAGGTTTCCTGGGAACAGAGATCTCTGTTTCAAAGCTGAGTTGTGGTTTAAAGGCAGCAGGTCGGTTGTGCTCTCGTGGCCATCAAAGGCACTGGGAAGCATGGCATTGCTGCAGTAAGGAGTGATGTTCAATGCTGAGCTAATGTTGCCTGTTGTCTCCACAGGTTACCAAAGTGACCCAGGTAGACGGGAACAGCCCTGTAAGGTTTTCCACTGAAACCACCTTCCTGGTGGACAAGTACGAAATCCTGTAATGCCAGACGTGGTGACGCGCAATGGAAGAAATTTTTAAATTAAAAAAAAAACAAGGCCGACGTTTATTCTGAATGTTGGGAACGCCACAGCCCCCTCTGCTAAGACACGTGGCTCTGTCTGCCATCTACAGTGTTCCTGGGTCACAGACATTTATTGCAGAGAAGTGATGTGCTCATGGGGGGGAAAGGCCACAAATTTCTTTGGCAGATTTTTACCGACTGGCAAAAAAGCAAGATCTCCGCAAAGAGCCTGACTTTGACATGCCCCCCCCGAGATGCTCAGAGCCCAGAGCCAACCAGACATCATTCTCTTCTCTCCTGAAGCATCATATGCTGTTCCGTTGTTGGTGCTGCCATTTTAATTTCTCCTTGGCCTCTGATTCTCATGTGTGGGGCCACCTGCTGGTCCTGACCCTTCCATCTGGTGGAAGCTGAGCAATTTGACCTTGGCCTCAGAGATGGGGGGGTCATGGCAGGGGCATGGGATGGGGAAGAGGGACCCAGGGGTTCAGTCCTTTTGCCCCACACAGTTACTGCTGTTCCTCCAGCTCTGCTGTGTGGCAGTGGCCCAGCTGCAGGTAGTCTGGTTCCTGCTGCAGCAGGGAGAGTGTCCAAAGGGGACTGTGTCCTCACTGTCTTCCACAGCTGTTCTCAGGCCAGGCTTTGGAGGAAGTTTAGGTAGGTTAGAACTGGCTGTATATCCTTTGCAAGGCCATTTTGGTGTCTGGGGAGGCTGAGGGCTTTGCCTGCATGGCTGAAAAGAGCTGTAGAGCCTGGTTGATTTACTTGGCCTGTATGTCAGGACCTGTCTCAAACCCAGCATTGGTTCAGCACTGGCAGGTGTGGGAGAAGGAGATGCTGGTTTCCAGGTAATGTGGGGGCTGATCCGAGCCATTTCTTCTACTGCAGCCTAGCTGGTGTTATTTGCCTCATCTCGGAGACCTGTGCTCCCCTCACAACTCATCTCACCTGCGTGGCTGGGGCCTGTCATGAGGGTCACCTGCCCCTGGGCACACCTCACCCAGAGGGCCCGAGTGCAGGTGGACGGCAAGAGCCCTGAAAGTGCGTGTACTATGCTCTGTGAGAGACAGCCAGCCTGTCACGGGCCCCTGGGGTCCTCTGCCAAAGAAGTTCCTGGTGTCTCCTCTGCTGGCAGCACCTGAGAAGAAATCAACCCTGGTCCTGTCCTGAGAGGGCAAAGCCCTCTCCCCTAGCAAAGTAGGCAATGAATCCCATTAACCCAGTCCTGTTCCAGAGCTGCTTGTCTGTATGATTTTTAAAATGGAGTCAAAGTTAGTTCAAGCATCCAAGGAGCGCCTTTTTTTCTTACATTCATTGGAGGGTGATCTTTAAACCGAGCCGAGGTCCCCACTTTTTGTAACCCTGTATGATCCTGGCCTAGGGAATAGAGCACATTCCAGTGTACACAGAGAATTCTGAGTCTTTAATCAAATAAAGTACTGTTAAAGGAGCTGGCTGGGGGTCGTGAGGTCCTTCCGGAGCCGGGGCCGGTCAGTCCCGGCCACGCGGGGGCGGGCGGTGCCGACACCGGCCGGGGCGGGGACACGGCGAGGCAGGCGGTGGTGGACAGTGGAGCGGCGGAGCACGGACAGGCTGTCGGACCAGGGGAGTGCAGGTGAGGAGCCGCTGGCGTGGGGTGAGACCCTCCCTCCCTTTTGTGCCCCTGGCGACCACTGCCCTCGGGGAGCCTGTGGGGCTGGGGTCACCGTGTCCTGTAATGCAAGGACTCCCTAGTCCTTGCTTCAGGGGCAGCTTTGGGATGTGGTGGGGGAAGAGAAAGGGGCTCAGCTGCCTTGTCCCGTGTCGGGGCCAGGTGTGGGACATGCTGGGGCTCCCTTCTCCCTGGGAGGGGTGCAAGGAAGGAGTTGCAGACAGGGAAGTAGGAAAAACACGGTCAACCATAAAACCAATCATTGCACAATGTTTTGGTGGTGTGTGGGTGGCCTGGGAGCTCGTTCTGGATCCCGTGGTCCACGTCAGTGGTGGGTTTACTGGTGTGGTAGCCCTGAGAGCAGCTCGGTGTTGGAAGGCAGCCAGACAAGGTTCTCCCATCCCCGAATCCTGCTGCATCTCATGGGCAGTCACAGGAGGAGATGGTGCTTGGCCCATGGCCACCACTGCTGTCTCTGACATCTCTTGGGGAGCCTGGGAACGGTACTGGCCTGGCTGGATCCTGCTCCGTGGCTGGACCTTGTTTACTCCAGCTTCCTGCCACACTCCTGCCACAGCTCCTTCAGCTGCTGTCAGAAAGCCAGAGGAATCTGGCAGTCCCAGAAGGTCCAGCTGCTGTGCTCAAGGGCCACTGTCTCTCCCACTCCTCCAGCTGCCCTGGAAGCCTCCAGCCCTCTCTGAGCACTAGGCAGAGGCTGCAGGGGGCAGGTCCCCTGCCTGAGCACTACAGGCAGTAGCAAGGCAGCACAGCCGGGTACTTTTTGGTAACTCCTTGTACGTTTGAGTTTGCTGGGTGTTGCCATATGTTGGGACATGTGGGGCAGCAGGGGCAGGATGCTGTGCACAGGGATGAAACCACAGGATTGCATGGCAAGGGATCCTTGCCGGCAGCCAGAAAGAGGAGAGTGATCAATGCCTGATTTGGAGAGGTGATGTTCACCCCATCCCTCTCCCAGCAAACAAAGGGCTGGGTGATGGGTTCGTGCCAGGGCTTGGATTCCCCAGGACATCATCAGTGGGAATTGCAGATGCTTCTTGCTGAGTTGAACCTCTGGCCTGCAGGTGAGAGATTGTCATTTTGATAAGAGAGCATTTTGAGGAGCAGCTCTCCACTGTGCAGCCTTGTGAGGGCTCTGGAGCTTGTGTCTGTGCTGTGGTGTCCGGAGGCACGCGCTGATGCTGGGGCCACTGCTTGAGCTGCAGCAGTGGTCGCGTCAATGCGCGGCTCGCCGGCCCACGGAGCTGGCTCGCCCCGGGAAGGGCTGGGTGCAGTAGGCGGGGCTGCATGCCCTCCCCGACCTCAGCACATGGTGAGCATCCACCAGTCTGTGGACACCCTGAAGCGCGATGCTGGCAGGGCCTCGGCCGGAGCACAGCTGTGCTGCAGGGGTGCAGGAGCACTTCGCCTGAGCGATGAAATCAGAGGGTGTGGCCAAGATTCCTCGACTCCCGCCGGAGGTGGCTGGTGGCTGATTTATGGTGGTGTTATTGCCAGGATCATGGCGTTGTCCCAGCAACCGCAATGCAGCCCCCACCATCCCTTGCCTGGGTGGGATGGGGCTGGCTGGGTCTCCCCCGCTCAGTTATCAGCCCCAGGCCGGGAGGCAGCAGCCAGGAGCAGGCTCCTCACTCGCCTCTGGCTTTGTGCGGGAGGCAGGCTCCCCCTTCGCAGCGGCCCGGCGGAAGGGCCGGTTGTTTACTAGGGCAGAGGGTGTGGGAAGGGCTGAGCGCACCCTAAGTGCATTAGCAGATGGGGAGCAAACAGGCAGCCAAGTTGGCTGGAGGCTGCGATGCTCCGCTGTGTGCACCCGTTAGCTCGGCCACTCAGGCTTCCTTCCGTGACTCATCCAGCTAGCCACAAGCGGGGATGAGAGGCCGTGCAAGGGGATGCCATGCGCCTGCCTCTGCCATGCTGTTGCTTCATCCCAGCATGGCTGATACTGCATGGCATGGCCTGCCAGTCTGTGCTCCTTCATGAGCACGGGCTGAATGCCCACGCCCTGGCCGTGTCCTGGCCAGTGGCACACAGTGCAGCTCTGGACTCTGTTGGTATCTGATATGGGGTGAGTCAGGATGTGCTGTGCCCAGCTTGGGTCTGGGTGAGCAACAGCAGGTCAGGCAGGAATGGACCCTCAGAGCACCCCGCCTGTGGGCTTGGGGAAGGCAGGTAGATTGCAGCCCGTGGGCAGTGGGGTGCAGGGGCTCCCCAGGAGCGCAGTGGGGCAGCGTGTCTGTGTACAGCCTGCACTGTATTGGTGGGGCTGGGCATTGGTGGGGCTGGGCATCCTCCCAGGTGAGGCTTTTGGCTGTGCCAGGTGAAGAAAGGGGCTTTTGTCTTCCAGGAGGCTGGGGCTGAGTAGGCAGCCCTGCGCAGGGTGCACAAGGACCTTGGGCTGTTGGGTGGTAACCGAGCCCGACCCCTTGGCATTTGCTGCCTTCACCGCTTCCCACGGCGGAACAAGCGGCGCGTTCTGCAGGCGGCGGAGGGAGAAGAAAGGCCGCCTTGTCCGTCCGAGCAGTGGGGCGCCGGCTGGGGCGGCCGCGCTCCCGTCCCGCATTCCTACAGCAGAGCCGGCTGGAGAGGGGCTGCATCCCCGGCAGGACGGGCTGGGGTGACGCAGGCGGTCCCTGTGTGTTGACGAGACAGGTGAGGGGCTCTGTTGGAGGGCAATGTTACGGGACAGGGGGCACCCTCCAGCTCATGGGCAGGCAGGGCTGCTTGTGGAGTGGGGGGTGCTGGGTGGAGAGTTTGGGCAGCAGAAGGTGGGCGGAATCGGAGGCAATCCTCCAGGTGGCCGGGGTGGGGTTCCTCGATGGTTCTCACCTGGTCTCACCAGTACAGCTGTGCTGGGAAGGAGTTAACACCAGCACAAGATCCCACCCTGGCCCCGCTCCCTTCCTATGCAGCAGCCTGGCCCCTCCTGGCTTTTCCTCCTTCCTGAACATTGTGATGGGACGTAGGTGTAGGTGAGGGGCAGGGGCTCGGTTGGGCTGCGGGGGCTCCAGATGCTGGGAAGCGCAGCACCCCAGTG